>OY796896.1:37130039-37730039 GCA_963680785.1 Diplosoma virens | reverse complement strand
AACTTTGTTGGAAAAATCATCATCATGTTTTAATTTATTTATATAAGTTATGTTTATTGCTGCCAATTCATCTTGTCTTTACTGAATATCTTTTGGCTTCTTTTCTGTTAAAGCCATGCAGCCAGACTGTGTGGTCATGCGATTTATGAAGACAAGCAATGACTCTCAAAACAACTCATTCTCTATCATACAGCAAGGTGACGTGTTGCTGAGACAATGCATGCAATAGTGATAATAAGGTCATAATTTTTAGGTTATTATTAATTGTATAAAATGTAATTTTTTTAAATTCTTGTTTTTGGCTGAATAAAACTCCGCTTAAAATTAAAATTTTGGCGACCTAATCTTTTTTACGGACTTCATTACAATTATAACAATATTTATTTTTGTTCCCAAACCGTGGTGATTTAAAAAAAAAGATCTTTACTTTAAATCAATCTCGGATTTTTTGAATTTCGTTCCTAAATAATAGTGATTTAACCTTTTGGTGGTGGTGGTGGTTTTACCCGACCCATTTACCCGATTTATGAAGACAAGCAATGACTCTCAAAACAACTCATTCTCTATCATACAGCAAGGTGACGTGTTGCTGAGACAATGCATGCAATAGTGATAATAAGGTCATAATTTTTAGGTTATTATTAATTGTATAAAATGTAATTTTTTTAAATTCTTGTTTTTGACTGAATAAAACTCCGCTTAAAATTAAAATTTTGGCGACCTAATCTTTTTTACGGACTTCATTACAATTATAACAATATTTATTTTTGTTCCCAAACCGTGGTGATTTAAAAAAAAAGATCTTTACTTTAAATCTATCTCGGATTTTTTGAATTTCGTTCCTAAATAATAGTGATTTAACCTTTTGGTGGTGGTGGTGGTTTTACCCGACCCATTCCTAGGGATGGGGGCGCGGATCAATTCCGCGGAATCCCAATGGTCGGGCGACTCCCCATGGACGGGACCAGAGGTCCAGAAGAGAAGGGGTGTGGCCGAAAATGGCCCGACGCAGAGGGTCTAGTACAGGGCAGTCGAGCACGAGATGTGAGAGATCCTGTGGTTCAGAACCACAGTTGCTGCAAGGAGTCTCGGCTCGACCAACCCTGTGGAGATAAGAGTTGAGGAGAGTGCTGTGCCCGTTGCAGCGTAAACGGGAGAGAGCACAGCGAGCGGAGCGAGGGAGAGTAAGTTCCTCGGGAGATACTGTAGGGATTTGGTGGTGAAAGAAACCAGATTGGACACTGCGTCTCCAACTGGTGTATAGGGATAGTCGTTGGGAGGAGATAAGGGGTGTGAGGGATACTGATATATTGGAGGGATCGAGAGAGGCACCGGCTTTAGCTAGAGAGTCAGCTAAGTCGTTACCTGGAAGGGAAGAGTGACCAGGTATCCATTGTAGATGGACAACCTTGGATTGAGATAGAGAGTTAAGAAGAGATTGGGTTGGGTATTGGATAGGGATTTTGGGGTTAAATATGGTAGGGGGGTAGAGAGAGTTGATAGGACAGATAAAGAGTTGGAAAAGAAGGTGATGAGTCGAAATTACATGTCTTGGAGTGAGAGATACACCACTCAAGAGCATATAGGAGAGCGAAGGTTTCAGCACTATAACTGGTAGCCCAGAGACCAGTCGAGAAGGAAAGCGAGGTAGCAGTGACACACTTTGTACACTTGATGTGTATCCCTGCACCACCCTGTCCCAGCCCGCCAGGCAGAGATATCGCTGTGAGATAGAGTGGAAAGGTGGGAGGTAGCTGCAGTGTTGCGAAGGGAGGGGGGGTCTTTGCGAGAGCATGGGGATGAGAGGTGGAGTGAGATTGTGTAATTAGATGGGGCAGATCCAGGGGGGTTTAGGAGGGCAGAGGATTAGTGGTTCACGGGTAAGATGTAGATTAGGGGTAAGGTTATGTGATCTGGAGAAGGATCTCCATGAGCTCTTTTTGAGACGTGTACGGGGGTTAGAGTTCGCAAGAGAGGCTATGGGAAAGGTGGGAGGTAGACGGAGGGCTCGTTCAAAGAAGGAAAGGGATTGGTGAGTGAGGGTGACTCGTAGTGGAGGTAGAAGTGCTTCTATATGAAGTAGAGGAATGGGAGTGGACGATAGACAACCTGTGATTACTCGACAGGAAGATCTATGCATCCTTTCCACGGAGGTGATGTGGGTAGGAGATGAGAAGGGAAACCAGCCTGGGGAAGCATAGGTGAGGATGGGGCAAATGAAGGCTTTGTATAGGGTACATAAGGATTCTTTTGATGGGCCCCAGGAGGCAGAGGCAATGGAGCGAAAAGCACGGAATCGGCTGTGAAACTTTTTCCGTAATGATAAGACGTGATATTTGAAAGAGAGAGTGCGGTCGAAGGTTACACCGAGAAAGGTTGGACGAGGGTTGAATTTGAGAGAGGTGTTAAGAATGTGCAGAGAGGGTTGTATACGTAATTGGTAGGGGTCTAAGCTGAAGAAGGATGTTTCACATTTGAGGGGGTTGAGAGGAAGGCGCCATTTTGAGGACCATTCCACCAGTCTGTTGAGGGCAGCTTGTACCACAGCGGTTGCAGGCCCAGATGGCTAGGTCATCTGCATAGAGAGAGGTCTTAACAGATGCAGGAAGGAAAGTGGGAAGGTCATTGATGTATAAAGAAAAGAGAACTGGTCCTAGAACCGAACCTTGGGGAACTCCTCTTCGGAGACGGAAAGAACGACTGTATGAATTACAGATACGGACTTTCGAACGGCAATCTGAGAGGTAGGATCGTATCCATTCGACAAAGCAAAGAGGAAGATCTAATGAGAGGAGTTTAGAGAGTAGGGCGGAGTGCCAAACTGAGTCAAAAGCTTTCGCAAAATCTACAGTGGCAAGGACTGTACGTGCGCCTGGCTTAGATTAATGGAAGGAATCTGCGATTGACTGTGAGAGAAGGAGAACCTGGTCTACAGTCGATCTACCAGGTCTAAAACCAGCTTGCACGGGTGAGAGAATGTCATGTAGTTCGAGAAAATAGGTTAGTCGTCCTAAAACCATTCTTTCGAAGAGTTTGGAGGTACATGAAGTGAGAGAAATGGGTCTATATGAAGAAGGTGAGTCAGAGGGTTTTCCGGATTTGAGAATGGGGATGATTGTTGATTGTTTCCAAGCTGACGGGAAGGTGTGTGTTGACCAAAAAAGGTTGAAGATGTATAGAAGAAAATTTAACGCAGATTGTGGTAGGTGGGATAGAAGAGGGTAGGTAATTTGATCAGGGCCTGAGGAGGTTGAGGTTGAGAGTTGAGAGATAGCTGTAGAGAGTTCAATTGAGGAGAATGGTGAACAGAAAGTGGAATGCAGGGTGTTGCAGTGTGCAGTTCTAATTTGCTTCATTTGGGCTTTCTCGGTGCTTCGAAAAGGTTTTGGGGTTTGGGTAGAGAAATGGGACTGTAGGTGTGAGGAGAGATGGTTGGCACAATCTACAGGGGTATGGCAATTTGAGAAATTGGGAAGGTCAGAAGTAGTTGGGGAGGGGGAGCCAGAGATGGAGCGAAGTAGAGAAAAGACTTCGCTGGGACAGGTTTTAGGAGAAAGGCTAGAGCAAGTATTCTGCCATGACTTGGCTTTAGCCTTATTAATCACAGTGGAGATATATCTGGAAGTAGCGATATACGTCGTAGTGCTGGCGGTCTTCTTCGGAACAGTGTGCCTTCGCAAATGCCTTTCGGCGTTTTGCGACGGCATCTGCGACTTCAGGAGACCACCAGGCTTTAGCAGAACGGTTGATGCTGCCGAAAGGAATGGCAAAAGTGGCAGCATCATGGAGGAGTTTGGTAAAGGTGTGGGTGGCTTCAGAAAGAGAGAGTGTTGTAAAGTTAGAGAGAGTAGGGCAGTGGGTATCAATATAAGTAAGGTATTCATCCCAGCGAGCTTTATTATAGTTAAATGAGGGGGGCGGTGGAAAGAGTTAATTATAGGGGAAGTGGGAATAGTGATGGAGATAGGAAGATGATCTGAGCCGAGGTCCGGAAGGGTCTGCCATGTGCATTTAGAGGCTATTCGGGCAGGAACTAGGGAAAGATCAGGGGAAGAGCGGTTTCCAGTGGCACGGTGCAGTAGGGTGTGGTGTTCGGGGTTATCGAGAGGTAAAAGATCAGAGGAGAGGAGCCAATCAAACAGATCTTTGCCTGAATGGTCTTCCGGTGAGTGGAAGTCCCAGGATGAATGATGGCTGTTAAAGTCGCCAAAGATGTAAGTGGTAGGAGATGATGGTAGGAGAAAGGGTGAGAAGAATTTTGGGCGAGAGTCGGAGGAAGAGGAGCGGATAGGAGGGACATAGACGTTGAAAAGATGTATGGGGGCGGCTCCTTTTATTTTAACTGCAATAGCTAAATAATCGGAGCTGGGGTCGAGGGAGGAGAGGAATTGTGTGGAGAGTGAAGTGTAAGATAGACCATTTTTGACAAGTATCAGAACACCTCCTCCTAGGTTTCCCATAGAGTTGGTGGTTCCTCTCCTCGTCGTAAAACGGTTCTTTTGGAGGGTTTTGTAGCCTGGTATACGGAAGGTGGAGTCAGAGGAGAGGTGTGATTCTTGTATGAAGATGAGATCGTACTGATTATGAGAGAGAAAGTGTAGGAGTTCAGTACGACGTGGGCGAATCCCATTAGCATTCCACTGTAGGATTTGGAGGTTGTTTCGAGAGGGAGAGGAAGGATGAAATGAGGATTGTGTGAGAGGAGAGATGGTTTGTTGGGTTTGAGGAGAAGGAGTAGTCAATGCTGAGGGAGGGTAAGTATAAATCAGTTGGGGGTGATTAGGAAGATAGGTGGGATTATTCGAGGTTGTTTTGGGGGAGGGTTTAGTTTTTAAAAATATGGTTTTGTGGTTGTTTGTGAGTGTAGGTGGGGGATTTGGAGTGTGAGAGGATGGAGATACAGAAAAGAGTGAGGGTACGGGATTGGAGTGTGAGAGGGAGGGGGGGTTGAGAAGAGGTGGGCACATTGGGCAAGTCCAAGAGTGTCCCGGGAAGATTTTGCGGAAGTCAGCGGGAGAAAGACCAGAGCAGGAGAGGTGTACCCAGAGAGAACAGCCGATACATTGTATTGATCTGTTTCCCCAAGTGACTCTACGGGAGCAGACAGAGCAGGGGTCTATAGGGCCAGGGTTGGGGTGAATGTCACCGCTGATAAGAAGAAGCATAGAGATAAGAATCAGCGGTGAGTGGGATGAGTAATGAAGAGGTTTGGGGTGGAAAGAGGGACGAGGAAGAGATGTCCGAGAGAGAATAGAAGGGGTAGGGGGGCGGTCAATTGGGTTTAAGAGTGCTGTCCACATGTGACCGCGCATTGGACAGCAGGGATAAAAAATGAGAGAGTTGTCCAAGGGAGAATCACCCGAGGATGAGACCCTCGGGGAATTGACAAGCCATTTCGACCCTCCCCAGTGCAGGGAAGGGGACTGCACCACCACGTTGAGGTGGCTTGTCGTTGGTGCAGGATTTAACCTTTTCGCAGTAACAGTCGTTTGCGACCAAATTTTAAGTCGCAATACGTGGTGGTGGGTTTACCCGACCCATTCCTGGGGATGGGGGGCGCGGATCAATTCCGTGGAGTCCCAGTAATCGAGCAACTCCTCACGGACGGGACCAGAGGTCCAAAATAAAGAGGTAGTTACCAAAGATGATCAGACGCATAGGGTTAAGTACAGGGCAGTCCAACACGAAATGGCAAAGATCCTGTGATTCCAAACCACAGTTGCTGCATAAAGGAGTCTCGGCTCAACCAATTGTGTGTAGATAAGTGCCAAGGAGAGTGCTGTGCCCGTTGCAGCGTTAACGAGAGAGACTAAGCTTTTCGGAAGACACTGAGGGATTTAATGTTAAAAGAGACCAGATTGAATACTACGTCTTTAACTGGTGTAAAGGGATAGTTTATATGAGGAAATAAGCAAGGAGAGAGACAATGGTATAGTGGAGGGGTCAAGAGAGGCTCCAACTTTTAGCGGGAAAATCAGCTAAGTCATTGCCTGGGAGGAAAAAATGACCGCGTATCCATTGAAAATGGACTACTGGTACACCTTAGATTCGGATAGATTATTAAGGAGAGATGGTTTGTCGGAGAGGAATTTGGGGGTTAGGTAGGGTAGAGGAACAGAGAAGGTTGACAGGACAGATAGAAAGTCAGAAAACAAGGTGACAGATCCAAACGCACATGACGTGGAGTGAGAGATACAACACTAAAGAGCATGAAGAATGGCCTAAGTCTCGGCGCTGTAGCTGGTGGCCCAGAATCCAGCCGAGAAGGAGAGGGAGGCAGCAGCGATACACTTTGTACATTTAATATGGATCCCTGCCCCAGTGCCCCAGCCTGCCAGGAACCGAACCATCAGTCCAGGCAGTGATGTTGCTAGGGTAGGCAGGATTTTTGGGAAATAGCTGTGACATTTCGAAGGGACGGAAAATCATTACGAGAGCATAGAGAAGAGAGTTGGAGTGAGATAGAAGAAGAAGGGTTAGACCAGGAAGGTTTAGGAGATTAAGAGGTTCGCGAGGAAGATAAAGGTTATGTGATCGGGAGAAGAGTATCTATGATCCTTTCTTGAGACGTGTGCTGGGGTTAGAATTTGCGTGAGAAGCTAGAGGAAAGGTTGAAGGTAGTTTGAGGGCTTGTTTAAAAAAAGAAAAAGATTGGTGGATAAGGGTGACGCGCAGTGGAGTAAGAAGCGCTTCTATTTGGAGCAGGAGGATATTCAGACTGTTTCAATTTTAAATATCTCAGAGATGACTTGTCCGATTTACGTGAAACTTAAAATACTTACTTAGGCTTTATATTCTTACTAAACGGCATTGTTTTTTTCGGAGTGTCCAACACAATGCCTCAAGAAATAACAAAAAGGCACGCCATCATCGAGGCCCTCCGTGCCGGCAGAACTGCTAAGGAGATTATTGATTTTTTCAATTACAACAAGGACCTTGTTTATAGAATTAAAAAACAATTTAAAGCTTGATTCCCTGAGACTTTTACTGGAGAGAGGAAAACCCACAAGCGACGTTCTAATGCCATCAGGAGCCTCGAGTTTGTCACTAAAGTTAAGCAGAGGATCCAGGACAACCCCTCCAACTCCATGGCCGCCTTGGCCTTCGAAATGAACGTCAACAAGTCCACAATCTCCAGGACAGTTGCTAAGGACCTTAACATGAAAAGCTACTGCTTAAGGAAGCGTCACTTGTTGACAGCTGCCCTAATAGAACAACGGTTGATCATCAAGGGGACTGCCTTGCTCAATGAGCTGAAACATGGATCGTCCGGCCATGTCAGATTCTTTTCAGGTAAGAAAAAATTTATCCAGGACAAGCTCCACAACCAACAAAATGATCGCTTCATCACTGACAACCCTGAAGAAGTCTCCATTGTGATGTCAACAAAGTTTCCTGCCTCTGTTATAGTCCTGGGCGTCGTGTCGATCGATGGAGACGTCATGCCCCCTTACTTCTTCCTTGAGGGCCTCAGGGTGGCCGCTAACAACTACATCAAGGTCCTGAAAATCGTGGTCAAGCCCTGGATGGTTGGAGTGGCCGGCGAGAGGCCGTATGTCTTTCAACAAGATTCTGCACCAGCGCATATGACCCGTACGACCCAGGCCTGGTTGTACCAGCAACTACCCCCCGACTGGCCGCCGGACCTCTAGCCACCCTCCAGCCCTGACCTTAACCCATTGGACTATTATGTCTGGGGCGTTTTGGAGAAGAAGGTTAACTACCGCCCATACAACACCAAGTAGGAGCTGAAGAATGCTATAGTGGGGGCCATGGACAAGATGGAAGTCAAGAAGTCCTGATCCCCCTTCCCCCATTGCCTCGAGGCCGTCATTGAGAAGGGCGACCATATTGAATAATTTGATTATGTATGTTGTAATAAAGCTACCATATGAATTACAAGTAAATGTATTGATGACAATTGTTTTATTTGAGGTTTTCCTATTTTGTTAAAATTAGTCTGAATTTAGCTGCAACACCCTGTATATATAGGTTAGTATATTTTTACACTTCTACCACCACTTACGTGTATAATCAATCAAAGTCCAAGGAATTAATTCTTTTTCAGTCTCTTCGCGTAATCCAAGCTGTTCACTTTTATTTAATTATTACAGAACAATTCGTTTAGCAGTTTATTCAAATAGAATCTTTTTAAACCAGCAAAAGTAAAAGCCAAAAAAAAAGAAAACGACCAGAATTACAAACAACAATTTCTTTATCACCTATCTCACTTATCTCGTCGCCAGTCGAAATAATAATAATAATACAAAACCTTTTTTCAGACAAAGCTGGATCGTAATGTGGCTTTGAGAGCTACAAATGATCCCTCCTTACGAATAAATCAATCAATCAATTTTTATTTAGTGCAATAAATAAGTGACAATTGAAAAGAAATATATATCAAAGAATGATGCACAAGGAGACAGTGGAAATGACCATACGGTCTTCTATGTCCAAAGCCACTTTAATTTTTGAAAATAACACTACAATAAAGTACAATATGTATCGAGAATAGCGACATAAAAAAACAAAACAAAAAAATACAATGATAATATTAACAATAACAATATCAAGAAGACGAAAAAAGAAATCACACTATTACTTTAATTTATAAGATAGCAAAACAAATAAAGCTAATATAATAATAACATACAATAAAAACATTAACATTAGCAACGTAAACAAAAACAATAATTCAGTATTCAACAAACACATATTGTAAGACAAAAACACAATATTAGACTAAGACATATTGTAAAACAAAAACACAATATTAGACAAAGACATATGTAAAAGTGAAACGTAAATTATATTGAAGGTAAGCTTTAACAATATGAGAACAATTCTTTTACAGGTATATAAAATAGCACATCAAGTAGGTAATAGACTATACAGTAAATCAAATCATTGAATATAGTTCAAGTTGATATATAGTTTGATAATAAATAAAACTTTAACTGTTGTTTGAATTTTGGAAGAGTACAATTTGATATCACTTGGCCAAATGTTTGATCCAATGTATACCAATGATTTCTTACCGGTTTCAGTTTTTTTTCTTTGTAAAAAATTATTGTTTTTTGAAAGTCTAATATTATACTTGTAAATTTAGTTTATTGGTTTCAAATTAAGCATGTAGTTAAAGGCAGGAATATTTTTTAGTTTGAATATAAATTTCGCAATTTCAAACTTACAAAGATCTTCAATTTGAAAATATTTAAAGAATAAAATAGAGGTGATGAAGGAGTTTGTCTTTTAGCAAACATCATTATTCTTATTGCTCGCTTGTGCAATATTTTCAAAGGAGCAAGAGTGCTAGTAGATGCAAGTCCCCAAGAGGATATGCAGTATTGTAAATATGAGTGGATAAGGTTATAATAAATAGTTTTTAGAGTTGCTAGGTCTACATAATTTCTAAGTTTTAGTAATGCCCAGCACCCTTTGCAGAGCTTAGAGCATAAGTGCTGGATATACTCCCGCCAAGTTAAACTTTTGTCAAACACAATACCTAAATATTTTACTTGTTTTACTTGCTCAAGTTTGTGATTTCCAATGTTTAGGATATCGATATAGTACACCAAAAACTTTTGTTGAGTGATTCATATTAATTTTAATCCACATCTTTTCACAGCCAATATAGTTTAGATTATATTCATCTGTTACAGTATAATTAATGTGATTTTTTTATAAACATTCCTACTCCACCAGCTTTAGTAGATGAATTGTTTTGTATAAAATTGTATCCATTAAGACAAAAAATGAATTTGGTTTGTAATTTAGTTTCAGAGATAGCAATTATGTCTGGCAGTTTACCAAGTTCAACCAACAACTCCTCAAGTCTTTCTAAATTTTTATTAATACTTCAAATGTTAATATGTAATAAAAAAAAAAAATCATTGGATTGAGCATATTTGTTCTGAAAATCATTTACTGTGATATAAGAATTATCTGTGTCAATAAGTCCCATATTTAGAGGTAATTGTTTACTAGCTGTTAATACTTGAGGTATGATTTGATCAGACATTTTTTATCAACTAGATTTACAATAAATAAATATTAAATGTTATCCAATACTTATACAATTTTATTAAGATCTTCTTCATTGTTGATTTCAATTTTTTGATCTCTTTTGGTTTTTCTAAAATAAATTTGTTCATTGTTGGTCCATATATATTGGTAATTTTGTTCAACTTTTCTTTTGTAAGATCTTGCAAATAGGTTTCTTTTTCTTTGTGTCAAATTTTCATTAATGTAAATAGTTGTAACACTATTAATACTATAATCTTTTTTGCCCTGCAAGTTTTTTCTGTTACTAAATATTATATTTCTTTTATCTCTGTTTGAGAATTTTACAATTATTGCTGGATGTTTTCCATTTATCGCAGGAATTCTATGAGAAGTGGAGATATCACTGTCCAAAAGTCTCAACCTCCTAAATTATTTCATTAGTGTTTTCATTGGGTGATATCGGAATTCCATGAATTTCTAGATTGACTAGATAAACAAAAAATCGACTCCAAACAATGCGAATTCCAATAGCATTTTGTTCGTTTATCGTTTGAAGAGGTATCCACTTCAGGTCAGACACAAACAGGACTGGGGCCGAGGGTATCCTTTTACTACCCCAGACTCCTGCACTGCCTGGATCAGATGCTGGCAGTGATGTTATTAAGCCAGCATCGAGTTTTGTCATCCAAAATTGTCAGACCTCGTGTTCTATGTGGTGCCCATTGTATAAGGCACGCTGTTAGTACATTGTCTGCGGTTTGTTCAGAAGCGCCACACTCGCAATTCGATGGAGGAGCGAGACCCCATTTGTGCAAGGACCAATGGAATCGCCCAACACCAGTCCGCAGGCGGTTGAGCTTAACCCAAGCTGCTTGGGGTAAGCCCATTCCAACAGGCCTGGCACTGGTCTCGGGCACAAAAGCACAGAGCCTGGAAGCATTTTCTCAGTACTCCGTTTTCCATTTGTGATTTGTCCATTCAGAGGCGCGGATGCCAAGTCTGGCAAGATTATCCAAAAGATTCCGCGCACCTGGCACAAACGGGCGTCTAGATCTTAGTCTCGCTTGGCGAGTATCTGAGGACCCACTTAAAAGACCATAACAAAATATGATCAGCGTCGAGAGATCCACGGTAAGCCAAGGAGAGTGTCGCTCCCAGTCGGCGAAGCTCAGTTGGCTGGATGCCTGAGAGTACAGGTAGGTGGTCCATTGAAGTGGGACGCAGGCATCCAGTGTGACGATGTGCAAGGCGTCGTTCAAGACACTGTCGATGAGGCGAGTGTGAGCACTGCGACACCAAACTGGCGCACAGTACTCAGCTGTTGAGTAGACCAGAGATAAGGTGGCTATGCGTAGTGTTTTAGCACCAGCACCTCATTTCGAGCCCACGAGTTGCCTCAGTAGTGTGACGCGCGAGAATAGTTTTTTGCGCAATGCCACTAAATGGTGATGAAACGTGAGCGATCTGTCCAGTTTTATCCAAAAATAAGTAGGGGTTGGACAGAACGGTAAAAGTCCATCGTTGTTGTAGACCTTTAGCTCACGTTTGGCTTCTCAGTTATTTAAGTGAAAGGCTGCCGTCACCGTCTTAGTGTGATTGAGCTTCAACCTCCAAGTCTGGAGATACGCTGAAAGTGTAGACCAGGGGTCACCAACGCAGTGCCCGCGGGCGACAAGGCGCCCCCAGGACCCCTTTAAGGCGCCCGCGAAACATGCGCCAAAAATAGCACTGTTACATAAGCAAATTCTTTCTTTTCTCTGGCGCGAAGATAATTTCTCACTCCTTTCTATGATGCCATAGTTCAGGGCCACGCGCGAAGATAATTTCACTCTCCTTTATATGACGCTATAGTTTACGGCCACGTGTAGGCTCCCTCGTTGCTCGGAACATGCGTTGGCTATATTTAGTAGTGACCGCTGACTGCGCAGGTAGCTGGGTATATTGTGAGAGTTAGGTAAACCGGCGTTATCGTGTTTAAATGGTATTATCGATTTGTGTTCTTTTAGCTGGGACAACCAGTGTAGGAATAGCCCAACTTTAAATTGCAGTTTAAGTGATAATTTGTAAAATAAATTGTGTATGTAAAACTAGTTATTTTTTGTTGGGTTATCACTACGGCACCTATACAAGCTTATTCGAATAGACTCTACAAGCACGGCTCATATTTCAATTCAATATGAATGTTATACATATATTTTTAATTAGTGCTCACATTGTGCTATTTTTATTGTTATATAAAATAAAAATTATCAAGTAGAAATAATTTAAAAATTTAATTAGAAATATTTGATACCAAACTCGCGTCTTTCTAAGTCAAAGGTCAGTCCTGCGGTGCCGCCTCGCTTTTTCCTGACCCATTGACCACGAAAAGTGACGAAGAGTTAGCTTGCTTGTGCTTTTTCCCTAAAAATCATGGCAGAAAAGCGAAAAAGGACATACGTTTTTAACGAAGGTTCGGAAGAAGAGTTCTTTTTTACGTTCTTTAAAGATAAATATCTGTGCCTTATTTGCGGGACGATTGTTGCAGTACCAAAGCGGCACAATGTGGAAAGGCACTTCAAAACCTGTCACAGAAACTTTGATGTCAACTATCCACCTGGCAGCGCATTACGGACAGAAAAAGCTCATGGATTAAAGGCATCTTTAGACAAACAGCGGACCTTTTTCACGAAGCCGATGAAAAAATCACCGAATGCCACTGAAGCCTCGTTTAGAACTGCGCATTTTTTGATAAAGAACAAGAAAACCTTTTCGGATGGGGAGGTTTTTAAAGAAACTATGATGTCGTTACTAATACAATATTCAAAGATAAAAAACATGGTCCTGAAGTCATCTCTGCGCTCTCTGATCTTCAGCTTGGAGCAAGTACGATGGCAAGACGAGTGTCATCTTTGTCTGAGAACTTGACAGAGCAGGTGGACCGGGATCTTGCTGCGTGCAGGTGGTTCAGTATCCAATGTGACGAGTCAGTAGACAGCGCAAGCACGGCTCAGCTGATGATATTCATCCGAATGGTGTTTGATGATTTTTCTACAAAAGAAGAACTGCTGACACTCCTGCCACTGAAGGCAACAACGCGGGGAGTTGACATATACACAGCTGTCAAAAACTTCTTCGTCGAGAAAAAGGTGCCATTAAATAAGTTGGCATCAATAACAACAGACGGGGCAACAGCCATGACGGGTCGGCATACGGGATTCATTGCACAATGCAGGAATGATCCAGACTTCCCAACGTTTCTGCACTACCATTGAATCATTCATTAACAGGCGATTTATGCGAAAGTCACCGGCTTTGATCACGTGATGACTCCTGTCGTAAGGATCATAAACAGCATATGCTCCAAAGCAAAACAACACAGAATGTTTAAGATGCTGCTGGATGAGCTGTCCGCTGAATACGGTGACTTGCTATTACACACAGAAATAAGATGGCTCAGCAGGGGACGGATTCTAAAGCGTTTTTTGTCACTTCTGAGTGAAGTCAAAGAGTTCATGCTTTCCAAGGGGGAAGACGCATCGCTGCTTGAGGAACCAGAGTGGTTACTTGACCTCGCATTTTTAACTGATTTGACTGAGAAGCTGAACCGTCTGAATCGGGAACTGCAAGGTAAAGACAAAACTGTTGCTCACATGATCAGTGCAGTAAACGCATTTAAAGCTAAGATGAACATTTTCTCTGCGCAGGTGGAAAAGAAAAAAATCCTGCATTTTTCTTCTGTGCAGACAGCGTTAAAAGACAATGTTCCTGCATCTGCAGCTTTGGATGAAGTTGTAACAAAGTACTCCCAAGTCATAAACAGATTAGGACAAGAATTTGAAGACAGGTTTTGTGACTTTGAGAAGCTTGAGCCATGCGTGTCATTTATTACAAATCCTTTCATGTACGTAGACGTAACTTCCACTGCTCAGCAGCTCAGTGATTTGTTCAGTTTGAGCGCTACTGATGTAGAGATGGAAATCTTAACGCTGCAAAATGACATAAACCTTAAAGCTCATCAGTCTGCACCAAACTTTTGGTGCCTTGTGGACAAAGAGAAGTACAGTGGTGTGTGCACAGCAGCTATGAAAATTGCCAACTTTTTTGGTTCAACATATCTGTGTGAATCAGCCTTTTCCAATATGAACTTTATCAAGAACAAACACAGAACACGCCTGACTGATGCACATTTACAAGATTCACTGCGAATTGCTGTGTCAAATTATTCACCAGATTATGCACTGGTGAGCAGCATGCAGTGCCAGGCCTCCCACTTTCATAGAAATGATCTGACGAATCAGACATTCTTTTCATTGTTTAAAGAGCAGCAATATTCATCAGAAATATTGCACATAATGTTAAATGTTCAGAAAGCATTTGTGAGCTTGTTAATGGAAATAAGTGTTGTCTCTTTGCTTTAAAAAATGTTGCATTTGTATTACAAATACAGCACTTCAAATGTTTGAGTAAATAAATGTTTAATGTTAAAACATGTTTTTCTATTTATTATTATTGCTGTGTAAATGACTGATAATTGTGGAAAACAATTATTATTGATATGTGAGAAATAATTTCACAGCGTTATAATTACTGCTATTTTAATATCACCATTATAACATTTAATATCCATGCAGTTTTGTTATTTAAGAAGTTTGTAGCAAACAGGTCGTGTGCCCTTCATGTGACTCCATGCTCATGAAGTAGCCCTCGGCCTCAAAAAGGTTGGTGACCCCTGGTGTAGACATATTTTATCTTAAAAGTCCCCTCCAAGTCCTTCCAGTTTCCAGAAAAGTGCAACAATGCTAAATCATCAGCATAAGCAAACTTTCTGGAAATCATGGAAGGAAGATCGTACGTATAGATGTTAAATAGGAGGGGAGCCAAGACCGATCCCTGAGGAACGCCGTTTTTAAGACAGCGTAGCCTGCTTTGCTTGCTGTCACCGGTGGTAAGGGTGAAACTTCGGTTTCGGACAAGCTACACAATCATTCTGACCATGTGCTTATCCGGAAGTAGTCTCAGCAGCTTGTAGGTAAGGCCACAGTGCCAGACAGTGTCATAAGCAGCTGTCACATCGACAAATACGGCACCGGCCTTTTCTTTAGCCTCAAAAGAATCCTCGATGTTCTGGGTAAGCAGAACGACTTGATTTACGGTTGACTTCCCGCGTCGGAACCCAGCCTGCTCTTTAGGGAGCAGTGGATAAATTAATGGTTCAACGCAGGCGTAGATTAGTCTCTCGAGGATCTTGTAGGGGACACAGAGCAGAGATATCGGTCGATAACTCTTTGGGTCCCCACGGGCTTTGCTGATTTGGGGATCGTGACCACAAGCGCTCTTCTCCAGATCTTGGGAATTTTGAGTCAGCGCAAACAGGAAGAAAGAAAGTCACGTAACCAGAACTTCAAAGCAGCTCCAGCATGGAGTATAAGCTCTGAGCAGATGGAATCAGGACCCGGAGCTTTACCTGGTTTTAAATGTTAGAGGGCAGCAGTAAATTCTCTCTGTGAAAAATTGTCAGAGATATTTACTGCGTCTGGTGTTGCGGCCCTCCAAAATCCAGACACTTCTTGAGAGACAAGTCGAGATGACTAACGGTCAACAGCCTCGTATTTCCCATTTTTAACCAACTGAGATGCAATAACATCGGCTGAAACGGGACAGTGACGAGGAGAATGTCGTGACCTACCAGTAAGGTTGTTTAAAATACTCCATGCTTTTCGACTAGAGTGTGAGAAGTCAATGCTCCAAACTGCCTCAGACCATCGATTTCTCCGCTTTCTGTCAAGCTTGGCAAGCAAAGCTGTAGCAGCCAAACTTAAGTTGTCTGCCTGAGGAGACTGCAGAAAGGTTTTATAGAGGAATTCACACTCTGCATCCCAACACGGAATATAGTTGTTTCGATACCCGCAGTCGCGCCAACACGGAATATAGTTGCTTCGATACCCGCGTGGGATAGTCTTTTTGGCTGCTTTCTTAATGGTGTTACAGAAGTCCTGGTAAGCCGCATCCACATCAAGTGAATCAGGCGGCAACAAAGTCTTTGCAAATTTATTCGTCAAAGCAATGTAGTGACTCCATTTGACCTTGCGGAAGTTCCATCGCTTAACAGGCATGCTTGGTGCTGCCACAGCAAACCTTGGTGGTGTAATAAGCGAAGGTCGATATTGTGACCTGGAAAACTTTTCAAGGACACGTCTATCCGGTAAGCAACTGTTTGGACCTACGCTAGTGAAAGCTAGATCCGGATTGGTGCCAGTGTTCCAGCGGCCGGAGTAAAAATTGGCAGCGTCCTTGGCATTATACAGGAGGGCAAGACGATTGCCCAGCCAGCCAAGCACTCACCTTCTGGACTGTTATCATCGTAATCCCAGTCAGCATGACGACAGTTAAAATTGCCAGCGTACAGACAGGGATGAGGAAACACTGGGAGATCAAGGGTTCGCAATCGCGTTGGCGGTGGTTTGTAGACGTTGACTATTTTATAACCATCAACGTCCACACACAACCACTCGATCTCCAATGTCAGTGGAGATTGGTCCAAAAGCGTGTATCTTAGTCGCTCGTGGACAAACGTGGCAAGGCCATGCTTCCTGCTTAAAAAAGACCCAGCTAGTTTGTAGTTTGGTAGTACCAACTTCTTTGCATCAGTGCAGTGGGTCTTCTGCAGTAGGATGACGAGTGCTTTAGACTGCATAGCGAGGTGATGAAAAACATTCATCTTGCTTGCATTGAGGCCTTCGATGTTCAGCTGAAGAATAGTAGGTTTTCGGAATATGTTGGCAATGTGCCCTGAAAAAGGCAGTTTTATCCTGGCATTGCCCCGTCCTGAAAAGGACGTTTGCCGATTAGCAGACCCACACTGAACATCGGAATGGGTGGATACCCTTCCATTTTGGTAGGTTTGGTTTCGGTCTGTCATCTTTAACACCAATGAACAGACTTACTCACGGCCCAGGCTGCGAGAAAGCACCTACCATCTGGGCCATTGTTATGGATTGATATGGATTGTTCTGACTGGGCTATTGTTATGGGTCATTGACTGGGCCATTGTTATGGTTTGTTATGAATTACCAATGACTGGGCCATTGTTAAGAATTATTATGGATTGATTATTCATTAAGTCATTGTTATGGATAAATTCTTGATTACTATAGCATTTAATACTAGTTTCGTTTTTAACTCGAGCTTGTTTGATAGTCTTCATTTGATTATCAAGTCATTGTTATAAACCAATTGTTGCTAACTACAAGAATTAATGTTACACCCATTTTTAGCCCGTGTTTATGTCATAGTCTTTACTTGATTATTCAGTCATTGTTGTTGATAAATTCTTCTTTACTATAAGAGTTAATATTGCTCCCATCTTTAACCCATGCTTGTTTCATAGTCTTCACTTAATTATCAAGTTATTGTTGTGGACCAATTGTTCTTACTACAAAAGTTAATATTACTTCCATCTTTAATCCAAACTTGTTTTATAGTCTTTACTTAATTTTCAAGTCATTGTTATGGATGAATTCTTGCTTACTATAACATTTAATACTAGTTCCGTCTTTAACCCAAGCTTGTTTCATAGTCTTCACTTGATTACCAAGTCATTGTTATTAACCAATTGTTGCTTACTATAAGAGTTAATGTTACTCCAGTTTTTAACCTGTGTTTATGTCATAGTCCTTACTTGATTATCAAGTCATTGTTGTTGATAAATTCTTCTTTACTATAAGAGTTAATATTGCTCCCATCTTTAACCTATGCTTGTTTCATAATCTTCAGTTAATTATCAAGTCATTGTTGTGGACCAATTGTTACTTACTATAACAGTTAATATTACTCCCGTTTTTACCCGCACTTTTTTAATAGTCTTCACTTGATCGTCAAATCAATGTTATTGACCAATTGTTGCTTACTATAAGAGTTAATATTGCTCCGGTTTTTAAGTCACGCTTGTATCATAGTCTTAACTTTATCTTTTAATTATTGTTGTTGATAAACTGTTGCTTACTATAAGAGTTAATATTACTCCCATGTTTAAATCACCCCTTTTTCATAGTTTTCACTTGATTATCAAGTCAATGTTTGTAGAAAATTACCAACACACTTTCGCCCAGCTCCTTCAAGCCTTAATCTCTTCTTCGATGGCCCTGGTTGGTCGAAAGCTTCATTTATTTCCTTCTTTTGCAACCATCTCCTTACCATTGACTCGTCAATTTTAAACTTTCTTCCGGTCTCTCGATTTGAATGTTTTTCAGCAAACTTAATCACTTCGGTCTTGAATTCTATGGAATAAGCACGTCTTTTGCTCATGTTTACAAATGACTTTTTACAGAGAGTTACAAAATTTTTCCAAAACACTGCAGCTTACGTATAGGTACAACGTTTTCAAAATAAAACGTTAGAGTGTTAGGTCCTGTGTTATATAAAGACTATGATTGAGAGCTTGCACACGCAAAAAAAAGCAGTTGTCAGATTGCAGCAGTGGTTGGATAGTGCGTAAAAACTGTTAGACAAAAGAGAGCCCAGATTTTTGTTGCTACTTAGTAATTAACACTTCTTCCGTTTGGTTTTGTTGAGTGCTTTACACAGACATGACAGGAATAGCAGCTGTCGGATTAACGGTAGGGTAGCACGTAATGACCTTGTTTACGGTATGAGTGTTTCACAAAAGAGACAATAGAATTGCAGGTGATTTGCTGTTTCCGTTTTCCTGTCGCTTATGGTAGATTATCTTGAATGCTCACTGGACACCAATTTGAAGACGAAAACGTTTATATAAAAAAATAAAACCCGCCCTTGAATAGAAGCCGCCCTCGAATAGAAACCGCACAAAATGTTCAAAAAAAAAAAAAAAGTAGCCGCCGCTTCTATTCAAGAAAATACGGTATATAAAGTTTGAAAAAAAAAGATAATAAAAACAGGAATTGGGGCTGAAGCCCCCATAGGCAGAGTCATCACTGGTGATATTGAGTTCAAGTTTGTTGAAAATATAATAACAATACAAAGTAAAAGTAACAAGAATAACACCGTGGTAATTTAATAGATAGACCAGATCTGGTCATCAAGCTACTGAACCACATTTAATTGCTGTATATGAAGTAATAAAGGTTTTAAATAAAAATATACTTAGTAATATACTGTATTTGATAAACCTGATCACTGCACTAAATTTCTCGATTTGCTTAATTCTCAACATAATAATATTAAATTCACAGTGGAGTTCCCTTCTGACACCATACCATTTCTTGACGTTGAAATTAGGCTCAATAAAACAGGGATTGATACTTTTAATCCACCAATTTAATTTTGAATTTTAACGCGCTGTGTCCCACTAAATGGAAGTCTGGATTAATTCTATGTTTTTTAAATCGAGCCAAGCGTATTTGTTCCTCCGATTTTTTGTTTGATAAAGAAGTTAGTAAGTTAAAAAAGATGTTTTTGAATAATGGTTATCCTTTATCGTTTTTTGATAAAACTCTTGCGAAGGGAGCATCTTGACTTGATAACCACACGGTTCTTCGATGCTCCCTGCCATTGTACATTGCTGATTGCCATAGTTTATGTTAAAATTTTTTATTTTCTCCTCAATGTGTTTTTTTTCTGTTATTTTAAAAGTTGTATTTTCTTTTGCGTGTGCGCGTGTGCATTGGCTAAATAAACAAACTCTCTCTCTCTCTCTCTCTTGCGAGCTTTCAATCTTCTAACAAATTTTCCCAAAACATTAGCTTCGAAAATTTTTTTTTTTTTTTCAAAAACAAAAATTTTATTTCAAGTAATTTAAATGATTACAATAGTTATCTTATTTATTTTTTTTTTATTTTTCATTTTTACTCACAATCAACTTGAAATTAATCAAAGTGCATGTAGAAATAAAGATTGTGAATAAGGAAGCAGCGACTAAACGAAGTACGTTGTTACATGCACAATGTCAGTTGTGCATGGTCGCCGTACCTTTGAACAAAGCGATGTGATGTTAATAAGAAAATGAAAGCGAAAAGAAGAAAATTAATACACACATCCGAGCCATATTCAGAGAATGTTGTATAATCATGGGTGGGAGAAACAACAAACTCAAAGACCAAAAGGGTCTGGACCAAAAAGGGTCAGGCAGGCAAAGAAACCCACCAAAAGAAATCCTGCCATGGGTCAAAAGGACCATTTCAAAAGCATATGGCTGGACAAAAAATTTATATACGTAAAACATACAAATAGCAAACAAGAATAGGTGCAAAAGAATTAAATTATGTGAATTTTCATCAAACTGGACGGGCCGTAATGATCTGGATGTTGCCTTTGAAGTCGCATCGGGCTTTTATCACCTTCAATTTCTTTGTCCAATTAGGTGGAGTTACCTGTAATAATAAAAACCAGCAGCAGATGTTTTAAAATTTGTAAAGTCTATTACCATTAAAAATTACGTTGCTATAAGGTGCTTTTGAAATTCTGTTCGAAATTTACTATATGATTTTATCTGTTTAATGCTTGATGGGACTTTATTCCAAGCAAGAGGACCTCTGTATCTTAAAGATTGTTTAGTTATATTTAATCTACAAAATGAAGGATAAAATTTGGACTGGCTTCTTGTACATTTAGTGAAATTGTCGCTTACCAGGTTATTTTGAAAAAAATGATCAAAACATGGTGGTAACATGCCTTTTATATATTTATACATAAAACAAGTTATTTCTAATTCGGTTATTTGATCAATTGTCATTATGTTGTTGTTTCGCAAGATGTCAGTAGCGTTAGCTCTGTGATGTAATCCAAATGTCATTCGTATAAATTTATTAGCGATTCGTTGAATTTTTGTGGCTGTGGTTTTATTACCAATATGCCAAGTTGTAATGCAATATCTTATATGACTGATTATTAGGGAGTTGTACAATACAAGCAACGTTTTTTTGTCAAAGTGTTTTGAAATTTTTTTGATAGTACCATAACTTACGCAGATTTTTCGTAGAACAAAGTCCATATGCAATTTCCAACTTAAATGTTCATGAAATATTATTCCCAAAAATTTCGTTTTTGGTTGCTGAGAAATAAATTTATTTCTGATTGAAATTGTCAATTTTTTTGATGGAGGCTTTGTTTTGGGTGTGCGAAAGATCACATAATGTGTTTTGTCAGTGTTTAGAAATAGCCGATTTGCTAGAAGCCACTTATCTATGTTCACTAACTCCTTGTTTGCAGCTTCATATAAGGTTTCATAGCAATTACTTTTTAAAAATATGTTAGTGTCGTCTGCGTACATGATGCATTTTCCTAAGGTCAAGCAATTATTTAAATCATTTACATAAATTGAGAATAGTAAAGGACCTAAAATTGAACCCTGAGGGACACCATATTTTATTGACTTAATATTGGAGCAGATATTATTTATTTCAACTAATTGTTTTCTGTTACTAAGATAGCTACAAAACCAATCATGCGCTACACCACGAATTCCACAATGCCATAATTTGGATAATAAAATTTTATGATCAATGGTATCGAATGCTTTAGATAGATCAAGAAATATGCCTAGTACATGTTCTTTATTTTCAAAAGCTTCAGCAATATTTTCAATTAATAATGAAGTTGCATGACTAGTTGAGTGATTTTTTCTAAAGCCAAATTGATATTTATAAAAAAAGTTTTGTTTTTTTAAGAATAATACTACACGATTGTATATTAACTTTTCCAATATTTTTGACATGGAGCAAAGTAAGCTGATTGGGCGATAATTGCATACATTAGTTACACTACCCTTTTTATGAATTGGTGCTACTTTTGCAGTTTTAAAGTCAGAGATAAATTCACCACAAGCTAACGAAAGATTAAACACATGTGTTAGAGCTATTAATATATTGTCTGGTGTGCTTTTTAAGATAGTTGGGGGAATTTCATCAATGCCAGTACTTTTTTTAGGCTGAAGGTTACTGATTAGTTTTTTTATTTCAGTTAAACTAGTTGGATAGAGATAAAGTGTGCTCAATGTGGGAGATTGCATGAATGTTTGAAAACTATGAGATGTTTGGGGTAAATCTGATACTAAATTATTTGCAACATTGACAAAGTAGTCATTAAAATAATTAGTAATCTGGAGAGAGTCATTCACCAAATTATTGTTTATGGATATGGAAGAACATACAGATGATTTAACTTTACCTAATTGCTTGTTTATATTTTTCCAGGTCTCTTTTAAATTATTACTTAATTTCTTAAATATTTGTCTAAAATAACTCTGTTTTTTTTCTTGTAAGGCGCGATTGTATGTATTTCTTTCTTTATTGAAGTTTGCTTTATTTAAAACACTCCTATTTTTCAAAAACTTTTTAAAACACTTGTTTTTTTTAAGCATTAGTAAATAAAGATCATTATCAAACCATGGCTGCTTATTTTTGTTTTCAATATTTTGCTTGATAAAAGGGAAGCAGTAGTTAAAAGTAGATTTATAACTGTCCATTAATAATTTAAATGCTAAATTAGTGTTAGTTTCATTTAGTATTGCATTAATATCAATATTTTCTAACATTTCATTAAACTTGGTTATATTTTGGGGGGTAAAAGATCTTTTTTGTTGAGGTCTATACAAATTCTGTTTATTAAGATTAAAACACATATATACTGGTAGATGGTCAGAAAGTGGATTTAAAATGACTCCTGATTTTATGTGCTGATGGTGTAAATTTGTCCAGATATGGTCTAATACTGTTGCACTTGTATCTGTGATGCGAGTCGGTTTGTTAATAACTGGGAAGTAATGACCTTCAAGCATCATTTCAATAAAATTGCATACATGTTCATTATCTTGATTTGATAAATCATAATTAAAGTCTCCAGTGATAAAACATTTGTTTAGTGATTCATTACTATTATGGATACAGTTGTAAAGATTATTCAAAAAGTTTTCATTTAAACGACTATCATTAGAAGGAGATCTATAAATGTTACCACAGAATAAATTTTTATTATGTAATTGAATTTTTATAAAAATTGATTCAAAAATTTTTTCATTCATTATTGTTAATTCATCAATTAGGTTAAATTTATAGCAATTTTTAATACATAAACCAACTCCACCACCCTTGGTAATTTTTCTGCTGTTAGAGATAAAATTATAATTTTCAAGATAACAGTATGGGCCAGGTGAATTATTCTGAATCCATGTTTCAGTTACAGCAATTATGTCTGGTTTGGGGTTTAGATTATAAACAAAGCTTTCTAATTTACTAAAATTTAAAGGATTAGAGAGTGACCTAATATTAACACAAATAATAAGAAAACTATTACAAATTTTTTTATTAAAGATCAATGATTTTGTAGAGTGAATTTCCAAGTATTGCTCTTGAAAGTGATGACTATTTGGGTCAATTAAGTTATCATGTTCTTTATTTTCAGAATTACTGTCATCAACAAAAATTGAATTTAATTTTTCAGCATTAAAATATTTTTCAGATTTACTACTTACAATTTTTTCTGTACCAGAATTATGTGAAACATGGAAATTTTTATGTTCATAAGAATTACATTTACAGTAAAAATTATTTGAGGTTATTGCTTGGTTGTTAAGTATTTTAGCACATTTTTTATGAAAGTGAGCTAAACATGTTTGGCATTGAATAGGCACAAAGTCTTTTCTGATTGTTTTTTGGCAAAATTTACAGACAAGTTTTTTCAAAGTCATAATATTTAAGATTTATGTTGCACAAATGAGTAATTATATATATATAAATAAAACAAAAAAATTAAATTAAAATAAATAAATAATAATATGTAACAAAATAAACAAAAAGTAAAAAAGAAATACAAATAAATAAATCACAAATTTTAAATTGATTTAAGATGTATAAAAAGCTAAGCTAAAGTTAATTTCAAGAAAATTATGATGTGTTGTGGTAAGGTTAAATCAAGTATTGTATTAGTTTTGGTTATTGAAACTACTAGTTATTTAAGAAGAAAATCTTATCTTACTAATATCAGATAGTTTAATGATAGCTTGTTTCTTACCTTTGAATGAACAATATACAATACCTTTCATGCTCCAGACATTGCCAAAACCAAATACCTTTCTGGCTTCCTCCACAATCTTTAATCTTTTTTTGGTTAATGACTCAGTGATTGATAGTTTGGGTCCATTCAATGTTTTTAGGTTCTTCTTATGTGAATATATCATATTCCTTATTGACCTGCGAACAAATTTAATAATAATTGGTTTTTTGTTGGTTTTTGAAGGAAGAGGGTGACAAATATCAATATCAGAGTCACTAACACTAGTAGGCAAATTTAATCTGGTATTTAATATATTTAGCACATATTTCTCCACGTCAATGCTACTTATCCTGTGATCTATATTGTTCCCATGCAATATGAGACAATTAGATCTTCCATATTGTTCTAAGTCATCTAGATATTGTTCCTGTTTCTCCACCATTTCTGCCAACTGTCCAACTTCAACTTTAATAGAATCAATAATAGTAGATAATTTCATAAGTTCTTGATGCTGTTCCATTTTTTCTTTTTCACCTGCAAAACAATTACAAGAAGCAGTATCATGGTCTTTTTTAAAATATTCTTTTTCATACTTATCCTGTCTTTCCCTGACCTTGTTTAACAGTTCCATTACTTCATCAAGCTTCTGGTTCGCCATTGTTTTAAATATTTATCAAATAATTTTACCAATAATAACAAAAACCTTTAACCACTTTAAAATCACCACTTACACCGTCATGTACCTTATTCAAATAGAATTGTTTTTGTATACCGTATTTGGGTAAGGAATCACATCACTTTGCGAATCGTCTTTCTGCATTAATAAAAAACAAGTAGCCTACAATTTAAAAATATCTCCCATCTATAAAACTTAAAGTAGTCAATTATTTTCAGTTAAAATCCAAAACTCCTGTTGCTCTTTGCTCAAATGTTGTTTATAAATTCTCGTGTTCGTGCGATACGAACAAGACATACATTAGTATGTCTTCCAGACATTTGATCACTGGAGTCCGGAAGCATATGAATTTTAAAAGTCTACAGAATAGTGCAATTAAAGATCATATTTTATCGTGTAGAAAATGTTCTAATAATTAGTTTAATGAAAACAATTTTATAACAATACGTAAATGCAAATCAGAATTTTGTTCCAAGATTCACGAAGCTCTACTCATAAAAAAGTTAAGTCCAAAATTAAATCGACAAATGTTCGCAAACGAAGCTTCAAATTTATTGAATATATTTTGATTGTAATATTTTTTCCTTTTTTTTTCGATGACATCATAATCAGGAATTAAATTTGTATCAATTTAGTCTCTCACTCGTTTTGATTTAAAATTTAGCCTGTTAGTCAAAAGTACAGCCTGTTTTTTAAAAATATACCGGTACATCGTTTTTTGCTGTTGTTGTTTTTGTGTGTGTGTGTGTAAATTTAAAGTTAATTAATATTGCTAAAATTGTAGAAACCTAATGAGGGCTAAAGTAAGCCGAAAACGTTTGTTTTTATAGATATTTTTTAATGTTTGTTTAATAAAATGAAGAATGCTGAATCCATTATGGCTGCTTTTCTCAATTGTTGCCTATATCTAATATGTCATCCATGGTTTTAATCATCTTTTCACCTCTAATATGCACAAAAATTGAACCTTTTAAGAACCATGTGTTTTGAACTTGAAATTCTTGTTGAGCCACCTTTAAGAAATGAAGTCTTTTTCTTGTATCATTGTGCATCATTATTTGATATATATTTCTTTTCAATGTCACTTAGTTATTGCACTAAATAAAAATTGATTGATTGATTGATTGATTGTAAGTGATTCTGTTATAAACAATGCAGAACCAACAAGTTTGGATTTTGATGACTAGATATAGTTTTGTACAGAACAACACGCAGACTTAATTATAAGAGTAAACTCAGTTCCAGCTCTGTCCTGTCTACTTCTGTTTGAAGCTGGCAGGCAATGGACAATATTAATATCTTGTTTTTGGATGACATCTGTTGATGGCAGTTTAAGTTTGATGTTCAATATATTTATGACTTCTTTTAGAAACTGATTATAGTTTTCATTATTTGCAATGCCACTTCTTGTTGGTTTTCCTGTTTGTTGTTACAATGTTGTCCTGTTTGTTGTTATATGTCAACTGTATATTTTGGTATGCCCATCATACTGAAAAGCTGCTGTGACGTACAAAGAAGTTAATGATCATACTGTTGCACAAAGTGATAACGTAAACACGTCTTTGTACAGCTTTGTAAGTTGGGACATCTTTGTACAGCTTTGTAAGATAAGTTGGGACAAATGAGGAAACCCTGTCACAACTTCCTCCAGGTCACCCTTGGGCAAGGTGTAGCACCTGTAAGCCTTCCTAAACATGAGTTACGAAAACATAATAATAAAACATAATAATACGAAAACATAATAATACGAAAACATAATAAACAATTTAATTTTTCTTATATTATACTTTGATTGATAAATTTGGTTGAAATTGTTAGAAATTAATTTACAGGTTGATAGCATGTTGCTTTATTTCTATGCTCAATTAACATTACTTCGGTGTTCTGTTTATGATTGCGTAGTACTTGTTTTGTGCATATTGTGTAAGTTTTCAGGGTCAACGACCATGCATTTTTAAATAATTACTCTTGTAGCCTTGAATTGGCGCATGTTTCAACGCATATCGTTTTGTGGCTGATTCCTTTTCTTTTGACCACATGTGTGCATTTTAATATGATTATCTGCTGTGTAATAGACAAAAAAATAAAACCTTGATTGATTGATTGATTTAATTGCTCATAGAGATACTTTTCAAATATTTTGCAAACAGGATTTAGCAAAGAAATCGAACGATAATTGGAGGGTTTTATCATTTTCACCAGACTTAAAAATTGGTATAATTTGAGCAATTTTTAGATAGTTAAAAAACAACCTTGATTTATACAAAGGTTTATTAAATAAGATAAGATAGGAGCAATAATAAGATTGACCATTTTCAAGTATTTGATAGAAACACTGCCACATGGTATTTATTTATTATCATTCATACTTAAAATAAATAAAGTTATATAATCTGTAAATATATGAGGAAGAAAAATGATTTTATTGATGGTTTCATATTTGGTGTGGCTTATAGGTTGTAATGTCAGGCATATTTTTAGCAAGATTTAAAGCCAAAATTTGAGAAATAAGAATTTAGTTCATTAGAAATTTCGTTTGGATCACTGATGCACTCACCACTTTTATTTTTAATTTGCAAAATTACATTACTCTCAAATGATTTTAGATCTAAAATTTCTTGCACAATCTTCCAGATTGCTGCCAGATTATTATGACTTTTTTTTTATTCTATTTTGGAAATATTGTATTTTTGATGAAGAGTTTCGAAAGTTTTTGTAATTGATATAATTTTTATTAGTTGTGTTTTTAAGAAATAAAAACAGCAAATTTTTCTTTTTTATCTGATGCAGTATATTTTTATTTTTTATTTGATCCATAGTTTACGCCATTGATCCAATTCCTTGTACGCTTTTTTTTTTGATGGAGCATGTTTATTTATTGTTTTAATAAATAAATTATTAAATTCTTTAAACTTACTATTTATATAACAATGTTCATTGTTAATTACACTAGAAAGCCATAGGTTATTTTGAAGATTTCTTAAAAAATTTTCTGGGACAAATTGATTAGTATCTCTGATATAGCAATTTTTATGAAAATTTTTTGTCCAATACCCACACAATTAATGTTCATGAAAATTGGAAAACGATCAGTTATATCACTTAAAATAATTTTGCAGTTGATGTTATTTATTAGTTTATTAGTATAAAAATGATCTAAAATAGTGCTATTAGTTTCTGTTATTCTAGTACAGTGCTCTTCAACCAGTGTTCACGGTGAACCCTGGGGTGCATGAAAATTTTCCATGGGTTTACCAGTGCAAAAGGGTGCATAAGGGTACATCACAAAAATGTCGCACTAAGACTAAACAGATGCTTTTGACAAAAAACATTCTGTTAGCACAAATTAGTATTGACTGACCAATGACTTTGAGGATTTAACATGGGTTTTGTACATTTTGAAGTGTGGAGCGTAAGAATCAGGGTGCGTCAAGCTAATTGTTTTACAGCAATTGATTAATTATTTGTAACGCATAAGCAAGAGACAATGAGCCATTATTAAGTGAATTATTATTAGTACTATAATAAGTACAGTGCAAGGTATCTCAGTAGCCGTGACAGTGTGAAGGATTTGCTTTAGAGCAGAGTTTCCCAAACTGGGGTCCGTGATGGCTGCACAGGAGGTCCGCGACGTTATGACAGGAATGACCAAACATTCGAACGTTATGACAGGAATGGCAGGAAATAGTTAAATAATTTATATTTACTTGATGAGTCGGATACTTTTTGCACCCACTGTATTTAGTCTAAAGCTTATGTGTGTTGTAGAGGTTTTAGTGTTTAGACACTGCTTTTGGTTAGTGATAATGTGATGGATATGTTGCCAATAACTGATTACTTAACAAAGAATTTATTTTCGATAATAGACACCATTTAAAATTGTTTTCTGCACATTTAAAAAGTACTTTTTAAAAGAGAAATACGACCATTTTGAATGGTTTCAAAACCTTTTTGTTGTCAAAAAATTGGTTTATACTTTTTGATTAAGCATTTAATGTCATCAATCTTGTTATACATGTTATCAAACTTGTTATGCATTTAATGTATATACAATGCATATTTACTGATATTATACTAAAGAGATCGGTATGACTATTGTACTTTTTATTGTTTAAATTTTTTCTTTTAATTTTCATATTTAATTAGTGTTATAGTCCATACCAAGACTAAATTGTAGATTAATTTAGTGTATTGATCACTTTGTGTTTGTAATTTCTATGTTTACCTTATTTGGTATCTTTAGAGTGTTACATTTACTTTTTTCATTTTTGGTAATTTTAAACTTAAGACATAATCTTGTATTTTCAACTTGGCTCTTTGTAGAGCTCTTATTTTGACTAGCAGAGGGCTCTGCATTTATTTGGTTAGGATTATTTTTACTTCCTGATCCCCTATTGGAAGTTGCTTGTTCTTGTTTTGGCTCCATTTTTTGTTAAATTTTAGCCAATCCTGTTTATCAATTTAATTATCCCTATATTAACATCGTTTAGGTTATTTCTATTTAAATATCAGAATTTGATTCTAAATACTTGGGGTCCGGGAAAAATAAATTTGCAAAATGAGGTCCGTGTTTATATAAGTTTGGGAAACACTGCTTTAGAGATACACTAGCCTTGTTACCATAATTATGCGGTCTAATATTAAAACTTATTATTTAGTGAAGTATTTTGCCACAAGTCTAAGATGTCTTTATTTAAATATTTTACGAAAACTTCAACTTCTGTATCAATAAGCGAGGGCGATGTCTCCCAGGATAACGAAGGCAGTAGTAGGTCTCATAATGGTGAAAGTTTTGCTGCTGAAGCTGTTCTGACGCCTACAAGAAATATGAAACGCAAAAGCCAAGCAAGATCCATTGCAAAACGTAGAAGATGGAATGAGGTTTACGTGAAGTACGGTTTCTATCGTTCAGCAGAAGAGAAACACAATCAGTATCCATCAGCTAATTGTCTGTTTTGTCCAGTCCAGTATTGCAATTCGGGTATTGTTCCTTCGAAACTCGAGCTACATCTTAAAAACATCCTGAACATCAGTATAAGTCCAAGGAGTTTTTTGAATCACAGTTATCTGCTATTTGTAAACAGAAAAGATCGTTCGAATTGCAAATGATAAACAAAGAGAGCAAAGACGTTTTGTTAGATTCGTTTATAATATTCGTTTATTATAGGCCCTTGTTGTACTAAAAATCAAAAGCCCGTATACAGAGCTAGAAGCAGTGATATTACCATGTCTTAAAATAGCCGCAGATTTGATTCATGGTGGTAAAGAAGCAGTTGATAAAGTTTTAAAAATTAGTCTATCTGATACCACAGTTTATCGCCGCTGTCAGAGTATAGCAACAGACTTGGAGGATCAGTTAATAGAAAAATTGAAGCAAGCACCTTCGTTTGCTATACAGTTAAACGAAACAACTGATGTATCTTCAGAAGCTCAACTCATTGTGTTTTGTCGATTTGCTAATATTGCAAGTAAAAAAATTACAGAGCATTACTTATTCTGTAAACCGTTGGGAGTGGATGCAACCGCCAATGCAATATTTGAGAAATTAGATGATTACTTGAAGGAGAAAGGACTTAGTTGGGAAAATTGCAAATCTGTGACTACTGACGGTGCAGCTGCAATGACAGGATCAATCAACAGCGTTGTAAAAAAGATTAAAGAACGTTCTCCGAAATGCGTATCGATTCATTGTATCCTACATCGTGAAGCTCTTGTTGCAAAGAAAATGAAAAGAGGAGATCATGGTGAAAGTGATACCACTTTTGCCAAGCTACTCCAGGAATAGTAGTTGATATTGTTAACTTTGTTCGAAGCCACTCAAAAAAGTGCAGGATATTCGCTAAGTTGTGTGAAGAAATGAAACCGTCATTCACAAAACTGCTCTTGCATGCAGAAGTACGATGGTTGTCCAGAGGCAAAGTTCTCAGCCGTATCTTTCTGCTAAGAAAAGAAACAGGAGCATTTTTAACCGAGCAACATGACCACCGGGCTAGCAAATTTTATGACAATTTTGGTTGGCAAAAGTTGCATACATGGCTTCCATTTTTGAACACCTCAATAAACTTAATCTGAATTTGCAGAGTAGGAAGACTGATATTTTTGAAAGTATGTCTAAAGTCAATGCTGTAAAGAAGAAACTACCACTGTGGCAGAAGCGAGTTGCATCAAATAATTTCTCTGATTTTCCGCTGTTGCATGACTTCATGAAAGAGCATGGAAGCACTTTTCAACAGCAACTAATTCCACTAATTGATGAGCATCTTAATTTGCTTCAAGAAAATTTTGATAAATATTTTAATAGTGAACAAAATACCACACTTGATGCAAATTCTTGGATATTACAACCTTTTATCTACGACACTGCAGAAAACGAAGATTTAATTGATCTCCAATCAGATTTTGGCATGAAAGCATTATTTCAAGAGAAATCATACAGTGACTTTTGGGTGCACTTGTTAGACATACCAGAATACAGAAGCATAGCAGAAAAGGCAATTTGCATACTTATTCAAATGCCAACAACATATTTATGCGAAAGTGGCTTTTCTTGTTTGTGCGAGATTAAGTCTCGAAAAAGAAATTCAATTACACATATCGATCCATTGATGAGGGGAGCAATTGAACAGGAAATAAATCTTTGGTTTGAGCTGTTGGTTGAGAATATGCAGTAACAGAAAAGTCATTGAATGTTATGTGCTCCATTTTATTTAGAATTGTAATTCAGTCGATTCCGCTTAATGCATCCACGGTTAATAAATCCAAATCGCTTGGAATGGAATTTTCCTAACCACTCTCCATTATACAAAAATGATATGTGTATTTTACTGTAATATAGTCTCTTGCACGATTATTTTTATATCGCTATTCGCATCGGTTGTACCCTTAACTAAGTAGTGTGCATGAGTAAGTCAGACCATCTTTAAGGGTACACCACGACAAAAAAGGTTGAAGAGCAATGTTCTAGTAGATCTGTCAATAAGAATAATACATCCCATGCTTGTAACATCATTAACATAATTATTAACTTTAGTGTCTTTATCATAATTTAGAAAGTCAATATTAATATGTCCACATATAACAAATGTATAATTATTATAAGTTAAAATTTTTTTAAATCGTAACCAGAATGTCTATAGATAATACCAACAACTACAATTTTTCTTTCTTTTAAAGATATTTTTATCCAAACATTTTTACATTTATTACATAGTAAATTTAAATCATCTTGAATAGTAGAAATATTTTTATCAATGCATAAACCAAACCCTCCATAAGTTAAAAACTCAATCCTAAAAACAAACTTAAACCCATCAATATTAATTTTATTCAGCTTATTTGGATTCAAATTAGTTTCACTTAAAGCTATTATAGTAGGAGTACATGGAAAGTGCATTAATAGTTTCTCCAACTTTTCTTCAGTTTTTGTAATACTTTGAATATTAAATATGTAATATAGAGAAACTGACATTTGTTGATGTAAGATAAATTTGATGATACCATATATTATTTAGAGAGCAGTAATTAGAAACATGTGACAATGTTTCATCAGCTTCATCGAAGCAAAATTTATTAAATGAATTAAAATTTGGAATTGACATTTGGTATTTAACAATTTAGATGCAAAAACTGTATATAAATTTAAATAATAACTCAGGCACTTGCTTTCAACAAAAAATAACAATAGCTATGATAAAGATAATTTTAAAAAATGTAACAAGAAATGTCTATATAATACAAACAAAACACTAACTTAACAATAATTGCATCAATAAATATCTAGAAAACAGTATCAAAAAACTAGTGCTGCAATAAATTACTTCAATTAAACATTCCAAACTCAGCTTGAAACAGTTAAATATAAATAATATCAAACTTACTAGTCATTTCTCATTTAAAAAGATAGAACTGCAAGATGATTGGTCAATGCATGATTCATTTAACCTGGTATTTATTGCATATTTTGATAGTGCCTGAATGCTATCAATTTTTATAATATTAGAATTATCTGATAAACAAAAACAACACGAAAAGCCAAAAAGTAATGCAAAAAATCTTTATCATAAAGTGCTTTGGGTAAGTCGTTTGAATTTTTAATAGCAAGGCATTTTTGACAGTGATGAAATGCTTTAAAAATTAATCTGGGTCTGACGGCTTTGGATGATGAAACTCAATGCTGGCCTAACAAAGAAAGCCAGGATCTGATCTGGGCAGTACAACAGCCTTGTAGTAAAAGGATAACAATTTATTTCTGACCAGAAGTGGACACCCTTTCAAACAACAACATCTTGGTTGTCTTTCTTGAAACCTGTTTAAACAATAAATAATGAAATTACAGAAAAGTAAAAAAATTTTATTGCAATTTTTTTTTGGCAAAACTACATGAACTTTATGGCATCACACTCATAAAATCTGCTATCAAAAATAGCTTCTAAAACAGAGTACATGATTTGCTAATATTAAAAAAATTTCCAATATGTATTTGTCTTTAAAAAATTCTACTGAAAATTGTCCAGTTGTTAAAGATTTCACAAAGAGCAGATCAAGTTATGTAAACAATAAGCTTTTTCTTTTTTTAAACAAATATTATGAATGATGTAATTTTTGAAAGCTGTTAAGATAGTGTTTCGATTTACATGATCAGATGAAACGGAACAATATTTTTGCTTTTTACACTGGAATTAGGGAAATAAATTAAACATTTTTAATAGTTCCACAAAGCTGTACAAAGACGCATTTACGTTATCACTTTTAAGGTGCAACAATGATCATTAACTTCTTTGTACATCACAGCAGCTGTTCAGTATGATGGGCACACCAAAATATACAGTTGACATAAAACAACAAACAGGACAACACAACTATTTCCAGGGTCCTGATTCATAAAAAATAGAAACGATCATTGTGTAAAAAAGTTGTCAATCTTAGCAGTAAATACAAACCAACTTAAATCTACAATTCTTAAAAGTAAAATAACTAAATATTTAAGCAACTAGCATTAATAGAGTTGATAATTATTTTACCATAAATAATCAAAAGTATGAAAAAAATCAGCAAAACCTAGGATTATGTCACCTAATAAAAATACCTCTGTTCAAACTATTTTGGGAAAAGTGGCTTTCATTCTTCTATACTTGTCTTCTACAAATTATCATTCTTTGACAAATTCTCTGAAAAAAAAAACCGTTAAAAATACCATTAACCAAAAACAATTTTCAATACTTTAAATCATAACAACGTCAAAATAGTAATGAAATTAGTAAATGCAGTGATTGTTTATTGTTTTTTTTACTTTTTTTTTGGTGCTTATTTTTTAAATAAAATTTAATTTAGTAATATTTCTTTTCGTCATAAAAGCAATTACATCTTTGTTAGTTGATCAGCAGAATCACTCAAAGTGCTAACACTCAAGGATTTGAGCCAAAGGATGCAAATTTACTGCACAGTCACCACAGTTATTTTGAATGTGCCCTAGGAAAGTTATTTTACAAAAATATATAAATGAATTAATGTTTTTATTTAAAGGGAGGCAGTTGACTAGAAGACCATATGGTTGTTTTGCTGCCTTCCTGTGCTTTCAAAAATTTTTTTGTCACATTTATATATTGTTGTATCTTTGATTTGAAGCACAAAACAAATAAACTGAATTGAACTGAACTGACCTGAACTGAAATTAAAAGCATATAATATAAGATATGACAACTTACCATAGTTTCAGTTAAAAAGAACTTTATTTTAAAGATGAAAATTGAGCTTAACAACTACTAAACATTATACTTCATACATAAAACTTATATCAAAAGCAATTATATTTTATCCATTTTTAAACCACCACATTATCTTTTAATTTTTTTAAAAAAAGTTGAAATATTTAAGAGCATTTGTTTATCACACTTACTGGTTTTTATTTCAGTTTTTATTATTATCATATCTATTTTTCTCCTGACTCACAGAAAAGTATCAAAGGTGTGGATATCAGGGGTGGGTAATAATTTTGATCTCAGGCCACATTGAAGCTTTTAGAATGATTTGTGGGCTGCACATAAACTGATATTGGTAAATTTTAATAATTATCAGTCATTATAAAATGTCATTTATCCTTAAAATGTAGTGATCTCTAAAAAAAAAGGTCTTTACTTTAAATCTTATCTGGAATATGCTTGAAGAAAAGAAAACTCTTCATTAATTTTTTAACTATTTGCTTGAGGATATCACAAGTTGCACAAAAATTTGTCGCAGGTTGCAGTTTTCCCACCCTTGTTATATCAAGAGTAACTGTTAGCAACTACCCAGACATCTCTTTCAAGGTGCCAAGATACTACCATACAATTGAAATTTTTTATTAGCTTTTTTAATTTTATGCTTATAAGTTGAGATTGTCAATGTTAAAACACTGCATTGACAACTAAACAGTATATGTGTTCATACATAAAGTGCAAATGTTATAAAATTAAAAATCTTATAGTTTTATGATATTAGCACTTGTACAGTACTTTTTATTTGTCAATGCAGTATTGTAACATTAACAACCTCCCAAAAAATATACAAAAAAATCAATCTTTGTCTTTCTATGGCTGTACTGGCCTAGTAACTGCTTTCTGTTTTAACAGAATTACAATTGTAGGTAAACAGCATAAAACTCATCACGAAATTGTCATGAAGTAGCTTTCCTAAAAGTCACTTAGATAGATTGAACTTATAACCTTCTGCTTGCAAATGAGAGTGTTATTACACTAAGCTATTGCCAATAAAGTAACAATAATATAGTGGATTAATTAACAGTAAACTGGTTAAGGCTGGAAATTAACTTAAAAATAAATATTACAATATAAGCAAGTCACATGTACAGGGTGTCCATGAATTAAGGCAACCAACTTTCACAGTTAAATTAAGTGCATATACATTTGGTTGTTCTCATAAAACAGTACACCACTTTAAAGCTTAAACTCTCTACTTTCTTTTCAGATATATGAAAATTTTTTAAAATTAGTATTATGATGGCTGTAGATTGAAATATACATGTATATTCAAATTTTATCAAGAATTTTGCTTATATACAGTAGTTATTAAACTTCACAAAAGTGGTGAAACTAATGTCGAAATTGCAAAACAGCTGAAAATGAACTGTTCAAAAGTTTGGAAAATTATTAAGAAGTTTAAGACTGGCAACACCCTCAACAGGGAAGGGCAAGGCAAAAAACGAAGTATTTGCACCCCTCAACTCATCAAAAACATGAGGGAAAAGCTGCAATGCAACCCTTGTTGAAGTTGCAGGACATTGGCTGCAGCAGCTGATATGGACAAATCCACCATGCACCAAGTGTTGAGAGACAATCTTGGATGAAAACCCTTTTAAGATGATGCATTGTTATGAGCTGATACATCATCATGTGGCAATAAGGGTCCAAAAATGCAGGAAAATTTTTAAGGACATTGATGAAAGCATGCTGCCCAACCTGGTTTTCACAGACGAGAAGCAATTCGACAATCAGCAGATGGCAAACCAGCAAAATGATAGAGTTTGGGTCTCCTTGTCTGCCACTGAAGAAAGGATCATCACCAGATGTCAAAATCCCCAGTCTGCCATGGTTTGGGCAGCTGTCACAGAAACTGGGAAATCCCCCTCCTTTTTGTCCCATCTGGAGTCAAATTGAACTCCCAGCAGTACATTGCGAACATTTTGGAGGGTTGTCTGCTACCTTGGGCTAATCAGCACTTCAAAGGCAAACCATGAACCCTGCAACAGGATTCTGCACCCTCTCATGACTCCAAGTTCACACAATCCTGGATTCAAAGAAAAATCCCCTTCTTCATAAGAAAGGAAGACTGGCCAGCAAGGAGCCCAGATTTGAATCCCTTGGACTACTCCATCTGGTCCACCTTGGAGAATAAAGTCTGCTCCACTCCTCATCCAACTGTGGAGGCACTTAAAGGTCAAACTGTTAAAGGGGTGGGATGCCATCCCTCAGGAAATGCTCCATGCCGCTTGTGCCTCGTTCCTGCCAGATTGAAGGCAGTAGTTAAAAACAAAGGACGCTATATTGAATAAACTACATATGTTTCGAAAGCCTTTACCTTAACCTGTCTAATCATAAACAGCAATACAGTTTTCGCGTTCTAGTGTTTTGGGTAGAGGACAAAAGGTTTGTTGCCTTAATTCATGGACACCCTGTATTTAAATAAAGCAAAAATGATATAAATATCAAATTATTTCATGCAATGCCAATTATACGGCCCATTTATCAAATAATGACTTTTAATAGTTTACCAGTATATCAAACATAGGGTGAAGAAGCAAAATTGTCTTATTGACAAATTGCCATTTTATTCATAAAATTTAATCACCACAAAATTAAAACATTTTTTCCCTATATTTAACCAGGTTAAATAATGAATTTATGTTTTTAATATGTTTTGAAATAGGTGCACATGAAGCAAAACACAATCAGATTATTGATCTCTTAGATGCACTTCCTATCCAAATCAATAGCATGTATTGAGAAGAAAATTCAAGGCCTAAACTGAAACATCCAAAACTTAGAACTGCACTTGGATGATCTAGAACAATACCAAAGGTCTAACTGCCTCATTTTGCATAGAAGTGACATAGCAAATAATGAAAACTATATTGAGTTTCTTAAAGAAGTGATTAATATATTAAACAACAAACTTAAACTGCCATCAACAGATATCATCCAAAAACAAGATATTGTCCATTGCCTGCCAGCTTCAAACAGAAGTAGACAGGACAGAGCTGGAACTAAGTACACTCCTCCTCTTATAATTAAGTTTGTGTGTTGTTCTGTACAAAACCATATCTAGTCATCAAAATCCAAACTTGTTGGTTCTGGATTGTTTATAACAGAATCACTTACAAGAAAAAGACTTCGTTTCTTAAAGGTGGCTCAACAAAAATTTCAAGTTCAAAACACATGGTTCTTGAAAGGTTCATTTTTTGTGCATATTAAAGGTGAAAAAAAGATGATAAAAACCATGGATGACATTAATGATATAGTTGATAACTTTAACAAATAATTGACTCAACAAATAGATTGTGAAAAAATGGCCAGACAAGTTAATTTTGCTAATTATTTCAATATGTATACTTTTTATATCAATAAGCGGATTGCAATCTCTTATACACTGCATCTCCTTTAACTATAAAATTTCTCAGACCCCTATTTTACATCTAAAACTCCTGTAAGCGTTTATTGTTTTGCTTAAATTAAACTCTTTAGTTAGTATTTCACTTTTTACCTTGATTCTTTTTACTCTTCATATGTTGTATAGATCAGGGTTTCCCAAACTTTCTGTTCATGGGTACCCTTTGGACAATTATAGATTCACTCATGTACCCCCAAAATTTTCTCATATTTTTAGCTGCAAAGCTCAACTTGCTCTAACACACAACTTTTTTCTATAGCTAGGCAACCCATTGCATTCCCTCTAAATTTGCTAAATCTTTAAAATTGATTATTTTAGTTTAAAACAAAAAAGCTGCGTGATTAGTATTAATCAAAGCACACAAAGTTATTCATAACAATGTAATCTAAGTAAGAATGGTCAAGTCAATCAACAAGCAAGTGGCGACAGACCTGTTTCGTCCTTATTAGGACTCGTCAGGACACTACAGCTTGTTGTTGACCCCAGCTGAAAAAGTTGAAAACTTAAACAGCTGGCACAACTTTCTGTTTGTAGTTTTTACACCTCAAACATCCAGTTGTGGACCTGAACGCTGGGTAGGTAGTACAATGAAAACAATGTTCCACCAGCGCAACTGCAAAAGACACCGCTAAACCGCAAGGGTATACTGGCGGCGGTTCCGATATGCTAACCACATCGAGTTAACTAATAAGGACGAAACAGGTCTGTCGGCACTTGCTTGTTGATTGACTTGACCATTCTTACTATATGTTTGTAATGGGAACTGCAGGGTTTTGCTTGTCTTAACCCGTCTCCGTGTTTGCTAACTCGATGTGGTTAGCATATCGGAACCGCCGCCAGTATACCCTTGCGGTTTAGCGGTGTCTTTTGCAGTTGCGCTGGTGGAACATTGTTTTCAATGTAATCTAAGCTTAAACAAACACTACAATCAAACTAACAATATATCAGCTGAATAAGCCCAGCAGTCCTAGCTAATGTGATGGATGAACCTGCTTTTTAGCAAAAAGCTCATTAATACGCAGTGAAACATTAACAACAGCACAACAAAGATCATGTTCAGGTGTTTTAAGCTGTGATTGGTACTTTGATTTGATTCCAAGCATCACTGAAAATGTCGATTCACACAACCATGTTGATGGAAACAACAACAATGCTTGAAAAGCAGGTTCTGCAATCCTTTTGTATGACTTGCACATCATAAACCAAAAATCTCCCAAATTTTTCTCAGAGTACACATCGCACGCAAATCCATCATGTTAAAGTTCAATCAGTTCCTCTTGCATACCTGTCCCAGCCTGCAGTGTCTGAGCGTTCACGGTGAAAGGATTTCTAAGATATGCAACTTTGTCTTCACCAAGACTTGGAAAATAGTGTTCAATTTTCTTTTCCAACTTCATGAGATGTTCAGTGACCAATTCCAAGAACCTTATTGTCTCAATTTGTGGATTTTGACACAGAAATTCTGTTACTGTACTAAACATGGAAAAGGTGCCAGAGCAAATATTTCCCTTCCACAAACGAAGTTTGGCCAGAAATGCTTTGACTTTAGCTATGAATTCACACACTGCTAGTTACTGTAGCTGTAGTTAAAGTTTTTACTGGGGTGAAAATCTGACTTCCTCAAGAGTTCTTAAACTCAGGTCCTCAAATTATTAACATCAGGTGAAAAAAAGTATTTTAATGCAGATTACAAGTTATGGAAAGAATATCCTTATACTTAATCTAATGTACCCCTTGAAAAGTCGAAATGTACCCCTGGGGGTACATGTATCCCAGTTTGGGAACCCCTGGTATAGATAGTGACACAGTCTGACACATAATACCTGTGAAATATCCCTGTAATAAATGTAATAAATCTTGTAAAGTTAATCAAAATTCTATTTGTTGTGATATATGCCATGCCTGGACACATTTTAAATCTACTAAATTAACATTAATTGATCTGACAAACTTGGTAAATCTAGCCAATCATACTACTACTACAACTGCTATAAAAACCTTTTTTCCTATCAAAATTTAAGCAATATTCAACTCTCTAATGAACTAACATCTAATGATTTAAACCAGTCTACATTAAATGTAAAAGATAAATGCTTTCCTAAATGGAAGGTTGTTATTTATCAGTACAAGATTTTCATGACAAGTATGCTAACTGTATTGATTCTTTCATACTTTATTTAAATATACAAAAACTTTTAGAAACTTGAAGAACTATTAACTCAATTTAATGATATTATAGCCATATCCAAAACAAAACTGTCTACCACCATGACAATACGTCTCTTTGCCATGGTTTTTTAAATAGTTTATTTCATGTATAAGTATTGTAATAAACATTTGCCCGAAGCCTTTGAAGGGATGTTAAATAAAAATGCATTACTTTTAAGTAGCAAAGAATCTTATCAAACTAGGAGTAAATAAAATTTGTTTCCCCTATTTTGTACAATAGACCTAAATAAACAACCTTTAAGTTATAGAGGCCCATTAATTTGGAATAAAATACCACAAACAATTAGAGAAAACAAGTCCTTTACCTCTTTTAAAAAGCAATATCACCAGCAAGTTCTCATTTTAGAGTAGGCCTAAATATTTTTATAATAGCTTTGTATCACAATCTAATACAGCTAGCAGGGTTTCCCATGTTATCAAACAAAAGACATTTCTTCTTTGTTTTTTCTATTACAGGTTTAAGAAGCATCTCAGCCCATAGGTGCTATGCCAGTTCATGGAACAACATTTAATAAAACAACAGTTGATCGAAATGACACTTGATTGAAACAACAGTTGATTGAAACGACATTTAATCGTTATGACAGTTGATCAAAACAACAGTTGATTGAAATGACAGTTGATAAAAAAAGATTTACTTTTGTATGCTTTTGCAATTATACAATCCCTTTGTTACTGTAAATTAGATTCATAAATTAGACCAAGTGCTGTTTCAATCAAGTGTCACTTCGATCAAGTGTTGTTCGATCAACTTTCCTATCATCAAGTGTTGTTCAATCAACTGTTGGGTCACACAACCCATACTCCTCAGATGGACCATATCCTGAGACTTTCAACAACAGCTCATAGAAGATGATAAAAAGATAAAAAGCTAAATACAACTTGGCCAGCTTTTAAAAGAATTGTAACTTTGACCTGCAAATGTTTAGTTTATTTTAGTCACTGATCTCCTAGGTATGAGAATTTTGACCTACAAGTATTTAGTTTATTTTAGTTACTGATCGCTTGGGTATGAGAGTAAACTACATCTGGTTGTGAGCTTATCTTCAGTAAGCTTTTTATTGCAAGATTATATTTTGTTTAATTATTCAAAAAGATCAGTTATCCCAACCACCTCTGCTCTTAACTACTTCAGATAATTGCTGTTCTTTTGCATTTAAGCATAAATTATAAATCATTTTACTGGTTCAAGTTTATTGTTCAAGATTTAAAATTGAGGCTATGCTATTTCTTTTTATTCTTGCTTAACTATTGGCCACTTATTTAGTGGTTAGAAAAAAGAAGAATATTTGATAGCAAAGTAGAAATTAAAATGTTAAAAGATTTTAAAAACGAATGTGTAAACATTCAATTTAAAAACCTTCATTAAAAGTTAAAACAATTCCATTAAAACAAAATTTCATATTTAGTATTTGATAATTTAAATAGTAATTATTAACCATACCTTACCTTGAATTACTGCAAACCAATTATATCATAAAAAACTTTAAAAAATTTAAAACTTCAGTGATCTCTTAAAACATATAAAGAAAATTAACCAAGATTTAAGAGCCTTAATTAAGCACCTGAAATGTCAAACTTTACAAATATTTGCAACAATAACACGATTTAAAAAGTAGATTTGAAAACTTATAACAAATGCATAAAAAAAAAATTAAAGTACACAATTAATGTTTAACTTTAAAGTGAATAAAGCCTTGCCATCTCAAGCCCATAAATATGGACTAAAACAGCTCATAAATATATGATAATATTGATATACATAAATAGTTACAAACTGTCCTTTCCTTAATCACTTCATTTTTGTTATTTATTGAACCTGAGAAATAAGGCCCAAAATTTTTTAATCAAGTTACATCTAAGCAACAAACTTCAACTAAAGATAAATTTGGGTGTGGGGGCTTGGAGCATAAATGTATGCTTTTATATGGAGAGGACAAAGCTTTTCAAACATTTTATTTTTTAAAAACAATCTTCACTTCATTTATGATACATTTTGGTCCTCAACTTGTAACCTTTGTTGTTACAGGAGCATTAAATGAATCGTAAAGCAATTACCCTAACCTGGTTTGTAGATACCAAATTCAATGCCTGTCATTGCCTGGTATCTTAGACAGATAAATAGTCAGTGATGGTCTTAGAGAAAGAAGGCCCATTGAAAGAAAAGTAAAGAGGGCCACTATTTAGTGTTTGAAGGCAAAGCAATTTCTAAAAAAAGTCATTGTCATAAGGGGAGCCACTTTTTAATGCATCAGAATAAAGTCATCACTAAAAAAAAGCTTTTCAATTTAGGGAGGCCCATTGTTAAGTGTTCTTATGATCTTTAAAAAACTCCTCATTTTATTTAAAGCACCACTTTTTCATTTTTGGTGAATCAAAAAAAGTCAACTCTGAAAAAAGGTCTTTATTTTAGGGAACGCCACTGTTAAGTGTTCCAAATCAGTGTGTTCTTTAAAAAAAAGTCATTGTTTCAGGAGGGGCCACTAAGTGTCTCAAAACAAAATAATCTCTAAAAAAATTCTTTATTTTAAACATGCCATTGACATCCTGATGCTACTATCAAGAAATAGAGCAATATCTTGTGTGGGGGACACTTTTTGATGTATTTTAGAAGGGGCTCGATGCTGCTGCTCTGTTGGCATCCTTTTAAAGCCATCACTGTAAATAGTTTATTGGTAATGAACATGACAGAATCTCTAAATCAATTTTTATAAAAATATGTACATAATCTTAGAAGCACAAAATGGTAACCGTGGTTATAGACATTCAAAATAGAAATGACATTAAAAAGTAGTGGTTGGTCTTGAATTCAAAATAGAAATAACATCAAAAAGTAGTGGTTGGTCTTCAATTCAAAGCAGGCCCAGATGGTAGGTGCTTTCACGCAGCCTGGGCCGTGAGTAAGTCTGTTCATTAAATTAAAATGACAGACCGAAACCGAACCTACCAAAACGGAAGGGTATCCACCCATTCCAATGTTCAGTGTGGGTCTGCTAATCGGCAAACGTCTTTTTCAGGACGGGGCAATGCTAGGATAAAACTGCCCTTTTCAGGGCACATTGCCAACATATTCCGAAGACCCACTATTCTTCAGCTGAACATCGAAGGCCTCAATGCAAGCAAGATGAATGTTTTTCATCACCTCGCTATGCAGTCTGAGGCACTCGTCATCCTACTGCAGAAGACCCACTGCACTGATGCAAAGAAGTTGGTACTACCAAACTACCAACTAGCTGGGTCTTTTTTAAGCAGGAAGCATGGCCTTGCCACGTTTGTCCACGAGCGACTGAGATACACGCTTTTGAACCAATCTCCACCAACATCGGAGATCGAGTGGTTGTGTGTGGACGTTGATGGCTATAAAATAGTCAACGTCTACAAACCACCGCCAACGCGATTGCGAACCCTTGATCTCCCAGTGTTTCCTCATTCCTGTCTGTACGCTGGCGATTTTAACTGTCGTCATGCTGACTGGGGTTACGACGACAACAGTCTGGACGGTGAGTGCTTGGCTGGATGGGCAAGTATCAATTGTCTTGCCCTCCTGTATAATGCCAAGGACGCTGCCAGTTTTTAATCCGGCCGCTGGAACACTGGCACCAATCCGGATCTAGCTTTCACTAGCGTAGGTCCAAACAGTTGCTTACCGGATAGACGTGTCCTTGAAAAGTTCCCCAGGTCACAACATCGACCTTCGCTTATTACACCACCAAGGTTTGCTGTGGCAGTGCCGAGCATGCCTGTTAAGCGATGGAACTTCCGCAAGGCCAAATGGAGTCACTACATTGCTTTGACGAATAAATTTGCAAAGACTTTGTTGCCGCCTGATTCACTTGATGTGGATGCGGCTTACCAGGACTTCTGTAACACCATTAAGAAAGCAGCCAAAAAGACTATCCCACGCGGGTATCAAAATAACTATATTCCGTGTTGGAATGCAGAGTGTGAATCCCTCTATAAAACCTTTCTGCAGTCTCCTCAGGGAGACGACTAAAGTTTGGCTGCTACAGCTTTGCTTGCCAAGCTTGACAGAAAGCGGAGGGATCGATGGTCCGAGGCAGTTCGGAGCATTGACTTCTCACACTTTAGTCGAAAAGCATGGAGTATTTTAAACAACCTTACTGGTAGGTCACGACACTCTCCTCGTCACTGTCCCGTTTCACCCAATGCTATTGCATCTCAGCTGGTTAAAAATGGGAAATACGAGGCTGTTGACCGCAAGTCATCTCGACTTGTCTCTCAAGAAGTGTCTGACCTTTGGAGGGCCACAACACCAGACGCAGTAAATATCTCTGACAGTTTTTTACAGAGAGAATTTGCTGCTGCCCTCTAACATTTAAAACCAGGTAAAGCTCCGAAACCTGATTCCATCTGCCCAGAGCTTATACTCCATGCCGGAGCTGCTTTGAAGTCCTGGTTACGTGACTTTCTTTCTTCCTGTTTGCGCCGACTCAAAATTCCCAAGATCTGGAGAAGAGCGCTTGTGGTCGCGATCCCAAAACCAGTAAAGCCCGTGGGGGACCCAAAGAGTTATCGACCGATATCTCTGCTCTGTGTCCCCTACAAGATCCTCGAGAGGCTTATCTACGCCCGCGTTGAACCATTAATCGATCCGCTGCTCCCTAAAGAGCAGGCTGGGTTCCGACGCGGGAAGTCAACCGTAGATCAAGTTGTTCTACTAATCCAGAACATCGAGGATTCTTTCGAGGCTAAAAAGAAGGCCGGTGCCGTATTTATCGATCTGACAGCTGCTTATGACACTGTCTGGCACTGTGGCCTTACCTGCAAGCTGCTGAGACTACTTTCGGATAAGCACATGGTCAAAATGATCATGGAGCTTGTCCGAAACCGAAGTTTCACCCTTACCATCGGTGACAGCAAGCAAAGCAGGCTACGTCGTCTTAAAAACGGCGTTCCTCAGGGATCGGTTTTGGCTCCCCTCCTATTTAACATCTATACGTACGATCTTCCTTCCATGATTTCCAGAAAGTTTGCTTATGCTGATGATTTAGCATTGCTGCATTCTTCTGGAAACTGGAAGGACTTGGAGGGGACTCTAAGTCAAGACATGTCCACACTTTCAGGGTATCTCCAGACTTGGAGGTTGAAGCTCAGTCACACTAAGACGGTGACGGCAGCCTTTCATTTAAATAACCGAGAGGCCAAACGTGAGCTAAAGGTCTACAACAACGGTAGACTTTTACCGTTCTGTCCAACCCCTACATACCTTGGGGTAAAACTGGACAGATCGCTCACGTTTCGTCACCATTTAGTGGCATTGCGCAAAAAACTATCATCGCGCGTCACACTGCTGAGGCGACTCGTGGGCTCGGGATGGGGTGCTGGTGCTAAAACACTACGCATAGCTACCTTGTCTCTAGTCTACTCAACAGCTGAGTACTGTGCGCCAGTCTGGTGTCGCAGTGCTCACACTCGCCTCATTGACAGTGTCTTGAATGACGCCTTGCGCATAGTCACTGGATGCCTGCGTTCCACTCCAACGGACCACCTACCTGTACTCTCAGGCATCCAGCCAGCTGAGCTTCGCCGAATGGAAGCGACACTCTCCTTGGCTTACCGTGGATCTCTGGACCCCGATCATATCTTGCATGGTCTATTAAGTGGGTCCTCAGATACTGGCCAAGTGAGACTAAGATCCAGACGCCCGTTTGTGCCAGGTGCGCGGAATCTTTTGGACAGCCTTGCCAAACTTGGCATCCGCGCCTCTGAATGGACAAATCACAAATGGAACGCGGAGTACTGTGAAAATGCTTCCAGGCTCCGTGGTTTTGTGCCCGAGACCGGTGCCAGGCCTGTTGGGATGGGCTTACCCCAAGCAGCTTGGGTTAAGCTCAACCGCCTGCGGACTGATATTGGGCGATTCCATTGGTCCATGCACAAATGGGGTCTCGCTCCTTCACCGAATTGCGAGTGCGGCGCCTCTGAGCAAACCGCAGACCATGTACTAACAGCGTGCTCTATACATCGGGCACCACATGGAGCACGAGGTCTGACGGTTTTGGATGACAAAACTCGATGCTGGCTTAATAACATCACTGCCAGCATCTGATCCAGGCAGTGCAGCAGTCTGGGGTAGTAAAAGGATAAACCCTCGGCCCCAGTCTTGTTTGTGTCTGACCTGGAGTGGATACCCTTCAAACGACGACGACGACGACGACGACGAATTCAAAGCAATAGTTGAGATCTTTTTTTGCAATCTGTAGTAGACTTTCAAAGACCAAAATTCTTTTTCGGTTTTAAAACTCTTATCTTTTTATGTAATTGTAACTGGACAGAGTTGGGAATTGTACAGCTTACTATACATAATATATAATACAGTTTAACAAAAAATATTTATTTTTTAAACAAGCTGCATAAAGATGAGAAACACCAGACTCGAGTTTCGCTCTTGTTTAAAAATTAATTCCAAATTTCCTCATAACTCTTCAAAAAATATTTAATTTAAAAACCAAACGATTAAAAATGATTAAAATACTGTGGCCCTTTACAACTAAGTAAAAGCAAAACCAATAACCAATACATTTTCAGCAACTTCTCACAAAAGATACAGTTTAAGTGTAAAGCAAAATAAAAATAAAACACTAAAATTACTTAACAAAACTTCAAGCAGCTATCTTACTTGCATACTGTACAGAAGTTATATATGCTCAAAATAATTTCTGAGCATAAATATTTACATGCAGTGTTATGTAATGTTTAAGAATTTCTTCATCATGAGAATTGGAAAACTTATTTCCGTCATATTGAATTTCTAATAAACAATTAATAAGCCATTTAGAAGGTCTGTCTTTGTTTCTTGGAAAACGAAACAAACGCATACCTTTTTTTGTACTTAAAGTGCAATTCGAAGCACTACACCAACCCATAATTACTCTTAAATCTTTTAGTACGGTACTTATTAAACTTAAACATTTTTTTTCAATTCTCAAAACTTTATAAAGTTAGTACTAGAAAAAATCTTTTAAAAGACTAACATTTTAAAAATTATTAATAAATTCCATTAATCAGATAATTTCAAGATTTTTATAACCAAATTTTCTGTTGCTTTTTTTCAATTTAAAGCCATATTCTACGTTACATTAGAATTTTTTTTCTGATTTGTATTGTACTTATGAGCAGAAGATCATCTTGATATACACAACATGGCGTCGTTTTTTCTACTTTGCATAACTTACTGTTAATAGTATTCTTTCTAATAGTGTTTTCGGCTATAGATTTTGCAATTCTTATGATAGAACTTGTTGTACATTGTGGAATGCTCATTATAAGTCTTAAAATTTTATCATCATTTGCTCGGCCGGCTTAATTGTTATTGCTTTAGGTATATACAATAATATAAAGTGATTTTATTTTTGTTGCTATGTAATTAAGTGCAGATTTGTATTTGTTGCTTACAAATATCAGATTTTTGTCTTTGATAGATTTATTATTTTTGGAGACTTTTTATTATATTTGGACATTATCACGACTGTGGCTTAAATGTCTGTTATGTAGTGGCGGAAAAATTTAAAAAATATAGTTCTAATAGATTGTGTGCATGCTAAAAGCAGTCCAACAATTTACAACTTTAAACTCAAACCTAGTTCAAGTTCTTTTCAAAAAGATCAAACCGATTTCATGTCCAACGCTACCAAAAATGATGTAATTTTAGTATAAGACCATTAAAGCTTGAATGGTAGTTCAAGAAATTTGAATTTATAAAACCTGTTTTCCCCAAGTCGTTTCTATACATTGCATACAGCCTAGCTTAGGCTACTAAGCACACTAAAACAACCTCAAGTCAACAATTATTAATTTGAGGACTTGGGTTGAGTCGTTTTTTGTAAAAAAAGCGAGTTCAAGCAGTGATGAGATTCAAAAACTTAAAAGGAACAGTTTTTTCCCTATAGTATAGAACTTACGAGCAATAGCTTCCTTCATTAACAGAAAGATAGAAGTACAGAGATTACGTTAATTAATAGCCCGCTCCCTGAACGTTATGACATTCCAAGAACGTGTTCACGCAAAAAGGTGCAAACTCCCTGAATCCCATCACTGAATTCAAGTGTGTCCAAGACTTTTTCAAGTAAAAAAATGAAGTTTAGTTATAAGCACATGCATGGGAGGAATTTAGTTTAAAAGTGATCCTTCCCTCCCTTTAAAGAATGACGGATATGCAATACAATTAGAAAGAAATAGAGCACAAAAAAACTGTAGAAAAACAAGGTTTTCACTTTATTTTAACTATTATATTAACTGTGGTTTTGGTTTGCAAACCCACCAACCATGATAAATATCTGTGTCTGCCACTGATTTTAGTTACTGTATTTCAAGTTTCATATCAGTATCAATTTTTTTCTATATTTGGTAGCTCATCTATATGGCATTGCTAAAATGGTAATCGAAGTCATTTTTGGGGCTTGTAATTAGGATTTTGCCTCAGGCCCTTAACTTTGAATATCCATCACTACTCAATATTTAGTGTAGGCCTATAAGAGACTATCGTATTTCAAACCAAAATTTAAGCTATTTCGCATGTGAGTCAATCGTTTTAGTTCGAGCGCTTAAGCAATCGATTTAATATCAGCACAACGCGAATCAATGCCAAACCTAAGCAGAGCGATCATAGATATTCTATATAACTCGTAGATTGCGCATTCTCGTAAAAAAGCTGTTCAAAAATTGAAGCTATTTGAACAAATCATAAGACACCCAAGACTTACATTAGATTGAATGGAAGTTATATGTATTTTGACATTAAAATGGATTTTTTTGACCAATTAATACGTTTTTCATTTGGCGTATGTAATGAATACGAAAATTTAAAGTAATGAGCTATTGTCGTCGTTGTCGTCGTTTGAAAGGACATCCAGTGACTATGCACAAGGCGTCTTACAAAACACTGTCTACGAGACGAGTGTGAGCGCCACGGCATCAAACTGGGGCGCTACTCAGCTGCTAAACCAGGACCTCATCCCGAGCCGAAAAGTCGCCTCAACAGTGTGACGAGCCAGGCCACTAGATGGTAACGAATCATAAGCAATCTGTTTTTTGTCAACCTAAGCCTATTGCAATAAGCTTAATGTGTTTTTAAATGAAGTTAAGCAGTGAAGAACCAGCGCATGGTTTTCTTTTAAACTATGTAAAACAATACACCACTGTCGAATTGTGTTTTTTAACGCATGTTAAACACAGCACAAAAAACGCAATCTGTCATTAAATCATGTAAAACTAAAAACAATTAACACATTTTGTTTTAATGAATCTAAGCATAGTGCAATATGTGCATTGTGTATTTTTAACCAAATTAAAAAATGTAAAACCAGAGCAATAGTTTTTTTAAAAAATGTTAAACACAACATTACTCCCGTTTTGTGTATTTTACGCATGTTAAGCAAAACGCAAATAACGCAATGTGTTTTTTAAGAAACAGCTGAATGTCGTGCAATCGTCATCTTTGGAACAAAAGTCATTTGTCTGGAAACCAATCAAACGATTAATTGTGGAAGACCTTTCAATATTACCTCGACGCTTTCCTCACCTTACAAAATCACATACATATCCAGAAAACTATTAAAAAATGAAATTTATTTAGCTCTCAGGTACATTGCCATCACTTTAATGCTGTGCAATAGAAGTGCAGTATTATCAATTTGTTGATATAATAAAAAATTGATTTTAAGAAGTAATAATATTAAATAACTAATATTATTTTCACTGTCAATTGTTCCGTTTCTTTAAAATTCAAACGAATAAAAATTGTAGTAGAAACAAATCTAAAAAAAAATTATTACTTTTTTTGTTCCTCACTTATAATTGTTTTAAGCCAGCCATCAGGGCCACTCAAGAAAAGAAGAAAAAACTTTTAATAGTTTTAAAAAACTTATATTACAGGTCTTATCTTTAACTGTGGAGCTAGCAGTTAAGTTAGCGGGTCATGTACATTTGGCTGAGTTTCTTCTGTTTGTGGATTACTGGTTCGACCTAATGAAAACGGGTCTGCATGACCATAAACAAAAAGCTAAGCTACAACTATCACCGTGCACAAATGTAAATGACGACAGAATAAAATGGCTAACGACTGCTGTTCCAGGTTTGAGGTTTTACGAAAGTTGCTTTTTACGTAGTGCTAATTTTTTGCTAGAAACTAATACAATTGAGAAAAACTTTGGGCTTCACAGTTTTTTATTGCCAATGTCATGATTATCGGACAGTTGTCTGTTTTGTTGAATTTTGTACTTTTCTCGTTTAAGCGCTAAGCGAAGCAAAAAAACTCAATAAAATAACAAGAATTACTTTATTCCACGCTCATAGTGGAAATGAACTTTAAAATTTTGGCTGCTAGGCTATTGACTTTAAGTTTTTATCTTCTGTAATAAAATAAATTTATTGTACTACCCCAGCGTTTCTCAAACCATGGGTCTCCAAGCTATGCGAATGGGTCGTGAAAGCTTGTATCTACAATTACTTTTAGCCAAACGTGCAATTAGTTTAGACAATTTGATTGCCACAAATAAAATAACAGCACTTCTCAATTGTCAGTTCAACTTGTAGACGTTTATAGTCAAAAAACGCTTTGTTACATTATGTTATACCAGACCAGGGGTCGGGAACCTATGGCCCACAAGCCAGATGTGACTCTTTTGATAACAGCATCGGGTTTTGTTGCCAAGCATAAATTATCGCACATGAAAGAAAAAGATCTGCATACGACCTTTTTTTAAAAGATTATTACGATTTTAAGACAAAAATCGAGTTTTCAGAGTCAGATTCAAGGTGATTCCCCTTCTAGTTTATAGACCACATTGAGCTACTTTTTCAAAAACTTGTTGAGGTAAAATGATTGTTAATAAATACATAACAATTTCGTGCTGTTTAAATATGCGCTCACTCAAATTTATTTGGGTCGCAGTTGTATTTGTAGATCGTTGTTTTTTGCGATTTTGGGTCTTAATGCACATGTCTGAGCTAGTCCAGTGCTAGCAATTTAGAGTTGGTTTATGGGAGGTGGATTGTTGAATCTGGTAGCAATACTATAATTGGTTTAGCAGTTAGACAAATTGCGAGTTAAGCCTACTGCAGTGATACTGCTTATTTTAGAAATACGCTATATTTTATTCGTTTTTGCAGGTTAAATTTAATGCTATTAATATTTTCAATACTTCAGTAAATATGAGTGTCAAAAGATCTTGCAAAGTTTCTTCGGACTTTTTCTGCTATGTTTGCGGCTATTACATTAGTCAACGGCAAAAGAAGCACAAAGTTATACCAGAAACCAAATTCTTCATAGCCTTTGAGGCATATTTTAGCATGAAGATGGGTGATCAAGATAAATCTTGGGCCCCGCATTTTTGCTGTGGAAGTTGCAGATCCACATTAGAAGGATGGATGCGCGGAAGTCGTAAATGTATGCCATTTGCCATTCCCCGAATCTGGAGAGAACCTACCAATCATCATGATGACTGTTATTTCTGCATGGTGGACATTTCCACATACAAAAAGACAAAGGATAGAAAAAAGATTGTTTATTCAAGTATTCCTTCATCCATTGCGCCTGTCAACCATGGCCCAGAACTGCCTATTCCTCAACCTCCAACAACGCATGCTATATCATTAACCTCATCGGAAGATAACGATGTTGATTTTGAGGTTGACACTCAGAGTTCCAGCAAAGATTCTCATTTTCCGAATCAAAATGAATTGGATGATTTAACTAGAGACTTGGGTCTTACAAAGGCAAAAGCAGATATACTTTCTTCTCGTCTTAAGGAATGGAATTTGCTTGCTCCTTCGTGCAAGATTTCCAAGCCAGAAAACGATATGTGACCTTTGCAAATTTCTATGCAATGTTCTCTGATTCTGATTATTTTTCACTTTGTTATTGTACTAATATACAGGGCTTGTTTCAGGAGATTGGTGTTGCCTACTCAGCTTCGAATTGGCGCTTATTCATTGACAGTTCTAAACGAAGCTTGAAAGCAGTCCTTCTGCATAATGGTAATGTGTATCCATCCATTCCAATAGCACATTCTGTTCAGATGAAGGAAGATCGTGAATCCGTAAAAATATTACTGAAATTAATTCAATATAATGATCACAATTGGGACGTATGTGGAGATTTTAAAATGATCGCATTTCTTTTGGAATTGCAAGGAGGTTATACAAAGCATTCTTGTTTTCTTTCTTTGTGGAATAGTAGAGTGGATGAGCAGCATTACTTGGTCAAAAACTGGCCAGCTCGCAAAGATCTCACACCAGGCTCCCACAATGTTCTAAACTCACCTCTTATTGAAAGGAGCAAAATTTTACTTCCTCCATTGCATATTAAACTCGGACTGGCCAAGTACTTTGTTAAGAGTTTGAAACCGACAAGCCGTGCCTTTCGCCATATTAGACAGCTGTTCCCGAGCATATCTGAAGCAAAAGTTAGAAGTGGTATATTTGTGGGGCCACAAATAAGAAGAATGTTGGCATCTGAAGAGCTCGAGAAACAAATGTCTGATTTGGAGAGAAATGCTTGTCAAGCTTTTAGAATGATTGTGGAAGGATTTCTTGGAAATCATCAGAGAGACGACTATGCAATGGTGGTGTCAAATTTGATTGAAAGTTATAAAAAGTTTGGTTGCCGTATGTCCTTGAAGTTGCATTTTTTGCATTCTGATTTGGATTTCTTTCAGGACAACTTGGGGAATGTAAGCAAAGAGCATGGTGAAAGGTTTCACCAAGACATCCAAGTGATGGAAAAGCGCTATCAAGGGAGGTGGAACGAAGCCATGATGGGAGACTATGTATGAAATTTGGTGCGGAAAAGTAACATCACATACAAGCGAAAAAGTTATTCAAATGTTCATTTTTAATAAATGTCCTTACAGTGCTTTTTTGACTTGCTCATATGTAATTTTTTTTAATTTTGCGTGTAATATTTCAAATTACTAAACCATTATGTGTATTATACAAACTTGAAATCGTAATTTTATAAAATTTTAAATAGCGGCAAAATCATTGACATTACGAAATTTTTAATGTCACTTTTGAAATCAGCGTCCCGAAAAACATAAAAAAACATCATAATATTGTGATAAACACAATTTGTCAAAAAATTTGTTGTCTAGTGTAATGAATACTGCTATTAGGAGCATAGTGAACACGCAAAACAGCTTAGCCTGATGTCTTGTTATTGTAGAGTCTATGATTATCCAGTCATTGTCATGGATCAAATGTTGCTTATTATAGGAGTTAGTATTATTCCTGTTTTTAACCCTTGTTTCATAGTTTTTACTCGATTATCAAGTCAGTACTGTGGTTAAATTCTTCCATACTACAGTAGGCGCCGCTTATTATGACCACGGATAATATAACCAGCCGCTTATTATGACCAATTTGGCACGGTCCGGAATTTCTCCATTTAAAATTCTCCGTTTAATACGACCAAATTTCGGATAATATGACCAATATTTTCTCCATCTCTCTTATTAGAATACAATATTTTTTCCCGCCACGCACTTATAACTTCGCCTTTTCAACATGCGAGTTTTCCGTACGCATGCCGCGTGTGCGCTGTAGTGTGTGCGCTCTGTACCAGGTCTGAACCACCGCTTGTAGATATTGCGACATACTGTACTTAGTTTTAACCTCACTTATACTGTTACAGTACTATACTTTGTTTTACTGCGAACGTCACACTGTTACTCGTACTTCGGTTAAACGATGAATTTGACGGTATTTGGACTTCTTTTGGCTTACGGCGTCGATTCAGGTGGGGTTATGGCGGCTTTGCTTTTTATGACCGTTCGGATATTATCACCAAAATGGTCTGGTCCCAAGGTGGTCATATTAAGCGGTGTCTACTGTATAAGAGTTAATATTAGTTCCGTTTTTAATCGACGCTTATTTTATAGTTTCCACTGGATTAGCAAGTCATTGTTATGGACAGTGGTGAAAGTAAGCCGGAACGGTCCGGTACGCCGTTCCGGTAAAAGATTTGCTGCCGGAACGCCGTACCGGTAAAAGAATGGAAGTTATCAAGTTTAATTTATCGCGTTACGTACTCTTATCTTGAAACTGTGTTGACACAATACATTTTAACACAATAGGTTTTATTTTATCACAATTACAAAGTTACTTAAAATTCTCAATACATCGGCCCATCGCAATAAGTACAGTAACTTGAACCCAGCAATAAGTACAGTAACTTTTAACACAATAGGGAATGATTGAGCTCAGACTCGATTAAAATAGAAAGCAGTGTTGTGGAGAAAACAGTTTAGTAGTGAGTCTTCTACTGACAGAGGTTGTTTTAGATTTTTATGGATTTCATGTTATCGATTCCTGTTAAAAGAATATCAAATAAATGATAAAACATAGCGAGTATTATATTTTAAAAGTTTGATTTTTAGGAATATTTCCAGCCTAAATAATAAACCTTTATAAAATGCAAAGAAAAATTAAGCATTATTGGAAGAGAAAAGAGACCAGTGATGAGACTTTGAGTTCAGTAGCAACTAAAGTTCAAAGAACGGAGAGCAATGTTAGTAGGCCTACCCAAAGTGGTGCAATCAGCGATCCTCTACCTGTGCATCAAGATCAAGTTGAGGAAAAACGTTCCACTATTTATCCGTTAATATGGACTGAACAACAATATGAGGAATTTAAGCAAAAAAACAGTTGGATGTACGCTGGTGATGGTAAAGATGTACTCCGTGTCATAAAGTCAATAATTTGGGAGTAAGAGCATCTCGTGGTGTTAATATTTCCACTCAATGGGCAGATGGCAATGTCACTTTTTATGGTAGCACAAGAACGGTTCAACTTTCATCACTTCGAAAAAAAATCTGTGAGCACAGAAACTCAAAAGCGCACCAAGATGCTATTAATATTCTAGAGACGGCAAAGAAAGATGTAGTCCTTAATTTAAATGCACAGAGTGAGCAAAGTGCGTTTCAATCCACAGCGCGAGTGTTCAGGACAGCTTATTATGTGGCAAAAAATAGCAAACCTTTTACAGACTTTGAAAAATTGATTAACCTTCAGCAAGCCAATTCTATAGACATGGGCGTGTCTTACACAGTAAAACTGTAGCTGTTGACATAATTGAACATATATCTTCCCATATAACGAAAAAAACTTTAACCAAAATTATAGAGAGCAGAAGTAAGATAAATGTTTTAGCGGATGAATCAACTCGCGTGGGTGACAAATCAACTTTAATCGTGTTTCTAAGAGCTAGTATTGATGGCAAACCGGCGCCTATTACCTTTCCGCTAGATTTAGTAGAATTGGAAAGTCTGTGCGCTTCTCATATTGCTGACAAAATTGTGGACTGTTTGCTCAAAAACGGCTACTCCATCGAGTTACTCCAAGAAGTAATCATCGGATTTTGCAGTGATGGAGCTAGCGTGATGCTGGGGACAAAGTCAGGAGTCGGAAAGTTGCTTAAAGACAAATTTCCTGATATAATATTGTGGCATTGTCTTAATCACAGACTTGAGCTTGCTGTAGGAATTGCACTAGAAATTATCGGTGGTACAAATGACTTTCAGTCCTTTCTTAAACATTTATATTCGCTGTACAGCCGGTCACCAAAGAACAAACGTGAACTTGACCAATGTTCCCATGATTTGCAAACTACCCTCAAAAGAATCGGCAAGGTGTTTACTATTCGCTGGGTCGCTTCATCCTTCAGGGCAGTATCAGCAGTCTGGCATTCTTTCCCAGCTTTGGCGCAACATTTTGATAAAGCTTCAAATGACGAAACGAGGCAAAGCACAGAAAAGGCCAGATTTCGAGGCATACTGTCCAAATTTTGCACAATAAATTTTGTTAAAAATTTAGCGCTGATGGCGGATGTCTTGAACGAATTAACAAATTTATCAGAAACACTGCAAAGCCGAAATACCACGCTGCCAAAAGCCCACACTTTACTCAATGCGTATACAAAACGTATAGAAAGCCTTATTGCTTCCCTGGGGGAACATTCCATCATGGCTGAACAAGCAGAAAAAGCAATGTCATTTCAACAAGTAGAACTGAGAGAAGGAAGAAGCCCAGTAATAAATCAGGCTCAATTTATTCGGGCTGTAGCTGACAACATGAAAGAAAGGCTCTTCACGACTGCATCAAGCAGAGCACAGCCTAGCCTTCATGCAACTCGAAGAGAGAACTACAAAACCCTTGTTGGCAAATTGATGTGTTAAATCCACAAAAGATTGATCATGAAAATCCTCGTTTGAGAGAAGATGAAGTGAAAAGTTTATGTAGCACCCTTCGTCTCAACAAGCAATAAACTCATCTTGCGTATATTGAATTTAAGGCAAGTGGAGGAAGAAGCATTCCTGACCAACTAAATAAGTTGATGGTGGCCGTTGACACCCTTTCACCAAGTAACGCCGACTGTGAGCGCGGGTTCAGCGCTATGAACAACATCATCACTGACAGCAGAAATGCAATCGCTACGAACAATGCCGAGAAGCAGCTCTTTGTCAGTACTGTGGGGCCACCGTGCGACTAACCCAGCCATCGGAGGCACTTTTTTGTGTCTCTTGATGCCGGTCCCAAGCCCGGATAAATGGGGAGAGTTGCGGCAGGAAGGGCATCCGGCGTAAAAATTTTTTGCCAAAACAGACAAATGCGAAATCATCATCAATCCATACCGGATCGGTCGAGGCCCGGGTTACCAACGACCGCCTCAGGTGTCGCACAGCAGGGCACCTGTGGAAATTATGCTACTGCTAAACATTGTGAAAATAAAAGCAAAAAAAGAGAAGGAAAGCGAGTGAAGAAGCAGCGAGAAGCATGGAAAGGAAGATGCTCACTCATTACGGTGGGTACTTTAAATATTGGAACGATGACTGGAAGGGGAAGAGAGCTGGCAGATATGATGGAACGAAGGAATGTAGACATATTCTGTCTACAGAAAACAAGGTGGAAAGGGAGTAAAGCAAGGAACATTGGAGATGGATGCAAAATATTCTACAACGGAGCTGACGGAAGAAAAAATGGGATAGGGATAGTGCTGAGGGAGGAGCTGGCTGAAAGTGTCTTGGAAGTGAAGAGGGTGTCAGACAGACTGATGGCCATGAAGCTGGAGGTAAATGGGTCCATCCTAAATATAGTAAGCGCATATGCTCCACAGGTTAACAACAGCATGGAGGAGAAAAATGATTTTTGGGAAGACCTGATGGATTGATTGAAAGTATATCAACAGAAGAGAGGATAGTTCTTGGTGCAGATCTTAATGGACATGTGGGCAAAGGAAACATCGGGGATGAGGAAATAATGGGGAGGTACGGTGCTGGAACAAGAAATAAGGAAGGATCAATGGTTGTGGATTTTGGGAAAAGGATGGATTTGGCGATTGTCAATACTTATTTTAAGAAAAAAGATGAACACAGAGTGACATATAAGAGTGGAGGAAAAAGTACCCAAGTAGATTATGTGATGTGCAGTAGGAGAAACTTGAAGGAAATGTGTGATTGTAAGGTAATATTGAATGAGTGTGTCGCAAAGCAGCACCGTATGGTGGTATGCAAAATGGTTCTTATGGTGAAAAAGAAAAAGGCAGAGAAAGTAAAGCCAAAGATACGATGGTGGAAACTGAAAGAGACAAGCTGTCAAGAAGCGTTTAGACAAGAGGTGACCAGGATTTTGGGAGGCAAGGATGGGTTACCTGATGAGTGGGACAAAACGGCAGAAATGCTAAGAAAAACAGCTGAAACTGTACTGGGAGTGACATTTGGAAAACGAAAAGGAGACAAGGAGACATGGTGGTGGAATGAGGAGGTTCAAAAAAGCATAAAAGAAAAGAAAGAGGCAAAGAAAGCATGGGACAAAATAAGAAATGAAAATACTAAAAAGATATACAAAGAAAAGAAGAGTAAGGCAAAGAAGGCAGTTGCAATGGCAAAGGGACATGCATATGACAATTTTTATGCTAGATTGGAAACAAAATAAGGTGAAAAGGAGTTGTACAAATTGGCTAGGCAGAGAAACAGAGCAGGGAAAGATGTACAGCATGTGAGGGTTATAAAGGATGAAAATGGTAATGTGATGGTAAATTCGGAAGCAGTGTTAAAGAGATGGAAGGAGTACTTTGAGAAACTGATGAACGAGGAAAATAACAGAGACCCTAGTACAGAGGAAACAGAAGTGGTTAACGAAGAGGTAAATTGTGTCAGTAGAGAAGTAAAAAACGCACTAAGAAGGATGAAAAAAGGTAAAGCAGTTGGACCAGATGAGTTGCCAGTAGAAGTTTAGAAGTGCATGGGAGAGATGGGGATAAAGTTTTTGACCAGACTGTACAACAGACTATTAATGGGTGAACGGATGCCTGAAGAATGGAGAAGGAGTGTGCTTATCCCAATCTATAAAAACAATGGGAACGCACAGTGCTGTGGAAACTACAGAGGAATAAAGCTAATGAGCCATACAATGAAGGTATAGGAAAGGATTATTGAAGCAAGGTTAAGAGATAGAGTGGAGATCAGCAAACAGCAATATGGATTTATGCCAGGAAAGGGAACCACCGATGCCATGTTTGCTCTAAGAATGTTGATGGAAAAATACAGGGAAGGTCAAAGAGAGCTACATTGTGTATTCGTGGACCTAGAGAAGGCTTACGACAGGGTTCCACGGGAAGAGCTGTGGTACTGTATGAGAAAATCTGGAATAGTGGAAAAGTATGTACGAGGTCTGTTCAAAAAGTATCCGACTTTTTTGTATAAAGCACACAACACAATAAATTTTGCAAGTTTTATTCAATCTCCTTCAAAATATTCCCCTTGGTGGTTCACACACTTATCCCAGCGCTTCTGCCACTTCTCAAAACACTTCATAAACTCCTCCCCCGGAATGCTCTGAAGCTCCTCCGTCGCTTTTTTCATAATGTCTTCTCTTGACTGAAATCGCCTCCCTTTCAGAGTTGTTTTTAGCTTAGGGAACAGCCAGAAATCACACGGTGCTAAGTCGGGAGAGTAAGGAGCCTGTCTAATAAGTGGCATGCTGTTTTTGGCTAGAAAAGCTTGGACCACATGTGCAGAATGAGCGGGAGCATTGTCGTGGTGAAGCTGAAAATTCTTTGCTGCCCACATGTTTGGCCGCTTTCTTCGCGCAGCATCACGAAGGCGACGTAGAATCTCCAGGTAGTACTCTTTGTTGATTGTTTGACCTTCTGGTGCGTATTCATGATGCACGATGCCACGGGAATCAAAAAACAGGTCAGCATAACTTTCACATTGCTGCGGACTTGCCGAGCTTTTTTTGGGCGTGGTGATTCCGGATGCTTCCATTGTGATGATTGAAACTTGGTTTCTGGGTCATAACCATAAACCCAGGTCTCATCACCAGTGATGATTGTCTTGATAAATTCTGGGTCATGATTTGCAACATCCAGCATGTCCTCCGAAATTTCCTTCCGGAGTTCCTTCTGTTGCTCCCTCAGCAGCTTGGGGACAAATTTAGCCGACACTCTCCGCAGGTTCAAATCCTCAGTTAGGATTGAATGAACTGAGCCTGTGCTTATTCCCATTTCTGCAGCAATCTCTCGTACTGTTAAACGACGATCCTCCAACACTTTTTCACGAACCTGATCCATCGCCTCCTCGTTTCGGCTTGTGGATGGCCTTCCTGAGCGAGGATCACTTTCCACTGATGCACGGCCATCTTTAAAGCGTTTAAACCATTGCTTTATCTGAGTTGGGCTTAAGGCCTCGTTTTCAAAAGCTTGTTGAATCTTTCGAATTGTTTCAACTTGAGTATCACCAAGTTTTTGACAAAACTTGATGCAATACCTCTGTTCGATGCGTTCTGTCATTGAAATGAAATTTTCTGAAAATCAAAAAACCGATGAACACGTACTACACGCCTGCACTAAATGCTTTACACAGAGAGATACGAATGACGAATCGGCCTGAAACGCTTCACGATTACGCGTGAATGTGTGTGTGTGCAGCCACGCTTTGCACGGGCAGTTTGCTCATACCTTATTGGCGAGAGGGAAAAAGGTCGGATACTTTTTGAACAGACCTCGTACAACTAGTACAGGATATGTATGAGGGAAGCGAAACAGCGGTGAGGTGTGCAGTAGGAACTACAGAAAGTTTCAAGGTCAAGGTTGGACTGCACCAGGGATCAGCATTAAGTCCATTCCTGTTTGCAGTGATAATGGACAGGCTAACGGATGAAGTAAGGAGAGAAGCACCATGGACGATGCTGTTTGCTGATGATATTGTGATTTGTGAAGAGACCAGGGAAGAAGTGGAGCGAAGATTAGAATCCTGGAAGTATGCATTGGAAAGAAGAGGGATGAAAGTAAATAGGTCAAAGACCGAATATCTTTGCATAAATGGAGGAAATGATGACGAAACAGTAAAGATGGAGGATGCAAAAGTGCCAAGAGTAAAGGAATTTAAGTATTTGGGATCAACGGTGCAAGAAAGTGGTGATTGTGAGAGGGAGGTAAAGAAGAGAGTACAGGCAGGATGAAATGGATGGAGAAGAGTATCAGGAGTAATCTGCGACAGGAGGTTACCAGCTAGAGTAAAAGGAAAAGTGTACAGTTCAATGGTAAGACCAGCAATGGTGTATGGACTTGAGACAGTAGCAGTCACAAAAAAACAAGTAGAAGAGATGGAAGTCGCAGAGATGAAAATGTTGAGATTTGCTATGGGAGGATGAGAAAAGACAAGATTAGAAACGAGCACATCAGGAGTACTGTTAAGGTTGAACAGTTAGGAATGAAGATGAGGGAGGGCAGGCTGAGGTGGTATGGACATGTCATGAGGAGAGACCAAGAGTATGTAGGAAGAAAGATGATGGAAATGGAGTTACCAGGAAAGAGGAGAAGAGGGAGACCAAAGAGAAGATTTTTAGATGCAGTAAAGGAAGATATGCAGGAAGTTGGTGTGAAGGAAACGGATGTTGAAGACAGAAAGATGTGGAGAATGATGATACGCTGTGGCCACCCCTGACTGAAGGGAAAGGCTGAAAGGAGAAGAAGAAGAAGAAGTGGGGCCACCGTGCGAGAAATGGAATCCAGAGCCATACGTAAGAACTTGGCTTGGAAAGGGACGAAGAGCAGCTCATGCAACAAGCGGCATGGCTCGACAACAAAACTTGAAAAAGGCTAACTACTATGAACCTTTATGGAAAGTTTTTAAATAATTGAGTGTTTGATTTGGATTATGTGGTTTTGTGCTTGGTTGAAAATGTATCGTTATGTTAATGGTTGCAAACTTACAATAATGAGCCAAAAGTAACTTCGGTTTTGGGGATCTTTTGTACTTATCCCCCAAAATAGGCTATTTCAAATCGTGTCAATATAGTTCTCTGGCAAATCTTTTACTCTCCAATTTGCAGGCAACAGTACTACAGGACATTGTTTCGAGTCTCAGATTAGCGATTCATTCTAATCCAGAAACAATTAGTTATTTGGGTTTTAGCCATTCTCGGATTATCTAATATTTTATAGTTCGTTAAAATTTAAAGTGTTAGGTATAATTAAGGCGTTTAGGATTTCGTGACTGGATAAGTGGATGTCTAAGACCCATTTGCCTCTTTTGATCAGCAACCACAAAAAAATTATTTTACTTTCACCACTGTTATGAGCTTCTGGCATGCATAGTACCGGTAAGAAAATTTTTCTACTTTCACCACTGTTGTTATTGCTTTACTTATATACAATAATATAAAGTGTTTTTGTTTTTATTGCTATGTATTAAGTGCAGATTTGTATTTGTTGCTTACAAATATCAGATTTTTGTGTTTGATAGTAGCCTACCTATTTAGTCAGTTCAATTTTCAGTTCTATTGAAATATAATTTAATAAATTTATTATTTTTGTAGACTATCACGACTGTGGCTTGAATGTCTGTTATGTAGTATCGGAAAAATTTAAAAAATATAGTTCTAATAGATTGTATGCATGCTAAAAGCAGTCCAACAACTTACAACTTTTAAACTTAAACCTAGTTCAAGTTCTTTTCAAAAAGATCAAACCGATTTCATGTCCAACGCTACCAAAAATGATGTAATTTTAGTATAAGACCATTAAAGCTTGAATGGTAGTTCAAGAAATTTGAATTTATAAAACTGTTTTCCCCAAGTCGTTTCTATACATTGCATACAGCCTAGTTTAGGCTACTAAGCACACTAAAACAACCTCAAATCAACAATTATTGATTTGAGGACATGGGTTGAGTCCTTGTTTTTTGTAAAAAAAAACGAGTTCAAGCAGTGATGGAATTCAAAAACTTATAAAGAACAGATTCTTTTCCCTATAGTATAGAACAGCGGTTCTCAATTCATTTTGAAACCCGCACCGCGTCCGAAAGAAAAAATCATTTTTGCACCCCTTGTACCATTTGATGTATTGTTGTTTGTAGAGAAGAGAAGTTTAGCAGAAAAGTTCGCACCCAAAAAGTTCCTTCTCGCACCCTTTGGGGGTGCGAGCACCCCCAATTGAGAACCACTGGTATAGAACTTACGAGCAATAGCTTCCTTCATTAACAGAAATATAGAAGTACAGAGATTACATTAATTAATAGCCCGCTCCCTGAACGTTATGACATTCCAAGAACGTGTTCATGCAAAAAGGTGCAAACTCCCTGAATCCCATCACTGAATTCAAGTGTGTCCAAGACTTTTTCAAGTAAAAAATGAAGTTTAGTTATAAGAACGTGCATGGGAGGAATTTAGTTTAAAAGTGATCCTTCCCTCCCTTTAAAGAATGACGGATATGCAATACAATTAGAAAGAAATAGAGCACGAAAAAACTGTAGAAAAAACAAGGTTTCCACTTTATTTTAACTATTATATTAACTGTGGTTTTGGTTTGCAAACCCATCAACCATGATAAATATCTGTGTCTGCCACTGATTTTAGTTACTGTATTTCAAGTTTTATATCAGCATCAATTTTTTTCTATATTTGGTAGCTCATCTTTCTATATGGCATTGCTAAAATGGTAATCGAAGTCATTTTTTGGGGGTTCCTAATTGGAATTTTGCCTCAGGCCCTTAACTTTGAATATCCATAACTACTCAATATTCAGTGTATGCCTATAAAAGACCAAAATTTAACCTATTTCGCATGTGAGTAAAAAGTATAAAGTATTTAAAATCAAAATTTAAGCTATTTCGCAGGTAAGTCAATCGTTTTAGCTCGAGCACTTGAGCAATCGATTTAATATCAGCACGACGCGAATACAATTCCAAACCTAAGCAGAGCAATCATACATATTCTATATAACTCGTAAATTGCGCATTCTCGTAAAAAAGCTGTTCTAAATTTGAAGCCATTTTAGCAAATCGTAAGACACCCAAGATTAGATTGAATGGAAGTTATATGTATTTTGACATTATAATGGATTTTTTTGACCAATTAATACGTTTTTCATTTGGCGTATGTAATGGTTACAAGCATGACAAATTAGCATAATTATAAGCATAACAAATTAGGGGTAATTTGTGCTTTGAATCAAATTAAACACTGCAAAACTAGCGCAATACTTTTTTTGAACTTTGTTAAAATAAATACAACTAGCGTTTTGTGTTTCTAAACAGATGCTAAGCAAAACGCAAATAACGCTATGTATCTTTTAAATCATGTAACACACAAAACAATTAACCAATTCTGTTTTTAACAATCTAAGCATTGTGCAATTAAGCGCATTGTGTTATTTGAATCAAGTTAAGCAGTGCAAAACTAGCGCAATGCTTTATTTGAACTATGTTAAACATAGGGATAGTTACTTCGGGATTGATAACTCCGCTTTTTCCTATCACGAAGTCAACATGGAGTAGGGCAAAAAAGTTAATCGAATTGATAGCAAGCAAGCATACTGCATACTAAACATTCTTCTTCGTAATATAGTTTACTGATTAGTTTTTGATATTAATTGAGATTATAACACTGAATAGTAAGAATATTACTCTTAAAAACATGTTTTGTGCTTTAAAACCAAGGTTATGAGCGCAAAGGTAAAAAACTGCTGAGATGATAAGCTACCAGTACCAGCAATTTTGATCGTGTAAACACAGCTATTTTCAAATTATGACACTTTATGCTAAACAATTTTATCTAATGAGTGTACATATATTAATTAACTCAAGTACAATTAGCATGGATCAATTTTAAACCACAGTTTTTAGTCTGTAAATACGATATAGGTGATTTGTAGCACTATGGAAAGCAGCTCCAGTTTTTGTTATACAGATAAGTTGAAAACACATACCAGTACTTTGATTAAGTGAGATATATTTTTATTCATAACTAAAACGCTGTTTTTTTATAAATGACTTTCTCAAAGTAAGTTCTCATGTTCTCATGTCTAATCCTCACATGGCTTTCTCTTTACCAGCCCCCTGGGTGCAAAACTTACTAGGGTGAATTTAATGAACAAATCAAAAAATAAAATGCAAAATGTTGTGTAATAAATATGTTAAACTTATGTTGTTTTATTCTTCTATTTTTTTCATGATGATCATCTATGTGCAATCAAATATAACAATAATAGTGCAAATTAATATTTTAGCTTTGGCAATTTTGAAAAATTTATTTATTTTTTCTTCAGAGTCTCAATAATGAAAACAAATTCATAAAAAATGAAAGCATTTATTTAATTTTCTGATTAAAGAATTTTACAGCAGGAAAAATAAAACCTCTAAAATATGAAACCTAAAGTGTTTAAAAAATCAAATTAGATATGAAATCAGCCCATCATAAGCATAAAAAATTTTTTATAATCAAACTTTTACATGAGGAAAGTACAAAAATAATTTTCAGCAGTTTGACATCAAATTATAAGTAAATAATTTATATTTTTATCAATAGCAAGCATTTAAAAATTTTTTTTAAATGTAAAAATACTTTGAAAGTGTAGAAGAATGATTTTGCAAAACCAAAATAAATAATTACTTTTCAAATTAAAAAAAAGCAAAAATGGTTATGTGAAATTTTTATTAAGGCTCTTGTCTACAGTATGTGTCACTAAACACTGTTCAAAAACATAAAAAATTAAAAGATTTTGATAAATAAAACTATTGCTTTTGGTTTGTATCTATTGCAAAAACTTACTCAAAAATAACAAAAACTTTTGTTTTATGCATTTTGTCCGTTTCCGGTTAGTTAACAAAAGGCTTATGACATAATCAAAACTATATAACCATGTCTTGAGGCCAACTCGAATCAGATTTGAAACTTAGATCTCAAAACTATTAAGAATATAAAAACTATTAAGAATACAAAAATGTAAAATCCAGTTTTTTTTTCTTTTTTTTTTCGTGACTATCATCTATATTTAATCAGATATATAAAAAGATTTTTCAAATGGATTTTAAAGCGTGGAAATTTTAATGTTAATTCCAATGTCATCTTATTGATGCTAGACAATTAAAAATTGAAACAGCATTTGAGTTTGCCCAAAATTAGTCTTACAATAAAGAAAAGCAATTTCTATAATTTTATGTTGTTAAATATAAGTTTTCAACAACCTTCATTTTATGATTATTCAGTTCAGTTCAGTTTTCTTTTATTTCTGCTCCGCCACATGAACGAAATAACAAAATGTTGAGAAGTTTGTGTGTTGTTAAAGACGGGGTTAGAAAAAGGAAGAAGCAACAAAACGAGTTGACGTTGTGACTTGCTAATTAGCGGTGAAAGGTGTGACTTGTTGTATAATATAAAAGCAAGATTGCTTCACCTCATTATAAAATTGTTTAAAAAAATAGAAATAGAAAAAGAAAGAAAATAAAGTATAGGACCAAGGTTATTTGCTTAATTAAACACTGCTATGGGGGCGGTGCAATGGTGGGACCATAGTAGAGTTCGGCTGGATGAATATGATCAGTCCTTAAAAATAGTAAAAGCATGAACATATTCTACCAGCCCAACAGGCAAACAAACCCACCGAAAGAAATCCTGTTGCCGATCAAAAGATCATTTCTCGAACAAAAACCTCAGTAAGAAAAATACAAAAACAAAAACATTACACCATTAGTAAAAAAAAAACAAACAAAAAGAACACAAAAACAACATAAGAAAACATACTAAAAAAATAAAAATAAAAAAAAATCTACAAAAACCGATGCAAAGTAGTAACAATAAATAGTAAAATAAAATTTAAGCAATAGCTAAAAAAATTGTTCAGGTAGAGATAAGAGTGATCCTGAGAACTTTCCTTGAGAATACCTTACTTAAAATCTGGTTAAAACAATAAAATATTTAAAGAAATAATTTTTTTTTTTTCTTTATTTTTGTGATCATGTAATGTATAAAATTATTAGATTATTTCTTTGAATATGGTATACACTTGCTATGTCACTGGATGCCGAACAGGTTATAAACCTAAAAAAGATGAAAACAACGATCAAGAAAAAAAAATTCCTCTTTTTAAATTTTCTGCTGATAAAGTTTTGAGAAAAATAGATTAGAGCAGTACCACGAAAAAATTCCAAAAATTACCTGCAATTCAAAAGTTTGTGCTCTTCATTTTGATACAAATGATTTTATTACAATATCAACTGATAAAAGAAACAGGTGCCAAGACTCTCTTGCTTTAATGCGAACTCGATTAAAACCTATAGCTATTCCCCATATTTTCCCGAATTTGCCTCAGTATCTTTAAAAAAAACTCTCGTTCTACGACTGCTTCTACTTCTTCAGCTCGTCAAGAACTAGAAAATGCAAGAATAGGGTCTTGCAATAATAATTTATTTGGTTGTGAGCAGTTTAATTCGTTTACTTCTTTTAAAATCAAAATTGCAGATGAAACCTTGCCAAGTGAGTATACAGCAAGACAGTTGTCTTCTGTAGTTGTGACAGAAGACCTTATTGTTAAACCTTTTGTTTTATCCACACCATTGCCATCATCATCTTTTTGTTATATAATAGCTGGTACCAAGCTATCTAATACTTTGGAGTTTCTTAACATTTTAGCTTTATGCAAATCACTTTCACAAATGGATTCTTCAATTAATTCTAAAGTTTTCATCAGTACTGCAATTAACTGTTTGGAAATGTTTTTGAGCACCCGTTTAGATGAAAATAATCTTGATCAAAATGAACAATTTTTGTTGCAGTCCATTTTGGAGCAACTGCAATTGATTTCTATTTCAAAAACGGCCAGACGTTATTCAGTTTCAATGTTAAAAATATGTTTTCTATGGCAGTTAACGAGCACATGCCTCTATGAAAAACTTCGTAACTTTCTCCTTTTGCCTCCTTTTGCTATCTTCTCCAATGAATGTTGATAGTCATACGATTGACCACCAAAAGAACGTGTTTTTGTTTTGCTGATAGATGAAGTGTACACAGCTCAGCGCATACAATATAGTGATGGCAGTTTTATTGGTTTAACAACTGAAGGTAAGCCAGCAAAAACTGTACTTGCGTTTATGGTGCAATCAGTAGTTGAAAATTTTAAAGATATTTTTTGCTTGATACCGATAAACAAATTAGACACAGCTTTATTGCACCACTGGTTTAATGTTGTACTAAGTGCTTTGGATACATTGTGTTCTGTTGTGGCAATTTCTGTGAATATCACGTTTGCAACAGGTAAATTTTTATGCATTTCCTATCATATTTTTTAGATAATTTTTACACTAGTTTAAGTTAAAATAAAAATTGAAGCAGTCTCTACTTCAAAATATTTCGTTTTTTGTTTGCTGTAGTTAGTAGTTTTTTTTTGTTTTCATTTGTAATATTAGTAGCCTACTGGTGTTAAAGCACTCCAGTTTTTGTATAAACCTACATTTGTAAATTTTGCAGAAAATTGTATATGGACCTTTGTCAAGGAAGTCTATGTCACAGCATTCTTTATCCAAATTGAAAAAATAAAAAGCTTTATTTATTGTTCGATTTTACGCATTGTTTTAAAAATATATTCAACTTTTTGAAGAAAAATTGTATGCATCTTTCTTCTGGTCATGAATCCGTTTTGGGAGATCATTGTGTGGCTAAATTTTCTCATATCAAACGGTTATATCAGTTGGAAGAATACAAAACTTTCAAAATGGCACACACATTAAAGAAAAGTTCTTTAAATCCTAGCAGCATTGCAAAGACATTTTCTTTACATGCATTCAGTAAGTACTTAGAGCATTGTACAATATCATTTTAATTTTATGTACAATCAAGTTTGTTTTATTTTATTTTTTGTAAAAACTATTCATTATGCATTTAGTAGGCCTATTACATAAATAAATTTATGAATTTTTTACAGGTGTTTTTAGTGAATCAACTGCTTGTGCTTTAGCTTTTTATGCATTAGAGTATTTTGAATTTTCTTCTACTGCTCGATATGTAGCCTTTATTCAAAACCTTTGGAAAACTTTTTCTGTAAAGACATTACATAAAGACATTCTGCAAAGGTACAAAATTAAAGTTATGCAATATGTAAATGTTTGCAAGTTACACTGCCAAGCCAACATTATTGCACTCCATACTCTGTATTGAAATAAAATAAACTACTTCGCAAAGTGCAGAGTATTTTTTTCAGCTTTTCTCCGTAAGTTCTACTGATGCAAAGTTTTAAAACTACTAACCGTAAACAATATAGGCTGGTTTTAATATGCTTATTCCTTATTTGTTTCTTTTTTTAACTTTTTTGATTTTACAGGAGTTACAAAAAATGATGCATTTAGCTGTCCTTTGAGTTCAAGTGACGATGATTCAATTGACTTCCAGTATTTAGAAGAGGCAAAACACATTTTTGATGAGTGGAAACAATCAGGGTTAAGTGGCCTCACTTCGGAGACATTCTAGCTTGCACTCAAACCATTGGTGCCATTCCAGAGCTTGTGAAATATTTAAATGCACAACACCAAATCGAATGTGTATTGCCGGGTAAGTTACTGTCTGATCCAATCGAAGGCCGCTTCGATTGGTACAGACAGATAATTGGGGGCAATTTTTATGTTTTAGTGAAGCAGATACTTCTGGCGGAAAAAAGATTCGTTGTTTGAGCTTACTGGAGCAGCAAACACTGTTGTCAGCAGCCACCACGGATGCGGATAAATTGCCTATTTTCAATTTTCCGTCATCAAGCTGTTAATTTTAAAAGTTTACTGTAGACCGCACAGCGATCTCTCTCTTCTTTAGCTCCAAATTCTTCAAACTATAGAGAAGCTATCCGAGCCTTCCCCAATCACACCGCTGGCTTTCCCACACGTCTTATGGCTATATAATATTTATTAAAGTTGAGATTTCGATATGAAGGTATAACAGGCTTCCACAAGCCAACGACCACAATTATTTTCTCGACAATACTGCTTAAACGATGCAGTTAACTATACAAACAACGTGCAGCCAACGTGCTCTTAACGATGCAGCCAACGATGCAGCCAACGATGCAATCGCAAAACGAAAGTTACCCAAGTTTCGCTTGCGATCTACAAACTCACTCTACAAACTCAACCACCGAACCACTTGATCACCAACGACTGAAAGAGGTATTAAATTTACCAACATCTCAATTTATAGTGTGCTCGCCACGTGTAAGTAAGCCAATCAGATTTCATTAAGATTGCTGCACGTGATCTACCTATAAAGCAGTGAACGCAAACAATATAATTAATTAACAGGTTTCAAAAAAGACTTCTATGCAGTTAATTGACTTTTTCAATTTCAGTGCGAGTTCTATTCTTATGATTTTAACACAAGCATCCCTATCGCTAATACATTTTGGCTGCTCGAATTTTTTTGTTCAATTTTAATTGACGATAATGTACCTCTTTCTGAATCTGTAGTGATTTATTTTGTTAGCGGCTATATTGCTCGCACCATTGCACGAAGAAGAAAATGCTCGTCTTGTAAAAATTTGCTTATCAATTCCTCCGATGCACCTGATATTCAATCGGCTATTCCAGATGAACATGAAAAATTATTCGAGATGGCGAATTGTCGTGGACTTTCTTCGCCATCCGAATATACATTTGCAATGCCACACTTGGGGCCAGGTTTTACCGTGCAATGATGAATGGTCCACCAACTGTAATGGAAGAATTTCATAAAAGGAAAAATCATCAGCAAGTTTTTGTTGATTCGGTACATGAAACGGTTCGCTCAAATGACATGCTGCAGTGCTTGCTCTCGACGAGATGCAACCATTTACATTGCAACTTCAAGCTTATTTTAAACATAATATTTAAGTTTTGCAAAAAACGAACTAAAAAGAATGAATGCTCAGTCTATTGCAAATGAGCCAGTGCCCAAAGCCACTCGTGTTTGTTGAAAATTAACTTTAAAAGGCAGTATTTACTATTCAAAAAACTGTTGATTACTTGTCTTGATATGGCTAAAAATTTTAAACTTAAAACTCAATCTCTTGTGAAAGTGGGTACGGCCAAAATACGTTTTGTTGATAAAATTAATATCTTTGTGTGTTTCTTCACTTTCACTTCCAAGATGACAATAATATGTATAGACTAGGGATGGTAACTACTATAGACATAATGTTATTTATATGCCACTGCTAATAGACTAAGAGGATGTTTATACCTATGCTTTTCTAATATTAAAAATGTCTTGTTTCGTGCGTATTGTTGTTCCATGTAGGCTATGTATGTCATCTGTGGGAAAACTTTTTGACGTCTAACCTAAAACGAGTCCGCATTGCTTGTAATTCATTCTACCTTTTACATGGTCTACCCAAACGTATAAGTGCTCGTGAACAGCAGGTATTGTGTAACGTTACTACTTTTGACGCTCTACTAAGAAAAATGTGTTTTTCATTCATATCTCGATGTTTTGACTTCTGTAATATTCTTATCGTATCCCTAATGACTCTGATTGTTTTCAAAAATCTTCGTATTTTAAGTAGTTCACAGAATTAGTTTACCGAAGAAATAGGTCCCCTTTTTATAGCAAACTGTTTTTGTCTTCAATTGATTTTGGCGTGTGTATTTTATGATAACTTACTGTATTGCCTTTTTTTTGGGTGTAATTTGTTTTTTGTTTGCTTTCGCTTTGTTTTCGCTTTTTATCATGATATGGGCTGCACTGCCTGAAATAAAGAAATTATGAAAAGGTGATTGGGCAGGGAATTAAACCCAGATGTTTAAGATTGGTCTCTTAAAACATATATTAAAGCTTTTCTTGATGCAACAAAAGTTTTCGCGACTATTAGGTGGTAAAACTGTTATCTGAAATTTTTGCCCTACTATTGGCAGCCTCAAAAACAAGTTATCAATCCCGTAGTTACTATCCCTAGCTAAACAAAACACAACTAGCGTTTTGTGTTTTTCAACGCATGTTGAGCAAAACGCAAATAACGCTATGCATCTCTTTAAATCATTTAACACACAAAGCAATTAAAGCCTTCTGTGTTAATCAGTCTGAGCACGTCCATTAAACACAATGTGTTATTTGAATCAAATTAAACACTGCAAACCTAGAGCAATGCTTTATTTGATCTATGTTAAACAAAATACAACTAGCATTTTGTGTTTTACAACGCATGTTAAGCAAAACGAAAATACCGCAATGTATCTTTTAAATCATGTAACACACAAACAATTAATGCACATTTTGTTTAAATCTATGTAAGCATAATGCATTAAGCTCTATGTGTTAAGCAGTGCAAACCTAGAGTAATGTTTTACTTAAACTATTGCAAGAACAACTCCAATAGCACTTTGTGTTTTTCAACGTATATTAGCAAAACGCAAATAGCGCAATGTATCTTTTAAATCATGTAACACACAAAACAATTAATGCTTTGTTTTACTGAATGTAAGCTTAGTGCATTAAGCGCAATGTGTTATTTGAGTCAAGTTAAGCAGTGCAAAACTAGCGCAATGCTTTATTTGAACTATGTTAAACCAAACACAACTAATGTTTTGTGTTTTTTAACACACGTTAAGCAAAATGCAAATAACGCAATGCATCTCTTAAATCATTTAACACACAAAATATTTAATTCATTTTTCTTTAATCAATCTAAGCATAGTGCAATAAGCGCAATGTTTTATTTGATTTAAGCACTCCAAACTAGCGCAATGCTTTATTTGAACTATATTAAACAAAACAAAAAGCGTTTTGTGTTTCTCAACGCATGTTAAGCAAAACGCAAATAACGCAATGCATATCTTAAATCGTAACACACAGAACAATTAATGCATTCTGTTTTCATCAATCTAAGCATAATGCATTAAGCGTAATATGTTATTTGAATCAAGTTAAGCACAGAAAAACTAATGTAATGTTTGAACTATGTTAAACCAAACACAACTGGTGTTTTGTGTTTTACAACGCATGTTAAGCAAAACGCAAATAACACATAATGTCTTTTAAATCATGTGGCACACAAAACAAGTAACGCATTTTGTTTTCATCAATCTTAGCATAGTGCAATAAACTCAATGTGTTATTTGAATCAAGTTAAGCAGTGTAAACTTGGCGCAAAACTTTTTTGAACTATAGTAACCAGAACTTTAACAGTACGTTGTGTTTTTCAACGCATGTTAAGCAAAACGAAATAACGATCAGTGTCTTTAGATCATGTAGCACACAAAACAATTAGGCATTTTGTTTCAATCAAGCTAACCATAGAGCATTAAGCTATATTATTTATAGTGCATTAAGCTATATTAAATGTGTTACTTGAATCAAGTTAAGCACTGCAAAAGTAGCGCAATGCTTTATATGAACTATATTAAACAGAACTTAACTAGCATTTTGTTTTTTTCAACACATGTTAAACAAAAAGCAAATAGTGCAATGTATCTTTTAAATCATGTAAAACACATAACAATTAATGCTTTCTGTTTTAATGACTCTAAGCATAGTGCATTAAGCGGAATGCGTTATTTGAGTCCAGTTAAGCACTGCAAAACTAAGGCAATGCTTTTTATGAAAACACTAAACCCATACAATGCAGAATGTTTTTTAAATCACTTAACACACAAAACAAGTAACTATTCTTAGTTCAATAGGCGCAGTGTGCTATTTAAACCAAGTTAAACACTGCAAAACTAGCACAATGCTTTTTTTTAATTATATTAAGCAAATCAACAATAGCAGTTTGTGTTTTTCAATGCATGTTAAGCAAAACGCTAATAACGCATTGCATATCTTAAATCGTAACACACAGAACAATTAATACATTCTGTTTTTATCAATCTAAGCATAGTGCAATAAGCGCAATGTGTTATTTAAATCAAGTTAAGCAATACAAACATAGACCAAAGTTTGTTAACGAAAAAATTCTGTTTCTTTTAAGAGATAATGGTACTGTCGTTTTTAACCCACGCTTGTTTCATAATCTTCACTTGATTATCAATTAATTGTAATGGACCAATTGTTGCTTATTATAAAAGTTATTAAAGCACCCCTCCTTAAACCAGTCATTGTTTTGGATAAAAATCCTGCTTATTTTAAAGTTAATGTTTCTGTCATCTTTAACACACGCCTGTTTCATGGTCTTCACTTGATTATCAAGTCATTGTTACGGACTAATTTTTCTCACTTTAAGAGGTATTGTTACTCCCGTTTTTAACCAACGCTTGTTTCATTGTTTTTACTAGATTGTTAAGTCATTATTCTGAATAAATTTTCTTTACTGTAAAAGGTAATATTATTCCCGTTTTCTCTCTTGCTTGTTTCATAGTCTTCCCTTGATTATTAAGTCATTGTTATGGTCTAATTGTTGCTTACTATAAACAATAATATTACTCCAGATTTTAATCCATGTTTCTTTCATTGCCTTCAATTGAATATTAACTTATTGTTTTGAATGAACTCGTTTCTTTCATTACTCTCGTCTTTATCCCAAGCTTCTTTCATAGTCTTCACTCACATATCAAGGACTTGTCCTTGTTATTGACCAATTGTTCCTTACTATAAAAGTTAATAGTGCTCTTGTTTTTAATCTACGTTTGTTTTATAGTGTTCCCTTGTTTGTCAAGTCATTGTATAAAACCAATTGTTGATTATAAAAGTTAATAATACTCCTGTTGTTAATTTACGTTTGTTTCATAGTCTTTACTTGCTTATCAAGTCATTGCAATGGAGCAATTGTTGTTTATTATAAAAGTTGAACTTACTCCCATCTTCAAAACATGTTTATTTGATAGTTTTCATTTGATTATCAAGTCATTGTTATGGACCAATTGTTGCCCCACAATAAAAGTTAATATTATTCTTGTGTATAAACCGCGCTTGTTTTATAATCTTCACTTGATTATCAAGTCATTGTTGTGGATAAATTCTTTTTTATTGTAACAATTAATATTACTCCAGTTATTAACCCATGCTAGTTTCATAGTTTTTAATTGATTATTATCAAGTCATTGCTATCGACCAAATGTTGCTTACTACAAGAGTTAATAATATTTATGTCTTAAGCCCAGTTATTATTATGGATAAATTTTTGCTTAACCAGAACTATCCCAATGACTACATTTGTAGTCATTTGTAGTCATTATTTCAAATGCATTTTCTAACTAAAAATAACTGTTTTTTTATTATTTTAGATTATGAATAGCTTTGAGATATATAAAAGTTGTAAAATATCTTTACAAACACTGTTTTAAGTTGTGCCATAGAATTGTACAGCCTATCAAAGTTTTTAGTTTTTAGTTTTTTAGTTCTACCCTTGGGTTAATATGGGTTAATATAGTAGTTGACATTACTCCCGTTTATAATCCACGCTTGTTTCATAGTCCTTGATTTGATTATCAAGTCATTACTAAGAACCAATTGTTGCTTACAATAAGAATTAAACTTACCCATCACTTTAATCCAGACTCTTTCCATAGTCTTCACTTCATTATTAAGTCGTGGTTGTAAATAATTTGTTTTTACAATAAAAGTTAATATTACTCTCGTGTTTAATTCACGCTTGTTTAATGGTCTTCATTTGATTATGAGGTCATTTTTATTGACCAATTATGCCCCACTATAAAATTTCTTATTACTCTCGTCTTAAACCACGTTTGTTTTATAGTTTTCACTAGATCATTAAGTCATTGTTATGTATAGTCTTCCTTACTATAAGAGTTAATATTACTCCCGTCTCTAACTCACACTTCTTTTATAGTCTTTATTTGATTATCCAGTCATTGTAATGGACCAATTGTTACTTACTATAAAGTTATTATTACGCCCGTCCTTAAACCAGTCATTGCTAAAGATAAAATCCTGTTTGTTTTAAGAGTTAATGTTACTGTCATCTTTAACCTACGCTTGTTTCATAATCTTCACTTGATTAGCAAGTCATTGTTATTGACCAATTGTTGCCCCACTATAAAGTTAATATTACTCATGTCTATAAACTGCGCTTGTTTTATAGTTTTCACTTGAGTATTAAGTCATTGTTGTAGATAAATTCTTTACTATAACAGTTAATATTACTCTGGTTTCTAACCCACGCTTGTTTCATTTGATTACCGAATCATTGCATCAAAGATGAGAAGCACCACACTTTTGCTCTTGTTAGAGCTCGTCTTTTGTTAGAACTTGAGTCGAACCAGGTATTTTAGAGCTTTAGAGCTTGTCTCTTAGAGCTTTCAAGCTGGTTCGATTTACAGTGAGATATCTAATCGAACCAGGTACCTCCTTCGATTCGCAGTGAGATAAGTATCACTGACGAGCTCTAACAAGAGCGAAACTCGAGTCCGTTGCTTCTCATCTTTAAGCGGCTTGTTTTAAAGTAATTCTAAATCCTCATAATTCTTCAAATATTATTGATATCTTAAACCCAGTCATTGTTGTGGATAAATTTTTGCTTAATTCTTTAGTTGATATTCTTTCTGTTTATAATCCACGTTTGTTTCATAGTCTTGACATGCTTATCAAATCGAATGGACCAATTGTTGCTCATTATAAAAGTTAAACTTACTCCCATCGTTAAACCATGATTGTTTGATAGTTTTCATTTGATTAGCAAGTCATTGGTATGGACCAATTGTTTCCTCACTATAAAAGTTCTCATTGCTCTCGTCTTTAAACCGCGTTTTTTTTATAGATTTCATTTGATCATTAAGTCATTGATGCATATTAGATATTCCCTAAGAAATGTAAAACCAGCGCATGGTTTCTTTTAAGCTATGTTAAACAAAACACAACTAACGTTTTGTGTTTTTAATGCATGTTGAGCAAAACCAAAATAACGCAATTTGTTTTTTAAATTATGTAAAACACAAAACAAATAACGCCTTTCTGTTTTAATAAATTCAAGCATAATGCAATAAGCGCAACGTGTTCTTTAAATCGAATTATAAAATGTAAAACCAATTGCATGTTTTCTTTTAAACTACGTTAAGCAAACCACAACTAGCGTTTTGTGTTTTCAATGCATATTAAACAAAATGCAAATAACACATAATGTCTTTTTAAACCATACAAACCACAAAACAATTAACATATTTTGTTTTAATGTATCGAACCATAGTGCAATAAGCAAAGTTTTTTTAAATCAATTTAAGAAATGTAAAACCAGCGCATGGTTTGTTTTGAACTATGTTAAACAAAATACAACTAGCGTTCTGTGTTTTAACTATGTTAAACAAAGTGAAAATACCGCAATGTGCTTTTTAAATCATCTAAAACACAAAACAATTTAACGCCATTGTGTTTTAATGAATCCAAGCATAGTGCAATAAGCAAAATGGTTTTTAACCCTTAATTCATATCATGATTAGAATTCCGTTTATCATATTATGGGTAAATTTTACCCAAATGCCATTTTTTTATTTTTTAGGACAGCAAAAGAAAGAAAACTATGTAATTGTATTTTTACAATGCAATTTATAATATTTAAAGCGATTATAGCAAACAAAAAAAGGAAATAAAATGCAAATAATCCTTTGGCACAGAAAATTATAGTAGTTAAAATCTAATTACTCAAAAGTTGTACTTACCTAGTAGTAAAGAAAACAAAAAAAAACCTATTATTAATTTTACTCATATTATTACTCTAATTTTTCTATGCAATCAATGCATACACTTAGTTTGTGTTCAAGGCAAATTGGTTTTTCACAAGAGAAGCATAGGATTTTTGTTTTTCTATCATTTTTTCTTACTAAGCAGTCAGTGCATCTTCGTTGTTGTTCAATCTTTTTTTCTCTTAATTCTTTATTAACTGATGGTTGCGAGATACCTAAAAGAAGTTTTATTTCTTGTTTGAGCATTCTAGGGAGATTAGGGATTTCATATCTTTTCTTTATCCAATTGGAAGCAAGGTCATTAGCTAATTCTAGGGCATATTTTCGCCTTTTAATTTTCATTTCTGATCTTGAATTATTTTCCTTATATACAATCCAAGAGTTGATGATTGTTGTAGTTAGCATTCCATAAAAAATGCACAGTGGCCACCTTCTAGTTCTTCTGCTACAAGACATTTCTGATGACATTTGATCAAATGCATCGACTCCTCCCTTAGTAGAGTTATAACATTTTATGATTTCTGGCTTAGTCTCATTGAAATCCTTACCACTATGCATAGTCGACAAGACGAGAACATTTTTGTTAGATTTTGGTTGATATGAAAGAAGAGTTAATTCATTAGCAAAACAAAATTTTGCCTTTCCAATCTCGGATTTTTTTAAGATCAGCAATTCGGGGGGAATTTCAGCTTTGTTTTTTCTCAATGTGCCAACTAATGTTAGTTTATATGGACTTTGAAGCAACTTTTTTGCAATGGGTATTGAAGTGAACCAATTGTCCATTGTTACATTACGATTGCTCCCGAATATTGGCGTAGTCAGATTTGTTGTGAAATACTCACTCAATGGTAGACCGTGTGTATTTGTAGATTTACCTAGATAGGGCTCTGCATTGAACATATATTTGGACTCATTATCACATAGCATGACTATTTTCAGTCCATATTTAGCTGGTTTATTTGGAATGAACATTTTGAAAGAGCAGCGCCCTCTAAAAGCTAATAATTGCTCATCTAAAGTGCAATTCTGTGAAGGACAATAATTATGATTACAATTTAGGATGAACTTGTCCCAAATTTCTCTAATAGGAGCAAATGAATCTGTTTTTTTCCTTTCCAGTCTTGTACTTTTTTCGTCAAATCTCAGACAATTAAGGAGAAAGTTGAATCTGTCTCTGCTCATTATACATCTATACCACATACGCCCATTTGTAGTATCCCACATTTCAAGGGTTGTGAGATGATTGTCTTTCAATGCAGCTGCTTTTATTAGAATTCCAAATAAGGCCTTTATTTCATCAATGCATGTTTTTGATGTTGTAAAGTGTTCTTTGCTATAGGTGGTGCGCTTTGATTCAATTTCATTGTTTGTGTTCTTGACTATAATATCTAGCATACTGTCTGTTATGAAAAGATTAAAACTTTCTTGAGCAGTTCCTACTTGATATGTTGGACCACTTTTAAATTTTATGATGTTTCTTGCTGGTGTTTTTCCTATAGTAGTATTTTCAACTGTTTTCCATGCAAATTTATTCCTTCCATAAATTTCATCGCTGTTAAATTCAAATATTTTATCAGATCTTTGACTTGGCATGGTTTCTTTTCTCGATCTCTTTTTAGCTGGTTGGCAGTTATAAACTTGGTCACTATCTGAATCACAATATGGTACATTATCTGAATCACTATCAGAAATATCCACATCATCAATTTCTATGCTAGAATCATCACTTAAATCATCCGAAAAATCAGCATCTTCTTCTAGTAACGATTGAAATTCATCAACCCTAAGTGGTTTACTTTTAGGCATCTTATATTACAATTTCTGAAAGAAATAAGTAAATTATAGCTAATTATTTTTAGGAAATAAAAAATTAAATGAAATAGGTTACTAATAAAATTACATGGATGTTGTTGTTGTTGTTGTTGTTGTCGTTTGAAGGGCATCCACTCCAGGCCAGACACAAACAGAACTGGGGCCGAGGGTTTATCCTTTTACTACCCCAGACTGCTGCACTGCCTGGATCAGATGCTGGCAGTGATGTTATTAAGCCAGCATCGAGTTTCGTCATCCAAAACCGTCAGACCGCGTGCTCCATGTGGTGCCCGATGTATGGGGCACATTGTTAGTACATGGTCTGCGGTTTGCTCTGAGGCGCCACACTCGCAATTCGGTGAAGGAGCGAGACCCCATTTGTGCATGGACGAATGGAATCGCCCAACACCAGTCCGCAGGCGGTTGAGCTTAACCCAAGCTGCTCGGGGTAAGCCCATCCCAACAGGCCTGACACTGGTCCCAGGCACAAAAGCACGGAGCCTGGAAGCACTTTCACAGTACTCCGCGTTCCATTTATGATTTGTCCATTCAGAGGCGCGGATGCCAAGTCTGGCAAGATTGTCCAAGAGATTCCGCGCAACTGGCACAAACGGGCGTCTGGATCTTAGTCTCACTTGGCCAGTATCTGAGGACCCACTTAAAAGACCATGCAAAATATGATCGGGGTCCAGAGATCCACGGTAAGCCAAGGAGAGTGTCGCTCCCAGTCGGCGAAGCTCAGCTGGCTGGATGCCTGAAAGTACAGGTAAGTGGTCCGTTGGAGTGGGACGCAGGCATCCAGTAACTATGCGCAAGGCGTCATTCAAGACACTGTCAATGAGGCGAGTGTGAGCACTGCGACACCAGACTGGAGCACAGTACTCAGCTGTTGAGTAGACTAGAGACAAGGTGGCTATGCGTAGTGTTTTAGCACCAGCACCCCATCCCGAGCCCACGAGTCGCCTCAACAGTGTGACGCGCGATGATAGTTTTTTGCGCAATGCCACTAAATGGTGACGAAACGTGAGCGATCTGTCCAGTTTTACCCCAAGGTATGTAGGGGTTGGACAGAACGGTAAAAGTCTACTATTGTTGTAGACCTTTAGCTCACGTTTGGCCTCTCGGTTGTTTAAGTGAAAGGCTGTCGTCACCGTCTTAGTGTGACTGAGCTTCAACCTCCAAGTCTGGAGATACGCTGACAGTGTGGACATGTCTTGGCTTAATGTCCCCTCCAAGTCCTTCCAGTTTCCAGAAGAGTGCAACAATGCTAAATCATCAGCATAAGCAAACTTTCTGGAAATCATGGAAGGAAGATCGTACGTATAGATGTTAAATAGGAGGGGAGCCAAGACCGATCCCTGAGGAACGCCGTTTTTAAGACGGCGTAGCCTGCTTTGCTTGCTGTCACCGGTGGTAAGGGTGAAACTTCGATTTCGGACAAGCTCCATGATCATTTTGACCATGTGCTTATCCGGAAGTAGTCTCAGCAGCTTGCAGGTAAGGCCACAGTGCCAGACAGTGTCATAAGCAGCTGTCAGATCGATAAATACGGCACCGCCCTTCTTTTTAGCCTCGAAAGAATCCTCGATGTTCTGGGTTAGCAGAACAACTTGATCTACGGTTGACTTCCCGCGTCGGAACCCAGCCTGCTCTTTAGGGAGCAGTGGATCGATTAATGGCTCAACGCGGGCGTAGATAAGCCTCTCGAGGATCTTGTAGGGGACACAGAGCAGAGATATCGGTTGATAACTTTTTGGGTCCCCCACGGGCTTTGCTGGTTTTGGGATCGCGACCACAAGCGCTCTTCTCCAGATCTTGGGAATTTTGAGTCGGCGCAAACAGGAAGAAAGGAAGTCACGTAACCAGGACTTCAAAGCAGCTCCAGCATGGAGTATAAGCTCGGGGCAGATGGAATCAGGACCCGGAGCTTTACCTGGTTTTAAATGTTGAAGGGCAGCAGCAAATTCTCTCTGTGAAAAATTGTCAGAGATATTTACTGCGTCTGGTGTTGTGGCCCTCCAAAGGTCAGACACTTCTTGAAAGACAAGTCGAGATGACTTGCGATCAACAGCCTCGTATTTCCCATTTCTAACCAGCTGAGATGCAATAGCATCGGCTGAAACGGGACAATGACGAGGAGAGTGTCGTGACCTACCAGTAAGGTTGTTCAAAATACTCCACGCTTTTCGACTAAAGTGTGAGAAGTCAATGCTCCGAACTGCTTCGGACCATCGATCCCTCCGCTTTCTGTCAAGCTTGGCAAGCAGAGTTGTAGCAGCCAAACTTGAGTCGTCTCCCTGAGGAGACTGCAGAAAGGTTTTATAGAGGGATTCACACTCTGCATCCCAACACGGAATATAGTTGTTTCGATACCCGCGTGGGATAGTCTTCTTGGCTGCTTTCTTAATGATGTTACAGAAGTCCTGGTAAGCCGCATCCACATCAAGTGAATCAGGCGGCAACAAAGTCTTTGCGAATTTATTCGTCAAAGCAATGTAGTGACTCCAATTGGCCTTGCGGAAGTTCCATCGCTTAACAGGCATGCTTGGCACTGCCATAGCAAACCTTGGTGGTGTAATAAGCGAGGGTCGATGTTGTGACCTGGGAAACTTCTCAAGGACACGTCTATCCGGTAAGCGACTGTTTGGACCTACGCTAGCGAAAGCTAGGTCTGGATTGGTGCCAGTGTTCCAGCGGCCGGAATAAAAACTGGCAGCGTCCTTGGCATTATATAGGAGGGCAAGACAATTAATACTTGCCCATCCAGCCAAGCACTCACCGTCCGGACTGTTGTCATCATAACCCCAGTCAGCATGACGACAGTTAAAATCGCCAGCGTACAGACAGGGGTGAGGAAACACTGGGAGATCCAGGGTTCGCAATCGCGTTGGCGGTGGTTTGTAGACGTTGACTATTTTATAGCCATCAACGTCCACACACAGCCACTCGATCTCCGATGTCGGTGGAGATTGGTCCAAAAGCGTGTATTTCAGTCGCTCGTGAACAAACGTGGCAAGGCCATGCTTCCTGCTTAAAGAAGACCCAGCTAGTTGGTAGTGTGGTAGTACCAACTTCTCTGCATCAGTGCAGTGGGTCTCCTGCAGTAGGATGACGAGTGCCTCAGACTGCATAGCGAGGTGATGAAGAACATTCATCTTGCTTGCAGTGAGGCCTTCGATGTTCAGCTGAAGAATAGTGGGTCTTCGGAACTTGTTGGCAATGTGCCCTGAAAAGGGCAGTTTTATCCTGACATTGCCCCGTCCTGAAAAGGACGTTTGCCGATTAACAGACCCACACTGAACATCGGAATGGGTGGATACCCTTCCGTTTTGGTAGGTTCGGTTTCGGTCTGTCATTTTTAAAATCAATGAGCAGACTTACTCACGGCCCAGGCTGCGTGAAAGCACCTACCATCTGGGCCATTACATGGATATAAGCTACTAACAATAAAACTAACATATTGTGATTTACAAGCAAGAATAAATAATTATTGTAATAATACGGATAAAATTCACCTAACAGAAAGACACCCCTTATATCATTTCATGGGTAAAAGTTACCCCCCAAAAAATGGCATGTATCATAAGATGGGTAAAATTTACCCTCCAAAGAATTAGTTATATCATATTATGGGTATATTTTACCCTCGAAAATTTTAATACTCACTTGTAGAGATAAATGACATCTACCACCTATAACACTCTGACTTCAACTGAGAATACCTAGAAACTGAGTTCTTTCCAATTATAAATGCCAGATGTATGATAATATAGAAAATTTTCAAGGGTAAATTTTACCCATGATATGAATTCAGGGTTAATTCAATTTAACAAATGTAAAACCAGTGCATGGTTTGTTTTGAACTATGTTAAACAAAATACAACTAACGTTCTGTGTTTTTTGATTATGTTAAACAAAGAGCAAATATCGCAATGTGCTTTCTAAATCACCTAAAACACAAAACAATTAACGCCATTCTGTTTTAATAAATCTAAGCATAGTGCAATAAGCGCAACGTACTTATTAAATTACATCAAACACTGAAAAATTAGCACAGCGTTTTTTTTGAACTATGTTAAACAAAACACAACTAGGGTTTTCTGTTTTTTACACATGTTAAGCAAAACGCAAATAACGCAGAGTGTCGTTTAAATCATCTAAAACACAAAACAACTAACGCATTCTGTGTTTTAACTATGTTAAACAAAGTGCAAACACCGCAATGTGCTTTTTAAATCATCTAAAACACAAAACAATTAACGCCATTCTGTTTTAATGAATCTAAGCATGAGTCTAAGAATAGTGCAATAAAAGCAATTTGTTTTTTAAATCAAGTTGAGCACTGCAAAACGAAAACAAATTTTTTTTTGAATTATATTAAACACAACACAACTAGCGTTTTGTGTTTTTAATGCATGTTAAGCAAAACACAAATAACGCAATGTGTTTTATAAATCATGTAAAACAAAAAACAATTAATGCATTTTGTTTTAATGAATCTAAGAATAGTGCAATAAACAAAATATGTTGCTTAAATTAAGTTAAGCACTGCAACGTATTTTTGAACTTTGTAAAACAAGTAGCACAACGTATTTTTGAACAATGTAAAACAAAACACTACTTGCATGTTGTGTTTTTTAACGCATGTTAACCAAAACGAAAATAACACATAGTGTCAGTTAAATCATCTAAAACAATGGTTCTCAACCATTGTGTAATTGCGTACCCCTTGAAAAGTATTATTTGTTTCACGTACCTGCTTGCATTGTCATTTAATTTATAATTTTCAAAACACGAGACACAAAATAGTTTTCAAACGAATTCTTTATTCAAAAAACATCATTTATTGCTTAATCTATCAAATCTTGGTGGCAAAGAAGCAACAACTGTAATCAAACTGTTGTCAAGAGACAATTTGTTTCTTTGTATGGTTTTAATAGTAGCCATTGCTGCAAATGTAACTTCGCATATATGAGTGGATGTAAAAGGTAGCAAGTGTTCCAGAGCCTTATCTCCCAAGTCTGGGTGTTTTTGCTTGACAAATGTCTAAAATTCGGTCAACGAAAGAGCACTAAGTTTTAACTGTAAATCGCGGTCCGTTGATACTGCTAAAAGTATTTCTTGCAAGTTAACTGGCAGTGCGGCCAAGTTTTCTTCTGGAACAGAAAATGGGTCTCTCACCCAATCTAGTTGTTTTTCGATTTGAATAATATTAAGAAAGTATTGGATAAAGTTTTGACATAGACTTGTTAAATGATCATCTATCATTGCCTTTATCATTTCTATTTCTACTTTTTCCGTGAAAATGAACTTCCGCAATTGGGGAAAACATGTAAAATCTGCTTTTTGGCACGTTTTCTTTCAGAGATCAATTTTTTTCAGAAACGCGCTTATCTTATCATGCAAGGTGAGAATGTTGGCTTCTTTTCCTTGAAGACCAACGTTTAGCTCATCGAGTTTATCGAAAATTTCTGGAAGATAGCACAGCTTCGCAAGCCAACCGACGTTTTCAAATAATTCACTATAAGGAGAGCTGTATTAAATCAATAGTCAAGTATAACTGAATCCAAACATGCTTGTATCCTTTTTTCTTACTCTTTTATAAGATTGAAATAAAAATTTTGTATATGCTTTTTTAAATGTATGTTTTGGATAGTTCTTAATTGCATTTGGAACATCTTGCCACACTTGTGGCCCTGCAAACATGATTGAAGATTTTCCTAAATTTGTCCGAATCGAATGAACATAATAATTGGAATTTTTCGAGATTCTAGTGTTATATTTATTGTGTTTAAATTATGTATTGTGTTTAAATTTGAGAGTTGATAATTTGTGTTGTTAATTTGCCATATATTGTTTTTAAGGTTATGAATTGTGATGGCCATCTGTAATTTGTATATGTCACATAGTTTTAGTATTTGTAGTTGTGTAAATAGGGGACTTGAATTTGTTTGGCAATTACTCTCTGTCATTATCCTAATAACGCGTTTTTGTGTATTTATAATAGGTTGAATAATAGTTTTAGCAGCTTTTCCCCAACTAGTTACACAGTATTTTAGATGGGAATATATCAAACTATAATAAATGATTTTTAATGTATTAATATTAACATATTTCTTTAGCTTCGAGATCAGCCATGAACCTTTACAAAGTTTGGCATTTAGATAGTTGATATGCTGTGTCCAATTCATTTTGTTATCAATTATTATGCCCAAGTATTTAACACTATCTTTTTGGATAATTTCATTTTGGCCAATTTTGATTTTAAACAAGGATTTGTTTATTTTTCGTTTTGTAATTATCATGTAATTTGTTTTTTTGTAATTTATTGTCAATTTATTTGTTTTCATCCAATCTTCAATTTTTTTTAGTTCTGCATTAGTTTTATGTTGTAATGTGTTTAGATTTTTATCAATGCATGTTAGAATTGCATCATCAGCAAATAGGGTCACTTTCAGGTTTGATGCATTTGGCAAATCATTGATATAAATAAGGAATAAAAGAGACCCTAGGGTTGAACCTTGGGGTACTCCATAATTATTTTCACATTGGTCTGACTTATTTTATTAATAATAGTGCACTGTTGTCTGTTATTTAAATAATTTGCAAGTAGTTTATGAGGTTCACCACGAATGCCATATTTGTGTAATTTATCCAATAGTATTTTGTGATCAACAGTATCAAATGCTTTGGCCAAGTCTAGAAAAATGGAACAAGTGATATCATTATTTTCTAAATTTTCAATTATTTCATTGCATACCTGTGCTACAGCAAGTTCTGTTGAGTAGTTTTCCCTAAAACCAAACTGAGATTTATAAAACACATTATTTTTATTGAAATAAGAAACTAGTTGTTTGTATATGCATTTTTCAAAAATTTTTGAAAATATTGAAATTAGAGATATTGGTCTATAATTATTACAACTGTATATGTCTCCTTGTTTAAATAAAGGTATAATTTCTCATATTTTAAGTGATTTGGGAAAGTAGAGGTTGTAATGCAATGATTGAATAAGTTAGTTAAAGTTGGTGCAATTACACCAGCAGCCAATTTTATGTATTTTACGGGGGGATTGTCAGATCGTGTACTTTTTGATGGATCTAAATTTCTTAATTCGTGAAGTACTTCTTCTACACTAATTGGTTGCAAGAAGAAAGAATTTATTGTTGTGAAAATTAGTGAAGTGGGTGTAGTTTTAATGTTTTTTGTTGGGTTTATTTTGTTTGCCATATTTGTTCCAATTGATGAAAAATATTTGTTAAATATGTTGCTGACATGAACAGGATTTTCAATTAAATTTTTGTTTTCATCTTTTAATCTAATATGGTGTGATGATTTAGTTTTTTTGAGTTTTATTATATCATTTACAGTCTTCCATAAAAGTCTACTATTATGTTGTGATTGTTCAACTTGGTTAGTAAAGTGTTTTTTTTTGGCCTGTTCTATAATATGTGTAAGTTTATTTCTATATTTTTGATATTGTTTTTTGTGTTTTTCCATCTTAGTCTTTATCATGTTTTGAAGTAATTTATGTTTAGTTTTTATTGATATTAAAATGTCTTTTGATAACCATGGTTTGCCATTTAATTTTTTTTGTTTACGAGACAGTTTTTGCAGTGGGGCATGTTTATTTAATACTGAATTAAACATTTTGTTAAAGTTTTCAAAACAATCGTCTTTGTTTAACTCAAAAGTATTAAAAAGATGTGTTTTTACTTAAGTCGACTAAAAATTTTTCAGCATCAAAATGTTTTGTGCAACGTCTATATTCAGTTGAAATATTAGTAGGAGGCCTGAAGTTTTTTACTATTGTAATGAAAGGTAAGTGGTCAGATATATCACTTAGGAGAATGTGAGAAGTTATTGTACTTTCCTCATAATTTGAATAAAAATGGTCTAGCAGTGATGTAGGTGTCTTTTACTATATGGGTATTATTCGATACGTATTGTTTACATCCATAGCTATAAAGAGTATTCTTGTAGTTTAATATCTCAGAACTATTTTTCTTCAAATCTATGTTAATATCATCACAAATGTAATAAGTGCATTCATTTCTATTCAATTTATCCATAGTTTTTTCTAGTTCATTGAGAAATGAGTTGATTTTGTGATTTGGATGTCTGTATATTGTTCCAATGATAACCTTTTTATTATTGGGTAAAGTAATTTCGATCCATATATCTTCACATGCATTTACATTTAAATTAAACTTATTAGTTTTATTGAATAAATATGAAGATTTTATAAACATTTCCACACCTCCAGCATTAGTTGGGGAGTTAGCATGAATAAAATTATAGTTATTTAAAGAATAAGGAAATGATAAATTATTTTTTAATTTGGTTTCACATATTGCTATTATATCAGGGGTTATTTTTGAGGTGATTAAAAGCTCTTCTATTTTGCCAAAGTTTTTTATTAAACTGCGGGTATTAATTTGAAGTATAATAAAATCTTTTGGGCTTTGAGAAATTTTAGCAATTGTTTTTAATGTGCAATATCCTCTGGAAAGCCAGCGCACTTCTGTGTGTAGCAGCAGTTTTGTATGTTCGGCTTCCATTTTTTCACAAAGACGGCGAAACAGTATAATAAAATGAGTCCATTTCACGTTGGGATTTTTTTCTTTAGCAAGTGTAACAAATCCTTTTATTGTGCGGTCATAGAAGCAGCAGCATCCGTGCATATGCTGCTACAACGTGTCTAATTTAAACTTTTTTCCGCAAAGAAAGCATCTACGACGTTAAAAATATCTTTTCCGGTGCTTCTCCCTTGCATGCTTTTGCAGAACAATATGTGCTCAGCTATGTCATCAGCATCGCGGTATCTCACAAAACCAACCAGCTGTGCACTTTCACTTACGTCGGTTGACTCGTCTAATTGTAATGCAAATGAGCCTGTAAGCTTTGCAACAACTTGATCTACTATGTCTGTTGCCATGACATCTAATCTGCGACTGACATTGTCATTAGACAATGGGACTGCATTAAACTTATCTACAGCGGTTTTGTCTAGCATAGTCTCTGCTAGCACTTTTGCAGCAGGAAGCAGTAGTTCTTCAACAATTGTAAAAGGCTTTTTAGCCTTTGCAATAGCCTAGTAGAGATACAGCATAAGAAGCTTGTAGTGCTCTCTCTGAAGTTGTTGTAACTTTTCGAATCACATCTTGCGAGGATCGAAATTCCAAAAAATTTTTTTTAAAAAAACTAGAAAGCTTACCTACATGACAAGCATGTTTTATGGTGAAATGCCGCTGCAGGTGCGACGGCTTCATGGAGTTGTTTGACAGTGTATCGCCACAGAAAAACACAGTGCCTTAGGTGGCTTAGAGTCGGTGCATCTGAATCCCATCAATGCATACAAATCTTTTTACTGGCGATATTTGACTGCATACTGTATTTTTGCATTCTTGTTTAACGGGCCTTGAGAATCAGAAGCACCAGCTTCGCTAATAGAACGTTTTAACCACGATTTCATTTTATGCAAATACTTTACACTATAAACTTAAAATGATTTATAAAGTTTATACTTATAAACTTAAATAAACATAAATATAAAGTTTATATTATAAATTTATAAAGTTTATAAACTCTACTTCCTTGGCTGTTGTCAATCTAAGTTTACTAAAACTGAACACTCCACAGCTTACCAAGAATCACATATCTGTTTAGAATTAGATACATTGGGTATTGTGACGTCACAACTTGTGCCCGTTTATAAAATTTACCATTGCAATCAATTTAATACTATCCAATTTGATATCTGAGATTAATGTTTTTTATCATTTGTACTCGCGTACCCCTTGCGCGACCCTCACGTACCCCCATTTGAGAACCACTGATCTAAAACACAAAGTAATTAACACTTCTGATTTTAATTAATCTAAGAATAGTGTAATAAGCGCAATGTGTTTTAACTTAAATTAAGCACTGCAAAATTAGCGCAATGTTTTTTTGAACTATGTTAAACAGCACTGCCGATTTGTGGTTTTACGTATGTTAGGCAAAGTGCCTAACGTAACAATGCAATGTGTTTTTTAAATCATGCAAAATACAAAGCATTTAATGTATTACGTTTTTTGTAAATTTAAGCACAATGCATTTAAGCAAAATGTATTTTTTAAATCATGTAAAACACAAAGCAATTAACGGTTGCTATTCTTGATTGAATCTAAGTACAGTGCAACGAGCGTAATACGTATCTCCAATCAAGTTAAGCAATGAAAATTAAGCACAAAGCTTTTTGAATATGTTAAGCAAAACGCTATCAGTCATTTGTGTTTTTTAACGTATATTAAGCAAAACGCAAACTGCACAATGCACTGTTTAAATCATGTAAAACACAAAGCTTTTTTAAAATTATGCAATACACAATTGTGGTTTACTATAAGAGTTAATATTACTCTCGTCTATCCTAGTCTTCACTTGATTATGAAGTTAGGGTTGTGGATAAATTCCTATTTAGAATAACAGTTAATATTAATTCCGTCTTACAATAACTCAAGGAGACCAGCTGTCAAGAAGTGTTTAGACATGAGGTGACCAGGATTCTGGGAGGCAAGGATGGGTTACCTGATGAGTGGGACAAAACGGCAGAAATGCTAAGAAAAACAGCTGAAACTGTACTGGAAGTGACATTTGGAAAACGAAAAGGAGACAGGAAGACATGGTGGTGGAATGAGGAAATACAGGAGAGCATAAAAGAAAAGAAAGAGGCAAAGAAAACACGCGACAAAATAAAAAATGAAAATACTAAAAAGATATACAAAAAGAACAGTAAGGCAAAGAAGGCAGTTGCAATGGCGAAGGAACGTACATATGATAATTTGTATCCTAGATTGAAAAAAAAAAAGGTGAAAAGGAGTTGTACAGATTGGCTAGGCAAAGAGACAGAGCAGGGAAAGATGTACAAGACGTGAGCGTTATAAAAGATCAAAACGGTAATGTGATGGTAAATTCGGAGGCAGTATTAAAGAGATGGAAGGAGTACTTTGAGAAACTGATGAACGAGGAAAATAACAGAGACCCTAGGAGGCAGAAGTGGTTAACGAAGAAGTAAATTGTGTCAGTAGAGAAGTAAAAAACACACTAAGAAGGATGAGAAAAAGTAAAGCCCTTGGGCCAGATGAGTTGCCAGTAGAAGTTTGGTCAAAAACTATATCCCCATTTTTTCCATGCACTTCCAGAAGAATGAAGGAGTGTGCTTTTCCAATCTATAAAAACAAAGGGGAAGCAAAGTGCTGTGGAAACTACAGAGGAATAAAGCTAATAAGCCCCACAATGAAGGTATGGAAAAGACTTATCGAAGCCAAGTTAAGAGATAGAGTGGAGATCAGCAAACAGCAATACAGATTTATGCCAGGAAACATAACCACCGATGCCATGTTTGCTTTAAGAATGTTGATGGAAAAGTACAGGGAAGGTCAAAGAGAGCTACATTATGAATTCGTGAACCTAAAGAAAGCTTACGACAGGGTTTCGAAGGAAGAGCTGTGGTACTGTATGAGAAAATCAGGAATAGTGGTAAAGTATGTACAACTAGTACAGGACATATATGAGGGAAGCCAAACAGTGGTGAAGTGTGCAGTAGGAACTACAGAAAGTTTCAAGGTTAAGGTTGGACTGCACCAAGGATCAGCGTTAAGTCCATTCCTGTTTGCAGTGATAATGAACAGGCTAACGGATGAAATAAGGAGAGAACCACCATGGACGATGCTGTTTGCTGATAATATTGTGATTTGTGAAGAGACCAGGGAAGAAATAGAGCGGAGATTAGAATCCTGGAAGTAAATAGGTCAAATATCAAATATCTTTGCATAATAAAAAAAAATGACGACGGAACAGTAAAGATGGAGGATGCAAAAGTGCTAAGGGAAAGGAATTTATATATTTGGGATCAACAGTGTAAAAGTGTACAGTTCAGTGATAAGACCAGCAATGGTGTATGGACTTGAGACAGTGGCAGTCACAAAGAAACAAGTAGAAGAGATGGAAGTCGCAGAGATAAAAATGTTGTTTGCTATGGGAGTGATGAGAAAAGACAAGATTAGAAACGAGTACATCAGGAGTACCGTTAAGGTAGAATGGTTAAGAATGAAGATGAAGGAGGGCAGGCTGAGGTGGTATGGACATGTCATGAGAAGAGAGCAATAGTATGTAGGAAGAAAGATGATGGAAATGGAATTAAGAGGAAAGAGGAGAAGAGGGAGACCGGAGAGAAGATTTTTAGATGTAGTAAAAAAAGATATGGGGAAGTTGGTGCAAAGGAGACGGACGTTAAAGACAGAAAGGTTTAAAGAATCATGATACACTGTGGCCAATCTTGACTGAAGGGAAAGACCTAAAGGAGAAGAAGAAGAATTTATTTCCTCTTAAACCCAAGCTTGTTTCATAGTCTTCACTTGATTATTCAGTCATTGTTGTGGCTTATTTTTGCTTACTATAACAGTTGATACTACTTACGTTTTTAAGCCACATTTGTTTCATAGTCTTAACTTTATTTTTAAATCATTGTTGTGAATAAATTTTTGTTTACTAGTTAATATTAATATTAATTACGAGTTAATATTACTCCCGTTTTTAATTTAATTATTGTTTTGAATGAAGTCTTATGTACTAAAAGAGTTAAGATTAATCCTATTTTTAACCTTATTAATCCTGTGGATAAATTTTTTCGTGACTATAAAGCAATATTACGAAAAAAGTTTTTGCTTACAAAACGAGTTAATATTACTCCAGTCTCTTTAATTCCAGTTAATCTTACTCCAGTTAATATTACTTTTTAAGTAGGTTAGTGTTATGGATGAGTTTTTCCTAGAGAAATTGCTACATTCAAGCTTGTTTCATAGTCTTCACTTGATTATCGAGTTATTATCATGGATCAAATTTTGCTTATTATAAGAGTTAGTGTTATTCCCGTTTTTAACCCTTGTTTCATAGTTTTTATCATTACTGTGGATAAATTCTTCCATACTATAAGAGTTAATATTAATTTCGTTTTTAACCCACGCTTATTTCATACTTTCCACTGGATTAGCAAGTCATTGTTATGGACCAATCGCTGCTTACAATAAAAGTTAATATTAGTCCCGTTTTTAATCCGCGCTTGTGTCATAGTCTTTACTTCATTATTATATCATTGTTGTGGATAAACTCTTCCTTACTATAAGAGTTAATATTAGTTCCGTTTTCAATCCGCGCTTGCTTCATAGTTTTTACTTGATTATCCAGTCATTGTTATGGATTAAATGTTGCTTACTACAAGAGTTGGTGTTATTCCCGTTTTTAACCCACGCTTGTTTCATGGTTTTTACTTGATTATCAAGTCATTACAGAGGATAAATTTTTCCTTACTATAAGTGTTAAAATTACAAGTGTTTAACGCTTGTTTCATAGTCTTTACTTGATTATTCAGTCATTGTTATGAACCATTTGAAGGGCTTAGTTTTTAATGTACCTAAGTCGCATAATGTCAGTTTTGAAAAAATGAGGTTTAAAGTTTTCAAAACCCTGGCTAATCAGAGTAATGATGGAAAAAACCTAAATGGCGTTTTTATTACATTCGTTATGTATCTGTACCTATTTCAACAACTTTTTAGAGATTTAATATACGTAATGTTATAAGAAACTAAAGCTTGTTTTGCAAATTGGACTTAGATACTTTTATTGCAACTTTTGTTTTAGAAGCGCTTTTTTATCAAATTGACAGTGTATTTAGGCAGAAAAATTCAACCACATATACTAACAATAATAATGATATGCATTCTACTTTTTTTAGAGTGACATATCGGAAAAGAATTTAGGATGTGGGGAAAACAAGAAACCAAGTGATGAGATATTAATTTTCCGAAAACTTTCTTACCCCCAAACCAAGAACAGATAGAAAAAACTTTTCAACGAATGATCTATTAACTAAAAGCTAAATAAATATAAAGCTATTAAGTACAAATTTTTTTTTAATGTTTCTGAATGTCAATAGATGAGTTGGTGCTTCGTGACTTCAATAGATTGCTATGTAACTAAATTATTAAATTATAGAGGGAAATTAAAAGCTCCAAATAAAACGTTAAGATTTCCAATTAATTTTAAAATAATAATTAAAATAATAATATAGGTAAACCTAATGCAAAAATAAGTTATTTAATAAGCATGCCTATTATTTCATTATAATGCTTGCGTTACTTTCATATCGTTAAAATTTGACAAACTTTCAAAGCTCCTATTTCAAACTTCATTGAGAAAAGCAAAGAAAAATTTGTTTAGGTAAGGCGCTTTGCTGGTCGAGCCTTCAAGCAATAGGTTTAATAAGCTATCAAGTATGTATAAGAATTTTTAACATAAGTCAGTTGGATATTGATACCTCTAGAAGGAAAACACGCTAAGATTTTAAACCTCGGTGCTATTCAAAAGGTGATTTCCGTACATTATTCTGAAAAGATTTTTGTTAGATGGTCTCTTTACCTTGGTCTTACCACACAGTGAATTCTGTGTATTCCTTGCGCGGCAAAGCCGGGAATCATTTCCAGCTGCTTGTGATCGAGTTGTTGTCGGGCTCGCGTGGTCTAGTGGTGTTGTCTCCTGCTTGGAAGACAACACGTAGCGAGTTCGATTCGCAGTGAGATATGCATCACTGACGAGCTCTAATAAGAGCGAAACTCGAGTCTGGTGCTTCTCATTTTAAGCAGTTTGGTTTCTATTAATATTCCTAAATACCTCATGTTGTTTATAATATCATTTTTGTTAGAATATTTCTGGCGAGTAAACAAACAATTTTTTCAGTTTATCTAATTTTTTCGAAAATGTGATTTAAGTACTTTTAGAAATAGAACCTTTATTTGTCTATTATGACAGTTAATATTACTCCTGTCTTTAACGCGCGATTGTTTCATGGTCTTTACTTGATTTATATGTCTTTGTTGTGGATAAGTTCTTGCTTACTATAAGAGTTAACAATACTTTCGTCTTCAGTTAACGCTTGTTTCATAGTCTTTACTTGATTATTATGTCATTGTTGTGGATGAATTCTTCCTTATTATAAGTGTAAATATTACTTCAGTCTTTAACGTACGTTTGTTTCATAGTCTTTATTGATTATCCAGTCATTGTTATCGAGCAATTGTTGCTTATTATCAGATATAAAAGTTAATATTACTCCCGTTTTGAATCCACACTTGTTTCATAATCTTCACTTGATTATTAAATGATTGTTGTAGATAAATTTTTTCTTATTATAATATCTAATATTATCTTGTCTTTAACCCGAGTTGGTTTCATAGTCTTCATTTGATTATCAATTCATTGTTATGGACAAATTGTTGCTTACTATAAGAGTTAGTATTTAGATGCAGCCTTGTTTGTTTTTAAATTTAGAAAGCAACTAATTTTTTTATCACCGGCACCTTGACTATAACCTTGATTATAAGCTCTGCTTATAAGCTCTGCTTATATATTATGTTACGTCTTACGCGTAAGTATTTGCAAAGTAGGTAATCGCTAGCGGGCTTCGAACCAGCGCACCTTTTGTATTAACGTTAAATAATCAGCGCTGCTTTTTAATGCGTTCTCACGCGGCTGTTTGGCATCAAGTGATGCCACGTTGTAGTGGACAAGGGTTGCTTGCCACTTTGTTTTTGGACATAAGTTTTTCTTTTTCGAATGAGTCATGTAACGAAACAAGCTCTGCGATCGAAGAAAGATCAAGTTTTACTTGAAGACTTTCTATTGGAATAAACTGCTAACAATTATTGGTCCCAAGTGGACATTGGCTACATTCGGTAGCAGTTTGGCAATCGTGTTGATATTTAGATTTGCTCATCTACCCAACATCGTCGGTGAGTCAGTGAGCAATGTGTTTGCGCGTTTAAGTTAATTTATGCAATATTTGTTTGTAGAAAACTGTTTCCGACTGGTGTCTCCATTATTGTTTTGTTTTAATAAAATAAAACCTCTTAAAAGTTTGGTGCTGGTCGTGAAACGCGTTTGTGAGGAGCTGGAAGGACAGGCAATTTTGCGACTCCATCACATATTAAAAAGTTGTTGTGGATTATTTATGAGTGATGTTTGCTTGTTTATCACTGAACCTTTATTGCTAGTGTAATGTGACATCACATGCTGTAGCTTACTTGCAAATAGTAAGTGCATTGCTTGGTCTTATGTTTTATTCTGCATTTTTTGCTTGCCTCATATTAATGAGTTTTATTGTATTAATCTTTTTTGGATAAGACTGAGTGATTGAAAAACTCTGTTGATGCCAATGGATTACATTTTGTATTTAAACGTTATATGTTTCGTCGTTGTTTTTGAGGGCTTTCTTTTAATACTCTAAATGCTGTCTTTTAATACTCTAAATGCTGTCTTTTAATACTGTAAATAAATTCATGCATCTTAGAGAAAGTGTTCAGTTTGGGTCCTTATTTGCGTCAGTTGAGGTTGGGGTCTTTACTACATGCACAACTTTTAAAGTGGATCCCTTTATTAAAAAAGTTTGCAAAGTCATCACAGCCTACATAAAATAATTTACAGGCTGGTTGATATTTGGATAAAAGAAAGTCTAGGTTAATGACATTACGTCATAATAATTTTGTGTTTGGAAACTTTTTTACGGAGAGTTTGCCTAAGGGGTGCATAATACACGACTTTTTCCTACCAACTATAAAACTCTCAAAAATTCTTGGTATCACTCTTGACTTAAAACTAACATTTTCACAACATTCACGACACATAAAGCATCAATAAAACAAAACAAACCCTTAACAATCTAAAACCATTCACTTCTACCAAATGAAAAAACAAAAGGAATCTCCACATTCAAAGCTATCACTCGCCCCAGTTTAAACACCATATTGAGCCCTATCACATTAAACACCAACATCAAGAAACTGCAAACCATTCAATACACGGCTTTGCGAATCGTTACTGGCTGCACAAGAGATACAAACACTCAACACCTACACGGCGAAACCAAAGTCTTTCCAATGGATACCCATCTCAAGCTTCATGCCACTCAACTTAAGCAACTGACTCAAACACAAACACACCCTTTACATGATCTTAATGCAACTTTCATATAACCGTGAGCATACCAGTGGCGTTCGGTGACCTCTGAGACAAGTCATGCAATTGGCATGCCAAAACCGGGGTATAAAATTGGATAAATTCAAGACCAATTTTTGTTCTAGATTCAAGGTGATTTTGAAAAATAAGGTCATCACTTAAAGTCATTCCCTGGTAATGCAGTGTTTGTCCTAGAAATCCAGTGATCTCTAAAAAAAATAATTGCTTGAAATCGTTCCCGGTAATGCACTTCTTTTGAAAATACTGGGATCTCTAAAAAAAAGGTTATTGCTTGAAATTGTTCCGGGTAATGCACTTTTCTTCCTCGAAATGCAATGATCTCTAAAAATAAAGGTCATCACTTCAAACCAGTCTCCAATTTCTTACTTTTCGGCCTAAATTCACGGTATTCTCAAAACGTTAGTCTTCATCTTGGATCGGCCTCAGATTTTATCACAAACAAGTAATATTTCTTATCGAATTCAACGATATCTACCGGATCGCGCAAAAGTTCGTTATGCAATTCCTAAATATTTGGTCATGCAACGCATCACTTGCATGCCCTGATCCATACAAACATCATCATCTTAAAACCAGACATAACACCTGAGGAATGTAGAGAAAAACCTCAAACACATTTACACTACCATTACCTAACAATACCTCAATTATAGAAAATGCAACAAAGTTACTAACAACACACCCTAGGCAATTAATTTATCAGAACAAACATTACTACCACTACGTCATATGCATAAAAAACTGGCACAGCTTAGAGCCAACAAATCACCACTCATGCAAAGTTACCTACATACAGTGAACCCTGATACTTACACGTCACAATGTCAACGATATGCTTGTCTCACACACGTGACACTAATCGCCTTTTTAACTGCAGTCAACTTCCAACACAACACCGCTAGTCTTTGAAAAAATCCTTTAGAAGCAGCAGAGGTAATTCAAGAATGGGAATTTAGAGATTGGCTCCTTTGAGAGATTAAGGGATGGCTACTTCAAAAAATGATCTAAAATAGTGCTACTAGTTTCTGTCATTGTAGTAGATCTGTCAATAGAAATAATACATCCTATGCTTGTAATATCATTAACATAATTATTAACTTTAGTCTCTTTAGCATATTTTACAAGTCAATATTAATATCTCCACATATAACAAATGTATACATATTATAAGTTAGATTTTAAATGTTTTTTGTAATACAATCGCAAAATTTTTTTAAATCGTTACCAGGATGTCTATAGATAATACCAACAATTACAAATTTTTTTTCTTTTACAGATATTTTTATTCAAACATTTTTATATTTATTACATAGTAAATTTAAATCATCTTTAATAGTAAAAGAAATATTTTATCAATATATAAACCAATCCCTCCATTAATTAAAAACTCATTACTAAAAACAAACTTAAACCCATTAATATTAATTTTATTGAGCTTATTTGGATTCAAGTTTCAAGTTTCAAGTTTATTTATTCTTCCAACGCTTTATAAGTTCAATAAACACATGTCACATTTGTTGATTTGACAAAAAAAAGAAAAAAGAAAACAATCAAAAAAGATATGACATAAGTGTCAAACAATTGAAACAGCGAAAGATCATTTGATCACCAAGTCCAGCTGCCTCAGATGTGTTTATTATTTTAGATTGACTGAATCATTAAGTTTTTTGTTTAGGTTCATAAAAAAAAGAAAAACAATACTAAAAAAAAAAAAAAAAATTTAAGAACATAAAAAAAACAAAAAGAGAAACACAAGAAATATACAAAAATTTAATTAACAAAAAAAAAAAAAAGATAAAATTGAGCATAAATCATTTGCGTGCAGGTCAAGGATTATCATTATTTTATATCTTTTAAACACTTTAGTAATTAACCTGAAAAAAAAGTGTCGTGCCTCAAAATTGCAGTAAAGTTAGGAAAGCGCCATCTGATAACAGAAAACAACTACAGTTAACAAATTGCAGAGAATGTTTATTCTTATTATCATTGATTTACAATTTTCATTGATTATTAATTTTTCCTTTTCCTCTTTAAAATTATATTAGTATAATTCTTTTACACAAGAATGTACTATACAGCAAGTGAACATTTGATTATAAAGCATACACTAATATATATATTGTAAACTATGATGTGCTCTAAAATGTAGATGAAGCTAGATGATTTTTTAATTTTTTAGAAAAATTTTTGTAGGAAAATTTTTTTATGTTTTCTGGGATTTCTGACCACAATTTAGCTCCTGTATAACTAATAAGTTTTTGGCTTTGTTGCAATCGATATCGCGGTAAAAAATAGTTTTGTTGTTTAGAGAACCTAGTAGGGTAGCTATGTATTGATTGTATTGATGTAAAGTATTTAATAAAAGACGTTGGGAGTTGATTGACATTATAGCGAAACATGAATTTTCCGATTTCTAATTTGTATATTTGTTCAATGTTTAGTAAGTTAGTTTGAAAATTCTCTTTTTCTTGAATCATTTTAATAATTCTATTATGTACCTTGTTGAGTGGTGACAAGTTGGTTTTGTTTGCATTTCCCCAAGCTAATATGCCATATTGTAATTGTGAGTATGCCATGCAGTAATAAACATTTAGTAGAGTTTTGGAATTTACTAGTGGTTTTATAGTTCTGAGAATTCCACAAACTTGTGCTAATTTCTTACAAAGAAGTTGGATATGATTTGTCCATTTTAATTTTTCGTCCAGCACTACTTCTAAGTATTTAAAGGATTTTACCTGCTCTAGTTTAATTGAATTTGTCAATAAAATTTGGAAGGTAATATTGTCATCAATTTTTTTATTAGAAGGTTCAAAAAGCATATATTTACATTTGTCATAATTTAGCTTCAGTTTGTTTAAATTTATCCATTGGGAAACTTTATTTATTTCCATATTTACTTTTTTGTTTAAAAGTTTCAGATTAGAGTCAGTCATAATTAAACAAGTGTCATCTGCAAATAATCTTGTCGAAAAGTTAGAGATTAGTGGGAGATCATTTTATAAATCAAAAATAGTAGAGGACCTAATGTTGAACCTTGAGGAACCCCTGTATTTAATACATTTGGCTGAGATGTGATGTTGTGTAAGACAGTAAATTGTGTTCTGTTTGTTAGATAATCAGATAATAATTCATGCATGTTTCCTCTTATGCCATATTTGTGTAATTTGTTGAGTAGAATTGAGTGATTGACAGTGTCAAATGCTTTTTTTAAATCCAAGAAGACTGCACAAGTATACTTTTTTTGCTCAATATTGTGTAAAATCTTATTGTAAATATCTGTTACAGCTAAAGTTGTAGAATGTCCTTGTTGGAACCCAAATTGGCTTAGAATATTTTTAGAAGTATTTATAAAGTCTTTTGTATATACATTTTTCAAAAATTTTTGAAAATGAAGATAGTATAGAAATGGGACGATAGTTGGTTGTTAAAGAATGAGATCCGTTTTTGTGTATAGGTACTATTTTAGCTGTTTTTAATTCTTGGGGAAATTTTCCTAATCTTATATGATTATTAAAGATTTCAGCAAGGAATGGAGAAATGATGTCACCAACATATTTGAGAAATTTATTCTGAATTTTGTCAATTCCAGGTGATTTTTTATTGTCCAGTTTACCAATTTGAATCATAATTTTATTGGATGTAATAGGAGTAAAGAAAAAGGATTTCTTGTGTTGTGAAATTATGGAACTTGGATTATTTGATGTTGTACATAGAGGAATAGTTTTACTAATATTTTGTCCAATATTAGAGAAAAAGTTATTAAACTTATTGCAAATTTCTTGTTGCTCAGCTATTTGGTTGCCTTTTTGGTCAACAATTTTTGTGGGTGTATGAGAATTTAAATATTTTTTACCAATTACTTCATTTACAACTTTCCATTGTTTACGAATATCATTTTTTGTTGTCTCAAGTTTTTCGGTATAATAAGAGATTTTTGCAGCATTTTTAATTTTTGTAAGTTTGTTAGAATATTGTTTATATTTTTTAATTAATAGAGAATTACATGATTTGTAGCATTTTTTAAACAATTTATTTTTAGTTTTAATTGATTTGATAATACCAGATGTTAACCATGGTTTATTTATGAATCTTAAATCTTTGCGGAAAAATTGCCTTAAAGGTGCATGGGAATTCAGAAGATTACAGAAAATTTCAGCAAAATTTTGATAGAGAAAATTTTGGTTGTCATGTAATGTTTAAATGTAACTTTTATTGAGTTTCTCAAACATTTCTTCTCTGTATGTGTCAATGTTAAAATTTTTTATGTCCCTGTACACGTGGTTTTGCTGTTTTTGTGTAATAATGTCTTTAAATACAATATAAACTGGAAGATGATCTGATACTTCGTATATAAGAATTCCAACTGGTACATTGTTAAGTAAGTTGTTAGTGTAGATATGATCAATAAGTGTGGCTGAGGTGTTTGTTAATCTTGTAGGTTTATCAATAGCTAAGACAGCCCCTGCACTGTATAGTTCATTCATATAGTTACTAGTTTGAATATTGCTTTCCCATTTTAAAAGATCAATATTGATGTCCCCACAAATAGTATATTTATAAGAAGAAATAGCTTTTAGTACGCTACATAATTTATCTTGAAATAAATCAACATTACAATAGGAATGTCTGTAAATAACCGAAATAATCATATTTTTTTTGTTTGGAGGGGTGAGAATTACAATCCATAAATTTTCGCACCCTTCTAAGTCAATAAATAGATCTTCTCTTATTAAATATTTTATGTTGCTATGTACATATAATCCCACTCCTCCAGCCTGAGTAATTGAATCGTTATGTAGGAATGAGTAGTTATTTAGATTCACATTGCATACTTTGCTTGATTTCAGTTTGGTTTCCGAAATAGCTATTATTTTGGGCAATGCATTACAGCAAAATAAAAAATCTTCGATTTTATGAAGATTTTTAGGTAAGAATCTCGTTAAAATGTATTAAACTTAAATCAAATTCAGATTTATTTTGCTTAAGTAATTTACTGAATGAATGCAAGCTTGTATAGTTGCAGTGGTTTTGTACATATTCATGGTTGTAGATGTTATCTGATACTTCAAGATTGGCAAATTTTACATTATCAATTAATTGTACCAAATTAGAATCAATATCTTTGAACATATTAATAAAATCACAATCACTTAAGCTGGTGAATGGAAATACATGCACATAGCAAACTTTACAGTAAAATATCATTGTGTCAGACATAGAGCAACTGTTTTTTTTAGGATTTAAATCTGTGCATTTGTAATGAAATTTATTTTGGCAATTGTCACATTCTATGCAATTTTGGTTTTTACGACATCTTTTTTTACAGACCGTACATGTTGGTGCTAATATTTTTGTCATCTGGATTACGAATCACATTGAGATTATATATGCTGCACAATAATAATATATGTATGGCAAAGTAAAAATAGCACTTACTAATAGCGTTCTTCAGTCATTTAATATTTTGTAAGTCTTCATCAGTTCTGATGATAAAAGTTTGAGTATTATCATCTTTTTTTGTGAAAATGGTTCCATTTTTGGTCCAGATGTATTTCCATTGATGTTCTTTTTTCAGTTTGTTTGCTTCAAAGAACAGAGATTTTGTTTGGGGATTTAAATTTTCATTAATGTAAAAATGGTGTGAGCTATTAAATCCAAGATCTTTGACAGTAAATTTGTATGCTTTTTTGCGATTTTCAAAAATGCTATTTCTTGTTTCTCTTGTTTTGAATCGGACAATAATTGATCGGTTTTCTTTGAAGTTACTTTTGTCTTTTGTTTCTCTACCAAGTCTATGAATGAGATCTAAATCTTCCATCTTTATATTATCTTTGACTTTTTGAAGAACATGGACAGCAATTTTTTTAATATTTTCATTTGGGATATATGGAATCCCTTGTATTTCCAAATTCTGTCTTCTTCCATATAAATCAAGGTTATTAACCTGTTTTTCTAGAAGAGATACTTTATCTTGTAAAAATTTATTCTTTTTCAGAATTTCAATATTTTCTTTCTTTATTATCTCATAGTCTTGCTTCATTGTTTCAAAATTTTGATTCAATAAGTTCATTGAATTTTTGATATCCTTTAGTTCCTTAAGAATTGCTTCAATTTTTGCCATTGTATTATAAAATTTAGAAAAATTTTTATTATTTTTAAAACTTATTCTAAACTTATTTAGGAAATTTTGAAAAAATTTTTTTACCTTTGTCAAATAGAATTAGTTTCACTTAAAGCTATTATAGTATGGAAGTGCATCAATACTTCTTCCAACTTTTCTTCAGTTTTTGTAATACTTCGAATATTAAATATGTAATAATAGAGGAACTGACATTATTGTTGATGTAAAATAAATTTGATGATATATTATTCAGAGACCAGTAATTAGAAACATGTGACAATGTTTCATCAGCTTCATCAAAGCAAAAGTTATTAAATAAATTAAAATTTGGAATTGACATTTAACTGATTAACAATTTACTGTAGATGTAAACTCTGTATATAAATTTAAATAATAACTCAGGCATTTGCTTTCAACAAAAAATAACAATAATTATGATAAAGACAATTTAAAAAACTGTAACAAGAAATATCTATAGAATTCAAACAAAGAACAATAACTTAATAATAATTGCATCAATAAATATTTAGAAACAGTGTCAAAAAACCCGTGCTGCAATAAATTACTTCAAATAAACATTCCAAACTCAGCTTGAAACAGTTAAATATAAATAATATCAAACTTACTAGTCACATCTCATTTAAAATTCTACAACTGCAAGATGATTGGTCAATGCATGATTCATTTAACCTGGTATTTATTGCATATTTTGATAGTGCCTGAATGCTATCAATTTTTATAATATTAAAATTATCTGATAAACAAAAACAACACGAAAAGCCAAAAAGTTATGCAAAAAATCTTTATCATAAAGTGCTTTGGGTAAGTCGTTACAATTTTTAATAGCAAGGCATTTTTGACAGCGATGAAATGCTTTAAAAATTAATCTTGCTTGCACAGAGCACGAGGTCTGACGGCTTTGGATGATGACACTCAATGCCGGCTTAACAAAGAAAGCCAGGATCTAATCTGGGCAGTACAACAGCCTTGTAGTAAAAGGATAACTGTTTATTTCTGACCAGAAGTGGACACCCTTTCAAACAACAACGTCTTGGTTGTCTTTCTTGAAACCTGTTTAAACAATAAATAATGAAATTACAGAAAAGTAAAAAAATTTTATTGCAATTTTTTTTTGGCAAAACTACACCAACTTTATGGCATCACACTTAAAAATCTCTTATTAAACAGTAGCTTCCAATGTAAAACAAAGTACATGATTTGTTAATATTAGAAAAATTTCCAGTATGTATCTGTCTTAAAAAAATTCCACTGTCCTGTTGTTAAAGATTTCACAAAGAGCAGATCAAGTTATGTAAACAATGAGCTTTTTCTTTTTTTAAACAAATATTATGAATGGCCTAATTTTGTAAAGCTGTTAAGGCGCGTTTACAGCCGTTTACAGTACTTTTTTCTTTCAGCGCGATTTTGGTTTGTTTTATTGACGCTCAAATCCACTCATGTTTTCGAGAAAAAATGAGTGGATTTGAGCGTCAATAAAACAAACCAAGCTCGCGCTGAAAAAAAAAAGTACTGTAAACGGCTGTAAACGCGCCTTTACAGATAGTGTTTCGATTTACATGGAACAATATTTTCGCTTTTTACACTGGAATTAGGAAAATAAATTAAACATTTTTAATAGTTCTACAAAGCTGTACAAAGATGGTTTACCTTATCAATTTTAAGGTGCAACAGTGTGATGTATGATGGGCATACCAAAATATACAGTTGACATATAACAACAAACAGGACAACACAACTATTTCCAGGGTCCTGATTTAGAAAAAATTCAAATGATCATAGTAACAGTAAAAAAATTGCCAATATTAGCATTGAATACAAACCAACTTAAATCTACAATTCTTAAAAGTAAAATAACTGAATATTTAAGCAACTAGCATTAATAGAGTTTATAATTACTTTACCATAAATAATCAATAGTATAAAAAAAATCAGCAAAATCTAGGATTATGTCAACTAATAAAGATACCTCTGTTCCAACTATTTTGTGGAAAAGCGGTTTTCATTCTTTGACACATTTTCTCTAAAAAAAAAAAAAAAAAAAGACAGTTAAAAATACCATCGACTAAAAACAATTTTCAAGACTTCAAATGATAACAACGACGAACATTATTGATCTCTTAGATGCACATACACCCCAGAAGGAAATTGCCAAGATCATTGGTGTGACTGATAGAACTGTGCAGCACATCTAGCATGCCAAAAAACTTGGTAGAGGTACAAAGAGATCTCCTGGCAGTGGGGGCCACCACAGGAAGAGAAGCAAGGTCTTCCTCAAGACTCTCAAGGACAAAATCACTGAGGATCCTGCAATTAGAATGAGAAGACATGCTAAATCATGAGAAGACAATTTAAATCTAGACCCAAAGACCATAAGAACTGCTGTCAACCTGGGCTTGGGCCTTAAATCTTTTTTCAGGCAGCCACAACATCTTTTCACCAAGAGCATATAGCAAAAAAGGTTTAATAGATGCAAAAATTTTTTCTCTTTCCTCAATAAGCAATAAGAAAATATTAACTGTGAACAAGTTTATAAAAGAAAAAATGACCGCTGAATTACACCAACAAAAGATGTCAAAAGTGTTTTTAGAACAAAGAATCTAGCTCAGGTTATTGTTTTGCGAGACTTAGGGTCAGATGGCAGTAAGATGCCCCTATATTTCTTTGAACCTGATCAAAAAATCGGATTTTATGTGTACTGTACTGTTCTGACAAACACAGTACGCCATGGCTAAATGCCTTTTATCCTGACAACATTTATGTGTGGCAACAAAATGGAGCTTCTGCCCATAAATCTAAAAAAGTGAAAAAGTTCTGCAGTACCAATATGGCAAGCTTCTGGTCTAAAGACTTTTGGCTTCTGAGTTCACATGATTTGAAACTCATGGATTATTTCTGTCGGTGTGCTATTGATAGTAAAACCAATCACACCTCCCATGGCAATTTGGACTCACTGAAGACTGCAATTGCCAGAAAATCAAATGATTTTGCCAAAGGGAATATCAGGAGGGCCTACACCACGTTCAGAGACTGTATCAGGTCATGCATCATGGCAAACAAAGGCAAATCAAACGAAAATGTTCGAAATGCCTACACCATGTGTTCACATAAATTTCAAACCAAAATTTCTGAAAATACAAAAGTTATACTAAATTAGATTTTTAAATTGGCATGTTGATTCATACAATAACAATCAAGACTTTTAATATGCAAAACAATTATCTTTCCATTTTAAACACTGTTTTTAAATATCAATGAAAAGTGTAATCATAAGCACACAGAAATTGTTGTTTTTAAATAAATTCAATTAAAAATTATTCTGAAACACAGATATTTTAGTACTGTTATTACCTACACACAAGCAAATAAGAAACTAAGCCACCTAACATGAAAAGCATGCTATAGAATTGGTCTACACATAGTGGATTCTATTAATTTCTTGTGATGATAGTAAAGTAATAAAACAGCAGTAACTATTCTATTGTAATGGTAATAAAACATTTTTACTTTCCAATACATTTTTAACTCTACACAATTTAATTTTCCAAAACAATTTTTCTATTCTATGTATGTTATACAGCAATAAAAAATAAGCTGTAAACAGGATAAAAATAATATTTTGAAAACAAGTTGAATTTAAAAAAAATATATCCTAATTAATAACTACGACTGCAAATAAAGATTGCAGTAAATATAAGTTTTATATTAAGCTGCATTTCCATAAAATGTGTGATGAAATGAAAACTGTGATAGGATTTTGTTATCTTGTCATCTATTTCAATAAGGTTTAAATAAGGATTACATGCAGTTTATTGTTTTGCTAAATTTGACTGGGTAAATATTAATCTTTTTAAAATAATAAAGTGATTTAAAAATTTGATTAGTTATTTTCCTCAATATCATGACTTGATATTAGAATGATTAGAAACGAGTACATCAGGGGTACAGTTAAGGTAGAACAGTTAGGAATGAAAATGAGGGAGGGCAGGCTGAGGTGATATGGACATGTCATGAGGAGAGAACAAAAGTATGTAGGAAGAAAGATGATGGAAATGAAGTTATTGAAAAAGAGGAAAAGAGGGAGACCAAAGAGAAAGATTTTTAGATGTTGTGAAAGAAGATATGGGGAAGTTGATGTGAAGGAGATGGACGTTGAAGACAGGACAGTTTGGAGAAGAATGATACGCTGTGGTTACCCCTGATTAAAGGGAAAAACCAAAAGAGGAAGTTACCACAATATCATGACTGGGAAAAAATATGTCAACAAATCTACATTCAGCAAGCAGGCAAATGAACATGAAGCTCCTACAGATGTTGTCAAATCCATTCTGGTTGACACAGATATACTACAGGAGACTATGATATCATTAAAATTTTTAGAAAAGTGTTCTTTGAATCAGCTTTCTGATTGCCTGATGATTATAAAAACTTTTAAGGCTGATATAGAATTTCTGAAAATAATTGCCTCTAAATGAATAAATCAATATTAAATAATGATTATCTTAGGCAAATTGTTTGTGATTCACTGGCTGTTGAATTTAAAAACAAAACTTTACAACTAAAAATGGAAAAACTGTAACTTAACAAATCAAAAAGACAATTTAGATATAACGTTGGATAATCAACAACAATACTCTAGAACAGGGGCTTCCAACTTTTTTTATATGGCGACACACTATTTAGCTATTTAAATTTTTGCAGCTCAACCATTATATTGATTGAGAATAAAAAGGACTTTATTGAAAATTTGTCAATCATTTTTTAATTTTCCTTCCAAAATTATGGTCATCTCCAAAAAAACAATTAAAAAAAAGTTTTATTGATCAATATTAAGTTTTCAAATTTGTTTGGTTTCGCAATAGTTTAGCACATCTTATGTAATGAATAGATTTGTTCTCTAAATCATATTGAATATAAATAGTCTTTGCAATATCTAAACTGTTAGCCCAGTTATGTAATTTTACATAAATAAAAATAAAAATAGAAAATGCTTAGGCCTAATTCTATCTCAATATGCATAATCAAGTAAGATTGAAATTTTTTTGCTGTTGTTTGTAAACTTTCATTTCTTTAAAAAACTCTTTTTTTTTTTTTTTTTCTATCATAAAGTTTAGTTGCAGTAACACCATAGATTACTTTGTTTTCTAAATCATATCGAATATAAATAGTCTTTGCAATATCTAAAATGTAAGCCCAGTTATGTACTTTTACATAAATAAAAATAAAAATAAAATATGCTCTGGCCTAATTCTATCTTAATATGCATAATCAAGTAAGATTGAAATTTTTTTGCTGTTGTTTGTAAACTTTTGTTTCTTTAAAAAACTCCTCTTTTTCGTTTTTTCTTGTTTTTTCTATTATTAATTTTACTTGCACTAACACCATTGTTATTAGTAATTGTAATTTAATCAAGAACCATCTTGACTAGGAAACCTTAAGTGCTTTTCTGCTGTTTTTTCCTAGCATTATATTTTTTGTTACTGCTTTATATGGTTTTGGGCAAAATAAACTTTTGTGTGTCTGTCTGTGTGTCTTCACTGAAAATTTGTCAATGATTTTTCAATTTTCCTCCCAAAATAATGGCCATCTCTGAAAAAAAGTCTCTTCCTGATCTCACACTCTTTCTTTCCTCGGAATCCCATCTACAAAAACTGCAAAATCAACCTAAATACTCTGTCAATTTGGTAAAAAAGCGCTTTTAAAACAAAAGTTGCAATAAAAGTATCTAAGTCCAATTTGCAAAACAAGCTTTAGTTTCTTATAACGTCATATTAAATTTCTAAAAAGTTGTTGAAATAGGTAGAGATACATAACGAATGTAATAAAAACGTCATTTAGGTTTTTTCTATCATTACTCTGATTAGCCAGGATTTTGAAAACTTTAAACTTCATTTTTTCAAAATTGACATTATGCGACTTAGGTCATTTAAAACTAAGCCCTTCAAATGGTTCATAACAATGACTGAATAATCAAGTAAAAACCATGAAACAAGCGTGGGTTAAAAACGGGAATAACACTAACTCTTGTAGTATGTTACATTTGATTCATAACAATGATTGGATAATCAATTGAAAACTATGAAGCAAGTGCGGATTAAAAACAGAAGTAATATTAACTCTTATTGTAAGCAGCGATTGGTTCATAACAATGGCTTGCTAATCCAGTGGAAAGTATGAAATAAGCGTGAGTTAAAAACGGAACTAATATTAACTCTTATAGTATGAAAGAATTTATCCACAGTAATGACTTGATAATCAAGTAAAAACTATCAAACAAAGGTTAAAAATGGGAATAATATTAACTCCTATAATAAGCAACATTTGATCCATGACAATGACTGGATAATTAAGTGAAGACTATGAAATAAGCGTGGGCTAAAGACGGTATAATAGTACCTCTTATAGTAGGGAAGATTTTATTAAAATAATGACTTAATTATTATCTCAAGACTGTGAAATCAACTCAAATTGAAGACGGAAATGACCTTGAGAATCTTGAAGAATAGCAATTTCTCTAGCATAAATTTAACCATAACAATGACTACGTTAAAAACGGGATAATATGAACTCATTTAGTAAGCTAGAATTTATCCATAAAAATGAATGGGTTAAAGACGGGAGTAGTATTAACTCTTATAATAAGCAACAATTGGTCCATCACACTGACTTGCTAATCAAGTCAAAACTATAAAACAAGCGTAGATTAAAAACGGAAGCTTATAATAAGGATGAAATTAGCCATAGCAATGACTGGATTAAAGACGGTAATAATATTAACTTTTATATTCAATAGTAAGCAACAATTGGTCCATAACATGGACGTGATAATCAAGTGAATACAATAAAAGAAGCTTGGATTAAAGACAAGAGTAATATTAACTTTTATTTTAAAACAGATTTTATTCATAATAATGACTTAATAATAAAGTGAAGACTATGAAACAAACGCGAGTTCAAGATGTGAGTAACCTTGACTGTCTTGAAATGTAGTAATTTTTCTAGGAAAAACTTATTCATAACACTAAGTTAAAGACGAGAGTAATATTAACTCGTTTTGTAAGCAAAAAATTTTTTCATAATATTGTTTTATAGTCACAAAAAAAATTTATCCAGAGCATTGATTAGATTAAAAACATGATTCATCTTAAATCTTTTAGTACGTAAGACTTCATTCAAAACAATAATTAAATTAAAAACGGGAGTAATATAAAACTCTTATAGGAAACAACAATTTATGCACAACAATGATTTAAAAAATACGACTATGACCTAAGACTATGAAACAAATGAACAAATGACTTAAGACTATAAAACAAATGTGACTTAAAAATGGAAGCAATATTAACTCTTATATAAAACAACAATTAGTCAATAACATTGACTTGACAATCAAGTAAAAACTATTAAAAAAGTACAAGTTAAAACGGGAGTAATATAAACTGTTATAGTAAGTAAAAATAGGCTACAACAATGACTAAATAATCAAGTGAAGACTATGAAAGAAGCTTGGGTTTAAGACGGAATTAATATTAACTGTTATTGTAAATAGGAATTTATTCACAACCCTAACTTGATAATCAAGTGAAGACTAGGAAATAAGCGTGGGATAAAGACGAGAGTAATATTAACTCTTATAGTAAACCACAATCGTGTATTGCATAATTTTAAAAAAGCTTTGTGTTTTATATGATTTAAACAGTGCACTGCGCAGTTTGCGTTTTGCTTAACATACGTTAAAAAACACAAATGACTAATAGCGTTTTGATTAATATAGTTCGAAAACTTTGCGCTTAATTTTCACTGCTTAACTTGATTAAAGAAACGTATTACGCTCATTGCACTGTACTTAGATTCAATCAAGAATCTTCTTCTTCTCCTTTCGGCCTTTCCCTTTAGTCAAGGGTGGCCACAGCGTATCATCATTCTCCACATCTTTCTGTCTTCAATGTCCATCTCCTTCACACCAACTTCCTTCATATTTTCTTTTACCACATCTAAAAACCTTCCCTTCGGTCTCCCTCTTCTCCTCTTTCCTGGTAACTCCATTTCCATCATCTTTCTTCCTACATACTCTTGGTCTCTCCTCATGACATGTCCATACCACCTCAGCCTGCCCTACTTCATCTTCATTCCTAACCGTTCAACCTTAACAGTACTCCTGATGTGCTCTTTTCTAATCTTATCTTTTCTCGTCACTCCCATAGCAAATCTCAGCATTTTCATCTCTGCAACTTCCATCTCTTCTACTTGTTTCTTTGTGACTGCTACTGTCTCAAGTCCATACACCATTGCTGGTCTTACCATTGAACTGTACACTTTTCCTTTTATTCTAGCTCGTAACCTCCTGTCGCAGATTACTCCTGATACTCTTCTCCATCCATTCCATTCTTCCTATATTCTCTTCTTTACCTCCCTCTCACAATCACCACTTTCTTGCACCATTGATCCCAAATACTTAAATTCCTTTACTCTTGGCACTTTTGCATCCTCCATCTTTACTGTTTCGTCGTCATTTCCTCCATTTATGCAAAGATATTCAGTCTTTGACCTACTGACTTTCATACCTCTTCTTTCCAATGCATACTTCCAGGATTCTAATCTCCGCTCCACTTCTTCCCTGGTCTCTTCACAAATCACAATATCATCAGCAAATAGCATCATCCATGTTGGTTCTCTTCTTACTTCATCCGTTAGCCTGTCCATTATCACTGCAAACAGGAATGGACTTAACGCTGATCCCTGGTGCAGTCCAACCTTGACCTTGAAACTTTCTGTAGTTCCTACTGCACACCTCACCACTGTTTCGCTTCCCTCATACATATCCTGTACTTGTCCCACATACTTTTCCACTATTCCGGATTTTCTCATGCAGTACCACAGCTCTTCCCGTGAAACCCTGTCATAAGCTTTTTCTAGGTCCACGAATACACAATGAAGCTCTCTTTGTCCTTCCCTGTATTTTTCCATTAACATTCTTAAAGCAAACATGGCATCGGTGGTTCCCTTTCCTGGCATAAATCCATATTGCTGTTTGCTGATCTCCACTTTATCCCTTAACCTGGTTTCAATAATTCTTTCCCATACCTTCATTGTGTGGCTCATTAGCTTTATTCCTCTGTAGTTTCCACAGCACTGTGCGTCCCCTTTGTTTTTATAGATTGGGATAAGCACACTCCTTCTCCATTCTTCTGGCATCCGTTCACCCATTAATAGTCTGTTGAACAGTCTGGTCAAAAACTCTATTCCCATCTCTCCCATGCACTTCTAAACTTCTACTGGCAACTCATCTGGTCCAACTGCTTTACCTTTTTTCATCCTTCTTAGTGCGTTCTTTACTTCTTCTCTACTGACACAATTTACCTCTTTATTAACCACTTCTGCTTCCTCTGTCCTAGGCTCTCTGTTATTTTCCTCGTTCATCAGTTTCTCAAAGTACTCCTTCCATCTCTTTAACACTGGTTCTGAATTTACCATCACATTACCGTTTTCATCCTTTATAACCCTCACGTGCTGTACATCTTTCCCTGATCTGTCTGCCTAGCCAATCTGTACAACTTTTTTTCACCTTATTTTGTTTCCAATCTAGCATACAAATCATCATACACACGTCCCTTTGCCATTGCAACTGCCTTCTTTGCCTTACTCTTCTTTTCTTTGTATACCTTTTTAGTATTTTCATTTCTTGTTCTGTCCCATGCTTTCTTTGCCTCTTTCTTTTCTTTTATGCTTTTTTGAACTTCCTCATTCCACCACCATGTCTCCTTGTCTCCTTTTCGTTTCCCAAATGACACTCCCAGTACAGTTTCAGCTGTTTTTCTTAGCATTTCTGCCGTTTTGTCCCACTCATCAGGTAACCCATCCTTGCCTCCCAAAATCCTGGTCACCTCTTGTCTAAATGCTTCTTGACAGCTTGTCTCTTTCAGTTTCCACCATCGTATCTTTGGCTTTACTTTCTCTGCCTTTTTCTTTTTCACCATAAGAACCATTTTGCATACCACCATACGGTGCTGCTTTGCGACACACTCATTCAATATTACCTTACAATCACACATTTCTTTCAGGTTCCTCCTTCTGCACATCACATAATCTACTTGGGTACTTTTTCCTCCACTCTTATATGTCACCCTGTGTTCATCTTTTTTCTTGAAATAAGTATTGACAATTGCCAAATCCATCTTTTTCCCAAAATCCACAACCATTGATCCTTCCTTATTTCTTGTTCCAGCACGTACCTCCCCATTATTTCCTCATCCCCGATGTTTCCTTCGCCCACATGTCCATTAAGATCTGCACCAAGAACTATCCTCTCTTCTGTTGATATACTTTCAATCAATCCATTCAGGTCTTCCCAAAAATCATTTTTCTCCTCCATGCTGTTGTTAACCTGTGGAGCATATGCACTTACTGTATTTAGGATGGACCCATTTACCTCCAGCTTCCTGGCCATCAGTCTGTCCGACACCCTCTTCACCTCCAGGACACTTTCAGCCAGCTCCTCCCTCAGCACTATCCTTATCCCATTTTTTCTTCCATCAGCTCCACTGTAAAATATTTTACATCCACCTCCAATGTTCCTTGCTTTACTACCTTTCCACTTAGTTTCTTGTAGGCACAATATGTCTACATTCCTTCGCTCCATCATATCTGCCAGCTCTCTTCCCCTTCCAGTCATCGTTCCAATATTTAAAGTACCCACCCTTATGAGTGAGCATCTTCCTTTCCATGCTTCTCGCTGCTTCTTTACTCGCTTTCCTCCTCTCTTTCTGCTCTTATTTTCACAATGTTTAGCAGTAGCATAATTTCTGCAGGTGCCCTGCTGTGCGACACCTGAGGCGGTCGTTGGTAACCCGGGCCGCGACCGATCCGGTATGGATTTACAATGATTACGCATTTGTACAAATCTGGCAAAAGTTTTACGCCGGATGCCCTTCTTGCCGCAAACCTCCCCATTTATCCGGGCTTGGGACCGGCATCAAGAGACACAGAAATGTGCCACCTATGGCTGGGTTGCTTCAATCAAGAATAGCAACCGTTAATTGCTTTGTGTTTTACATGATTTAAAAAACACATTTTGCTTAAATGCACTGTGCTTAAATTTACAAAAAACGTAATACATTAAATGCTTTGTACGTATTTGCATGATTTAAAAAACACATTGCATTGTTACGTTAGGCACTTTGCCTAACATACGTAAAATCACAAATCGGCAGTGCTGTTTGTGTTTAACATAGTTCAAAAAAACATTGCGCTAATTTTGCAGTGCTTAATTTAAGTTAAAACACATTGCGCTTATTACAGTATCCTTAGATTAATTAAAAACAGAATGCGTTAATTATTTTGTGTTTTAGATGATTTAAATGACAATATGTCTTATTTGCCTTTTGGTTAACATGCCTTAAAAAACACAACATGCAAGTAGTGTTTTGTTTTACATAGTTCAAAAAATAGGTTGTGCTACTTTTGCAGTGCTTAACTGACTTTAAATAACATATTTTGCTTATTGCATTATGCTTAGATTCATTAAAACAAAAAACACAAAACGCTTGTTGTGATTGGCTTAACATAGTTTAAAAGAAAACATGTGCTGGTTTTACATTTCCTAATTTGATTTAAAGAACACATTGCACTTATTGCACTCTGCTTAACTTTACTAAAACAGAATGGCGTTATTTGTTTTGTGTTTTACATAATTTAAAAAACAAATTGCGTTATTTGGGTTTTGCTTAACATGCGTTAAAAACACAAAATGTTAGTTGTGTTTTGTTTAATATAGCCTAAAAGAAACCATGCGTTGGTTTTACATTTCTTAAGGAATATCTAATATGTTTCAATGTCTTAATGATCAAATGAAATCTATAAAACAAACGCGGTTTAAAGACGAGAGTAATGCGAACTTAACTTTTATAGGAAGCAACAATTGGTCCATTACAATGACTTGATAGTCAAGTCGAGACTATGAAACAAACGTACATTATAAACGAAGTAATATTAACTTTTATTGTAAAAACAAATTATTTACAACCACGACTAAATAATGAAATGAAGACTATGAAAAGAGCCTAGATTAAAGTGATGGGTAAGTTTAATTCTTATTGTAAGCAACAATTGGTTCTTAGCAATGACTTGATAATCAAATCAAGACTATGAAACAAGCATGGATTATAAACGGGAGTAATGTCAACTACTATATTAACCAAAAATTCATCCGTAACAATAACTGGGCATAAGACATAAATATTAATAACTCCTGTAGTAAGCAACATTTGGTCGATAGCAATGACTTGATAATCAATTGAAAACTATGAAACTAGCGTGAGTTGTGGGAATAACTGGAGTAATATTAATTGTTACAAGAAGAATTTATCCACAACAATGACTTGATAATCAAGTGAAGATTATAAAACAAGCGCGGTTTATGCACAAGAATAATATTAACTTTTATTGTGGGCCAACAATTGGTAACAATGACTTGATAATCAAATGAAAATTATCAAACAAACATCTTTTAAAGATGGGAGTAAGTTTAACTTTTATAGTAAGCAACAATTGGTCCATTGTATTGACTTGATAAGCAAGTGAAGACTATGAAACAATAAAAAATATTAACAAGAGTATTATTACCTTTTATAATAATCAACAATTGGTTTTATACAATGGCTTGACAAACAAGGGAACACTATAAAACAAACGTAGATTAAAAACAAGAGCACTATTAACTTTTATAGTAAGCAACAATTGGTCCATAACAAGGATTTCATATGTAAGTGAAGACTATAAAAGAAGCTTAGGATAAAGACGTAAGTAATGAAAGAAACGAATTTATCCAGAAAAATGAGTTAATATTCAATTGAAGGCAATGAAAGAAACATGGATTGAAATCCGGAGTAATATTAACATTTATACGTAGTAAGCAAGAATTAGACCATAACAATGACTTGATAATCAAGGGAAGATTATGAAACAAGGAAGAGTTGAAAACGGGAGTAACAATAACTCTTAAAGTGAGAAAAATTAATCTGTAACAATGACTTGATAATTAAGTAAAGACCATGAAACAAGCGTGTGTTAAAAACGACAGAAACATTAAAATAAGCAGGATTTTATGCGTAACAATAACTGGTTTAAGGACGGGTGTATTGATAATCTTTTAGCAATTGGTCCATTACAATTAATTGATAATCAAGTGAAGATTATGAAACAAGCGTGGGTTAAAAACGACAGTACCATTATCTCTTAAAAGAAACAAAATTTTTTCGTTAACAAACTTTGGTCTATGTTTGTATTGCTTAACTTGATTTAAATAACACATTGCGTTTATTGCACTATGTTTAGATTGATTAAAACAGAAATGGTTAATTGTTTAGGGTGTTACATGATTTAAAGATACTTTGCATTGTGTACGTTTTGCTTAACATGCATTGAAAAACACAAACCGCTATTGTTGTTGTGCTTAATATAATTAAAAAAAAGCATTGTGTTAGTTTTGCAGTGTTTAACTTGATTTGAATAACAAATTTAAATAGCACACTGTACTTATTGAACTAATCTTAGACTAATTAAAAGTAAATTTCGTTATTTGTTTTGTGTGTTAGATGATTTAAAAACATTCTGCATTGTTTGGGTTGTGTTTTCAAAAAAAAGTATTGCCTTAGTTTTGCAGTGCTTAATTGGACTCAAATAACGCATTGCGCTTAATGCACTATAGAGTCATTAGAGACATTAAAAGAGAAAATATTAATTGTTTGTGTTTTACATGACTAAAAAAATACATTGCGTTATTTGCGTTTTGCTTAACATGTGTTGAAAAACACAAAATGCTAGTTGTGTTTGGTTTAGCATAGTTCAAATAAAGCATTGCGCTAGTTTTGCAGTGCTTAATTTGATTTAAATAACACATTGCACTTAATGCACTATGCTTAGATTGATTAAAATAAATTGATTTTTTTTCTACATTTTTTTCGTGCTCTATTTCTTTTTAATTGTTTTGCATTTCCGTCATTCTTCAAAGGGAGGGAAGGATCACTTTTAAACTAAATTCCTCCCGTGCATGTGCTTATAACTAAACTTCATTTTTTACTTGAAAAAGTCTTGGACACACTTGAATTCAGTGATGGGATTCAGGGAGTTTGCACCTTTTTGCATGAACACGTTCTTGGAATGTCATAACGTTCAAGGACCGGGCTATTAATTAATGTAATCTCTGTACTTCTATATTTTTGTTAATGGAAAAACCTATTGCTCGTAAGTTCTATACTATAGAGAAAAAAACTGTTTTTTTTAAGTTTTTAAATCCCATCAATGCTTGAACTCGTTTTTTTTTTTACAGAAAACAAGGACTCAACCCAATAATTGTTGATTTGAGGTTGTTTTTGTGTGCTTAATAACCTAAGCTAGGCTGTATCCAATGTATAGAAACGACTTGGGGAAAACAGTTTTATAAATTCAAATTTCTTGAACTACCATTCAAGCTTTAATGGTCGTATACTAAAATTACATCATTTTTGGTAGCGTTGGACTTGAAATCGGTTTGATCTTTTTGAAAAGAACTTGAACTAGGTTTAAGTTTAATAGTTGTAAGTTGTTGGACTGCTTTTAGCATGCACACAATCTATTAGAATTATATTTTTAAAATTTTTCCGATCCTACATAATAGACATTCAAGCCACAGTCGTGATAGTCTATAAAAATAATAAATTTGTTAAATTATATTTCAATAGAACTGAAAATTGAACTGACTAAATAGGTTGGCTACTATCAAATACAAAAATCTGATATTTTTAAGCAACAAATACAAATCTGCACTTATTACATAGCAACAAAAATAAAAACACTTTATATTATTGTATATACGTACAGCAATAACAATTAAGCCGGCCGAACAAAATAATGATCAAATCTCAAGAATTATGCTCATTCCACAATGTACAACAAGTTCTATCATAAGAATTGCAAAATCTGTAGCCTAAAGCATTACTAAAAAGAGAAGCTTTAGCTTTGGTTTTTGTTAAGAGAAAAAAGGTTAAGAAATGCTTGTAATAGGAACCTTTGAAAAATATGTATGCCTTAATTTCCTATAAACAATAAGTTATGCAAAGTAGGAAAAAACGACGCCATGTTGTGTCTAAGGAGACGATTTTCTGCGCTTAAGTACAATATAAATCAAAAAAGAAATTCCAATGTAACGTAGGATATGGCTTTAAATTAAAAAAAAGCAACAGAAAATTTGGTTATAAAAATCTTGAAATTATCTGATTATTGGAATTCATTAATAATTTTTAAAATGTTAATGTTTCCAAGGATTTTTTTTTGTAACTGTTTTGCTTAATAACACACTTTTGTTATTAAGCAAAAAAGTTAGTACTAGAAAAAATGAAATAACTTTCTAAAGTTTTGAGAATTGAAAAAAAATGTTTAAGTTTGGAACTTATAAGTACCGTACTAAAAGATTTGAGTAATTATGGGTTGTAGTGCTTCGAATTTCACTTTAAGTACAGAAAAAGGTATGCATTTGTTTCGTTTTCCAAGAAACGAAGACAGACGTTCTAAATGGCTTATTAATTGTTTATCGAAAATTGAATATAACGAAAATGAGTTTCCTAATTCTCTTGATCAAGAAATTCTTAAACATTACATAACACTGCGTGTAAATATTTATGCTCAGAAATAATTTTGTGCATATATAAAACTTCTGTACAGTATGCAAATAAGATAGTTGCTTGAAGTTTTGTTAACTAAGTTTAGTGTTTATTTTTATGTTGCTTTACACTTAAACTGTATCTTTTGTGAGAAATTGCTGAAAATGTATTGGTTATTGTTTTTGCTTTTAGTTGTAACGGGCTACAGTATTTTGTAAATATTTTTAATTGATTTTTAAATAAAATATTTTTCATTAAACTGTACAGTTATCATCGCTTAATGCAGCACCCTCGGGGATTGCAAAACCTCCTCTAAAAAACGGTGGCTCTATAAACCGATGGGAACGTTTCGACCATGAAAATACGGTGTCATTTACACTAGGGAGTTCACCAAAACACAAGCCAATATCAGGGCACTGTATTTTATTGCGTTTTAAGATCTTGGACAGTGTGTAAAGCAACATAAAAAGTTCACAGTACAGTACATACATGTTAAACATGTTTACTATTGCTGCTCTTCAGCTTCAGCAGCACAGAAGAACTGCTCAATTTTTGATTGTTGTACTTCATGTTTTGTAGCTTGCTCTACAGCATCGTGAAACTTACACAACAATGACCACTGGTCAGCATTGCGATAAAGCAGTCCCTTTCTTAAAGTTTGGACTGCAAGCAGCTGCAAGATTTTTCCAAGAGTGGAGCGTGTAATGTTTAGCTTTACAGTAGCTTGTGACTGGCTCATCTAAAAATTGTAAAACATCGAAATAAATTTCAGATCTACATTAAAATCTTGTGTAATCTGTAAGCCTACTTACTCTTGGCAATGCATCATAGCGTTTGAGCAAGCCCAGTTCTTCCTGATCAGATCGATCCTGTCTTTTTCTTTTCATTCTGCTTCAACGTCGCTTTGTAAACAACTCACACGTGCGCGCTTTTTGAAGGATACAACCGTAAATCCCACGCAAAGCCTTCGGCAGTTCTAATGCGCGCGCGCGCTAACGCGGTCTGAGAGCACGTTAACACGGTGTGAGTACGCGCCAGGCATGCGTGACTTCAACGCGTCAACGTATGGCCTTTTTTTTATTTGTCATGCACGATCACACATAAACGATAGTGACTCTACACAACAAAGTTGCTCTTGAAAGCGGTAGCTTGCTCTACTAAGCGGAGAATTTTACAACAGGAAAAGATAGAAACCATTTCTTGTCATCTGAAACTGCTCCAAAAAGCGGGTTTCTCTATAAACCGATGCTCTATTAAACGGTGACCACTGTATTATATATTATGTATTGTATATAGTAAGCAATACAATTCCCAACTCTGTCCAGTTACAGTTACATAAAAAGATAAAAGTTTTAAAACCAAAAAGGAATTTTGGTCTTTGAAAGTCTACTAAAGATTGCATAAAAAGGTCTCAACTATTACTTCAAATTGAAGAGCGACCTCTACTTTTTGATGTCATTTCTATTTTGAATGTCTATAACCACGGTTACCATTTCATGCTCCTAAGATTTGTACTTATTTTCATGAAAATTATTTTAGAGAATTATGTCATGTTCATTACCAATTAACTATTTACAATGATGGCTTTAATAGGGTGCCAACAGAGCAACTGCACCGAGTCCCTTCTAAAATACATCAAGAAGTGTCCCCTCTACAGAAGATATTGCTCTATTTCTTTATAGTAGCACCAGGATGTCAATGGCATGTTTAAAATAAAGAATCTTTTTAGAGATTATTTTGTTTTGAGACACTAAGTGGCCCCTCCTGAAACAATGACTTTTTTTAAAAGAACACACTGATTTGGGACACTTAACAGTGGCGCCCCTTAAAATAAAGACCTTTTTTTTAGAGTTAACTTTTTTTGATTCACCAGAAAATGAAAAAGTGGTCCTTTAAATGAAATGGGGAGCGTTTTTAAAGATCACAAGAACACTTAACAGTGGGCCTCCCTAAATTGAATAGCTATTTTTTAGTGGTGACTTTGTTCTGATATATTAAAAAATGTCCCCCTTATGACAATGACTTTTTTTAGAAATTGCTTTGACTTCGAACACTAAATAGTGGCCCCCTTACTTTTCTTCCACCGGGCCCCACTTTCTGTAAAGCCATCACTGACTATTTATCTGTCTGAGATACCAGACAATAATAGGCATTGAATTTTGCATCTTCATACCAGGTTAGGGTAATTGCTTTACGATTCATTTAATGCTCCTGTAACAACAAAGGTTACAAGTTGTGGAACCAAATGTATCATAAATAAAGTGAAGATTGTTTTTATAAAATAAAATGTTTGAAAAGCTTTGTTGTCTTCATATAAAAGTATACATTTTTTCTGCAAGCCCCCATACAGAAATTTATCTTTAGTTGAAGTTTGTTGCTTAGATGTAACTTGATTAAATATATTGGGTCTTATTTCCCAGGCTCGATAAATAACAAAAATGATGCAGTTAAAAACAGGATAGTTGGTAACTGTTTATGTACATAAAATTATCATATATTTATTGAATTTTAATATTTATGAGCTGTTTTGGTCCATATTTATGGGCTTGAGATGGCAAGATTATATTCACTTTAAAGTTAAACATTAATTGTGTATTTTAATTTATTTCTTTTATGCATTTGTTATAAGTTTCTAAATCTACTTTTTAATTCGTTTTGTTGCTGCATATATTTGTAAAGTTTGATATTTCAGGTGCTTAATTAAGGCTCTTAATATTGGTTAATTTTCTTTATATGTTTTAAGAGATCACTGAGGTTCTAAATTTTTTTAGTATTTTTATGATATAATTGGTTTGCAGTAATTCAAGGTAAGGTATGGTTAATAAAATTATAAACTATTTAAATTATCTAAATATTATTAGTAATTTTTCTGTTTAACTTATCAAATACTAAATATGAAATTTTGTTTTAATAGAATTGTTTTAGCTTTTAATGAATAGAACGTGTAAGTTTTTAAAATCTTTAACATTTTAATTTCTATTATGCTATCAAATAATCTTATTTTTGCTAACCACTAAATAAGTGGCCAATAGTTAAGCAAGAATAAAAAGGAATAGCGTAGCCTCAGTTTTAAATCTTGAACAATAAACTTGAATCAGTAAAATGATTTATCTGCTAAAATGCATAAGAACAGCAATTATGTGAAGTAGTTACGACAAGGGGTGGTTGGGATAACTGATTTTTTTCAAATAAATTTAAAAAAATACAGTAATCCTGTACTTTAGCGTAGTAAATAACTTCATAAATGCTTTTTACTCTATGCAAAAATAACCACGGGGCGATCCAGGTTAGTTTCATTATTAAAAATTGGGTAATTTCATTGTTTTTACTAACCCTGATAAATTAACACAGATCTGGATTTTTCCTGTGATTATTATTGCTTAAAACGAAAAGCATTCGTGAATTTATTTACCACGCTAAGTACAGGATTATCAAAAATACAATCTTGCTATAAATCTTGCAATAAAACGCTTATAGAAGATAAGCTCGCAACTGGATGAAGTAGTTTATTCTCATACCCTAGAGATCAGTGACTAAAATAAACTAAATATTTGCAGGTCAAAGTTATAATTCTTTTAAAAGCTGGCCAAGTTGTATTTAGCTTTTTATCTTTTTATCATCTTCTACGAGCTGTTGTTGAAAGTCTGAGGATATGATCCATCTGAGGAGTATGGGTTGTGTGACCCGACAGTTGATTGAACAATACTTGATGATAGGAAAGTTAATCAAACAACACTTGATGATTGGAAAGTTGATCAAACAGCACTTGATCAAGGCAATGTTTGATTGAAACAACACTTGATCTAATTTATGAATCTAATTTACAGTTAACAAGAGATTGTATAATTGCAAAAGCATACAAAATGTAAATCTTTTTTTATCAACTGTCATTTCAATCAACTGTTGTTTTGATCTACTATTATTTCAATCAAATGTCATTTTGATCAACTGTTGTTTTGATCAAGTGTCATTTTGATCAACTGTCATTTGATCAAGTGTTTTTCCATGAACTGGCATAGCACCTATGGGTTGAGATGCTTCTTAAACCTGTAATAGAAAAAATAAAGCAGCAATGTTTTCAGTTTGATATCATGGGAAACCCTGCTAGCTGTATTAGATTGTGATACAAAGCTGCTATAGAAATATTTAGACCTACTTTAAAATGAGAACTTGCTGGTGATATTGCATTTTAAAAGAGGTAAAGGACTTGTTTTCTCTAATTGTCGGTGGTATTTTATTCCAAATTAATGGGCCTTTATAACTAAAAAGTTGTTTATTTAGGTCTATTGTACAAAATAGGGGAAACCAATTTCATTTACTCCTAGTTTAGCAAGATTCTTTGCTACTTAAAAGTAATGTATTTTTATTTTACATCCCTTCAAAGGCTTTGGGCAAATGTTTATTACAATACTTATTTCATAAAATAAGCTATTTCAAAAACCATGGCAAAGAGACATATTGTCATGGTGGTAGACAGTTTTTTTCAGATATGGCTATAATATCTGGCATCTCATTAAATTGATTTAATAGTTCTTCAAGTTTCTCAAAGTTTTTATTTAAATTCTGCATATTTAAATGAAGTATGAAAAAATCTTTACAGTTGGCATACTTGTCATGAAAACCTTGTACTGATAAATAACAACCTTCTATTTCAGGAAAGTGTTTATCTATTACATTTAATGTAGACTGGTTTAAATTATTAGATGTTAGTTCATTAGAGAATTTAATGTTGCTTAGATTTTGATAGGGAAAAAGTTTTTATAGCAGTTATAGCAATAGTATGATTGGCTAGATTTATCAAGTTTGTCAGATGTATTAAATTTAATTTAATAGATTTAAAATGTGTCCAGGCCTGGCATACATCACAACAAATAGAATTTTGTTTAACTTTACCAGATTTATTATATTTATTACAGGGATATTTCACAGGTATTATGTGTCAGACTGTGTCACTATCTATACCAGTGCTTTTCAAACTTTTTGTGTAAGGGACACAATTTTAAACCAGAAATAAATTGGTGACACCTCTTAATTTAATTTTAGTCAAAAAGCTTTCACTGCAAATTCTCAATACAATTTTAATGAGATATATGAGCTTGCTTGCAAAAACCTTAAAAATAATAAGGGAAAAATTTGTTATTGTATATTATTGGTCGAAAGCAATGTTCCCTTTAAGCTGCGCAGCAGAAGCAAGCTCCACACAGCGGTGGATATTCAAATAGTGTTCATTTCATTTTTTAGTTTTTACTCCAAAAATTATGGTGATTGCTGAAAAAAAGGTTTTCTTTTTGATTTTGTGAGTGATTTCCTAATTTTGTTTCCAAAATCAAGGTGTTCTTCAAAAAAAAGGTTTCACCCGAAAAGTTGGGACCAAAATTGGGAAATAGTGAGGACAAATTTACGTGAAGTTTTTTTCTTTTTTAGAGAACATCTTGATTTTCGAGAAAAAACTGATAGACGAGATTAAAGGTTCTTTTCTTTCTGAAGATCTTTGCCTCGGATCTCTAAATTTGAATATCTACTACTGCTCACTATGCCTTTCATTCCGCGCACACTAAGCAAGCTCTTAGAGGGAATGTTGGTCAAAAGCATTTATAAAATAGTTGGTTGAACTGCTTCAAATCCATTGGCAACAAATATTACTTCAAATTCATTGGCAACAAATATTGCTTCAAATCCATTGGTAACACACAGTTTGAAAAGCACTGATCTATACAATACAGTATATCAAGAGTAAAAAGAATTAAGGTAAAAAATAAAATACTAAATAAAGAATTTAATTTAAGCAAAACAATAAATGCTTGCAAAAGTTTTAGATGTAAAATAAGGGTCTGAGAAACTTTATAGTTAAGGAGGTGCAGTATATAAGAGATTGCAATCTGCTTATTGATATAAAAAGTATATACATTAAAATATTTAGCAAAATTAACTAGTCTGGACATCTTTTCACAATCTATTTGTTGAATCAATTATTTGTTGAAGTTATCAAGAATATCATTAATGTCATCCATGTCTTTTGCAATTATACAATTCCTTTGTTACTGTAAATTAGATTCATAAATTAGATCAAGTGTTATTTCAATCAAGCATCGCTTCGATTAAGTGTTGTTTGATTAACTTTCCTATCATCAAGTATTGTTCAATCAACTGTCGGGTCACACAACCCATACTCCTCAGATGGATCATATCCTCAGACTTTCAACAACAGCTCGTAGAAGATGATAAAAAGATAAAAAGCTAAATACAACTTGGCCAGCTTTTAAAAGAATTATAACTTTGACCTGCAAATATTTAGTTTATTTTAGTCACTGATCTCTAGGGTATGAGAATAAACTACTACATTCAGTTGCGAGCTTATCTTCTATAAGCGTTTTATTGCAAGATTTATAGCAAGATTGTATTTTTGATAATCCTGTACTTAGCGTGGTAAATAAATTCACGAATGCTTTTCGTTTTAAGCAATAATAATCACAGGAAAAATCCAGATCTGTGTTAATTTACCAGGGTTAGTAAAAACAATGGAATTACCCAATTTTTAATAATGAAACTAACCTGGATCGCCCCGTGGTTATTTTTGCATAGAGTAAAAAGCATTTATGAAGTTATTTACTACGCTAAAGTACAGGATTACTGTATTTTTTTAAATTTATTTGAAAAAAATCAGTTATCCCAACCACCCCTTGTCGTAACTACTTCACATAATTGCTGTTCTTATGTATTTTACTGATTCAAGTTTATTGTTCAAGATTTAAAACTGAGGCTATGCTATTCCTTCTTATTCTTGCTTAACCTGATATGACTTGATAGGCAGATTACTCTCGATACTCTTCTCCATCCGTTCCATTCTGCCTGTACTCTCTTCTTTACCTCCCTCTCATAACCACCTCTTTCTTGCACTGTTGATCACAAATATTTAAATTCCTTTAATCTTGGCACTTTTGCATCCTCCATCTTTACTGTTTCGTCATCATTTCCTCCATTTATGCAAAGATATTCGGTCTTTGACCTACTTACTTTTATCCCTCTTCTTTCCAATGCACCTCATGGGATTCTAATCTCCGCTCTATTTCTTCCCTGGTCTCTTCATAAATCACAATATTATCAGCAAACAGCATCGTCCATGGTGGTTCTCTCTTTATTTCATCCGTTAGCCTGTCCATTATCACTGCAAACAGGAATGGACTTAACTTTAGCTGATCCTTGGTGCAGTCCTTAACCTTGAAACTTTCTGTAGTAACTGCTGCACACCTACTGCACATCTCACCACTGTTTCGTTTCCCTCATACATGTCCTGTATTAATTACACATACTTTTCCACTATTCCTGATTTTCTCATACAGTACCACAGCTCTTCCCGTGGAACCTTGTCGTAAGCTTTCTCTAGGTCCACAAGCACACAATGTAGCTCTCTTTGACCTTCCCTGTACTTTTCCATCAACATTCTTAGAGCAAACATGGCATCAGTGGTTCCCTTTCCTGGCATAAATCCATTTTGCTGTTTGCTGATTTAATCTCCACTCTATCCCTTAACCTCGCTGCGATAAGTCTTTCCCATACCTTCATAGTGTGGTTCATTAGCTTTATTCCTCTGTAGTTTCCACAGCACTATGCGTACCCTTTGTTTTTATAGATTGGGATAAGCACACTTCTTCTCCATTCTTCTGACATCCGTTCACCCATTAATAGTCTGTTGTACAGTCTGGTCAAAAACTTTTTCCCCATCTCTCCCATGCACTTCCAAACTTCTACTGGCAACTCATCTGGTCCAACTGCTTTACCTTTTTTCATCCTTTTTAGTGCGTTTTTTACTTCTTCTCTACTGACACAATTTACCTCTTTATTAACCACTTCTGCTTCCTCTGTCCTAGGGTCTCTGTTATTTTCCTTGTTCATCGGTTTCTCAAAGTACTCCTTCCATCTCTTCAACACTGCTTCCGAATTTACCATAACATTTCCATTTTCATCCTTTATAACCCTCACGTGCTGTACATCTTTCCCTGCTCTGTCTCTCTTCCTAGCCAATCTGTACAACTGCTTTTCACCTTCTTTTGTTTTCAATCTAGCATATAAATTGTCATAGGCACGCCCTTTTGCCATCGCAACCCTTCTTTGCCTTACTTTTATCAAGCCTGGGAAATAAGGCCCAATATATTTAATCAAGTTACATCTAAGCAACAAACTTCAACTAAAGATAAATTTGGGTGTGGGGGCTTGGAGCAAAAATGTATACTTTTATATGAAGACAACAAAGCTTTTTAAACATTTTATTTTATAAAAACAATCTTCACTTCATTTATGATACATTTTGGTCCTCAACTTGTAACCTTTGTTGTTATAGGAGCATTAAATGAATCATAAAGCAATTACCCTAACCTGATTTGTAGATACGAAATTCAATGCCTATTATTGTGTGGTATCTTAGACAGATAAATAGTCAGTGATGGCTTTACAGAAAAGGGGCCCAGTGAAAGAAAAGTAAGGGGGCCACTATTTAGTGTTCGAAGTCAAAGCAATTTCTAAAAAAAGTCATTGTCATAGGGGAGCCACTTTTTAATATATCAGAACAAAGTCACCATTAAAAAATAGCTATTCAATTTAGGGAGGCCCACTGTTAAATGTTCTTGTGATCTTTAAAAACACTCCTCATTTTATTTAAAGAACCACTTTTTTCATTTTCTGGTGAATCAAAAAAAGTTAACTCTAAAAAAAAGGTCTTTATTTTAGGATGAGCCACTGTTAAGTGTTCCAAATCAGTGTGTTCTTTTAAAAAAAGTCATTGTTTCAGGAGGGGCCACTTAGTGTCTCAAAACAAAATAATCTCTAAAAAGATTCTTTATTTTAAACATGCCATTGACATCCTGGTGCTACTATAAAGAAATAGAGCAATATCTTCTGTAGAGGGGACACTTCTTAATGTATTTTAGAAGGGACTTAGTGCTGCTGCTCTGTTGGCACCCTATTAAAGCCATCACTATAAATAGTTAATTGGTAATGAACATGACATAATTCTCTAAAACAATTTTCATAAAAATAAGTACAAATCTGTATAATAAATAATACAAAGCATGAAATGGTAACCGTGGTTATAGACATTCAAAATAGAAATGACATCAAAAATTAGTGGTCAGTCTTCAATTTGAAGCAATAGTTGAGACCTTTATGGCAATCTTTAGTAGACTTTCAAAGACCAAAATTCTTTTTCAGTTTTAAAACTTTTATCTTTTTATGTAACTGTAACTGGACAGAGTTGGGAATTGTACTGCTTACTATATATAATACATAATATATAATACAGTTTAATGAAAAATATTTAATTAAAAAAATTAAAGGATTAAAAACTTCACAAAAAACTGTAAAGCCCTTTAAATATTCTATAAAAGGGCTATACAAAATACTGTGTTATGAAACGTTTATGAATTTCTTGATCAAGAGAATTAGAAAACTCATTTTCGTTATATTTAATTTCCGATAAACAAACAATAAGCCATTTAGAACGTCGGTCTTCGTTTCTTGGAAAACGAACAAACGCATACTTTTTTGTACTTAAAGTGCAATTCGAAGCACTACATCAACTCAAAATTACTCATAAATCTTTTAGTACGGTACTTATAAGTTTTTAAACTTAAACATTTTTTTTTAATTCTCAAAACTTTAAAGTTATTTCATTTTTTCTAGTACTAACTTTTTTGCTTAATAACAAAAGTGTGTTATTAAGCAAAAAAGTGAGTATAAAAAAAATGAAATAACTTTCTAAAGTTTTGAGAATTGAAAAACAGTTAGAAAAAATCTTTTAAAAGACTAACATTTTAAAAATTATTAATGAATTCCAATAATCAGATAATTTCAAGATTTTTATAACCAAATTTTCTGTTGCTTTTTTTAATTTAAAGCCATATTCTACGTTACATTGGAATTTCTTTTTTGATTTGTATTGTACTTAAGCGCAGAAAATCGTCTCCATAGACACAACATGGCGTCGTTTTTTCCTACTTTGCATAACTTATTGTTTATAGGAAATTAAGACATACATATTTTTCAAAGGTTCCTATTACAAGCATTTCTTAACCTTTTTTCTCTTAACAAAAACCAAAGCTAAAGCTTCTCTTTTTAGTAATGCTTTAGGCTACAGATTTTGCAATTCTTATGATAGAACTTGTTGTACATTGTGGAATGAGCATAATTCTTGAGATTTGATCATTATTTTGTTCGGCCGGCTTAATTGTTTTTGCTTTACTTATATACGTACAATAATATAAAGTGTTTTTATTTTTGTTGCTATGTAATAAGTGCAGATTTTTATTTGTTGCTTAAAAATATCAGATTTTTGTATTTGATAGTAGCCAACCTATTTAGTCAGTTCAATTTTCAGTTCTATTGAAATATAATTTAACAAATTTATTATTTTTATAGACTATCACGACTGTGGCTTGAATGTCTATTATGTAGGATCGGAAAAATTTTAAAAATATAATTCTAATAGATTGTGTGCATGCTAAAAGCAGTCCAACAACTTACAACTATTAAACTTAAACCTAGTTCAAGTTCTTTTCAAAAAGATCAAACCGATTTCAAGTCCAACGCTACCAAAAATGATGTAATTTTAGTATACGACCATTAAAGCTTGAATGGTAGTTCAAGAAATTTGAATTTATAAAACTGTTTTCCCCAAGTCGTTTCTATACATTGGATACAGCCTAGCTTAGGTTATTAAGCACACAAAAACAACCTCAAATCAACAATTATTGGGTTGAGTCCTTGTTTTCTGTAAAAAAAAAACGAGTTCAAGCATTGATGGGATTTAAAAACTTAAAAAAAACAGTTTTTTTCTCTATAGTATAGAACTTACGAGCAATAGGTTTTTCCATTAACAAAAATATAGAAGTACAGAGATTACATTAATTAATAGCCCGGTCCTTGAACGTTATGATATTCCAAGAACGTGTTCATGCAAAAAGGTGCAAACTCCCTGAATCCCATCACTGAATTCAAGTGTGTCCAAGACTTTTTCAAGTAAAAAATGAAGTTTAGTTATAAGCACATGCACGGGAGGAATTTAGTTTAAAAGTGATCCTTCCCTCCCTTTGAAGAATGACGGATATGCAAAACAATTAAAAAGAAATAGAGCACGAAAAAAGTGTGGAAAAAACAAGGTTTTCACTTTATTTTAACTATTATATTAACTGTGGTTTTGGTTTGCAAACCCATCAACCATGATAAATATTTCTGCCTGCCACTGATTTTAGTTACTGACTTTCAAGTTTTATATCAGTATCAATTTTTTCTATATTTGTTAGCTCATCTTTCTATATGGCATTGCAGAAATGGTAATCGAAGTCATGTTTTGGGGGCCCCTGATTAGAATTTTGCCTCAGACCCTTAACTTTGAATATCCATCACTACTCAGTATTCAGTGCATGCCTATAAGAGACTATTGTATTTCAAACCAAAATTTAAGTTATTTCGCATGTTAGTCAATCGTTTTAGCTCCAACGCTTAAGCAATGGATTTAATATCAGCACGACGCGAATTCATTGCCAAACCTAAGCAGAGCGATCATAGATATACTATGTAACTCGTAGATTGCGCATTTCCGTAAAAAAACTATTCTAAAATTGAAGCCATTTGAACTAATCCCCGACTTACATTAAATTGAATGGAAGTTATATGTATTTTGACATTAAAATGGAGTTTTTGACCAATTAATATGTTTTTCTTTTGGCGTATGTAATGGATACGAAAATTTTACTAATCAAAAATATATATAAAATTGTTTGCGAGTTGCAGTTAGGATTGCTTTCAATGACAAAGTTTTATTAGTGAAGCAAAATTTAGGTCCAATATTTTTGAAAGCAAATCAGTTGCCGATTGCAAAACGCCGAAGACACTCTTTTTAAATAATGTATGCATTCAAAATTGTTAAAAATCACAAATTGATACAAGCATTTAAGCTGCAGTGTAAATATTAAATTTGACTCTTCCAACATATAAAAAGTATACGAAATGAAATCCTCTTAACACAAATGCAACAATCCCAAAATATAAAATCAATGTTTAATGGCTTTTTGCATTGAAAAAATTTTGTTTTATACGAGTATTTAAACCCAAATTTCGTTTCCTTTTAGCCAATCACTTGGCAATGCACAAAGGCAGTCACCTTTTACTCAATGGGTCCACACTAAGCAATTAACGCAATCTAAACACTGTTCAGTAAGCGTTTCAAATTATGCAAAACAAAACACAAGTAACTCAATCCCTCATTGAATGAAGCTAAGCATAATGGATTAAACATAACGTGTTTCATGAATTACTTACAACACAAAGTAATTAATGCATTCTGTTTTCATTAATCTAAACATAACAAATTAGGGGTAATCTGTGTTTTGAATCAAATTAAACACTGTAAAACTAAAAATTAAATTAAACGCTATAAAAATTTGATTTATGTTAAACAAAATAGAACTAGCGTTTTGTGTTTTACAACGCATGTTAAGCAAAACGCAAATACCGCAATGTATTTCTTAAATCATGTAACACCCAAACAATAACGCGCATTCTGTTTAAATCAATGTAAGCATAGTGCATTAAGCGCAATGTGTTATTTGAATCAAGTTAAGTAGTGCAAAACTAACGCAATGCTTTATTTGAACTATGTTCACCAAACACAACTAGCGTTTTGTGTTTTACAACGCATGTTAAGCAAAACGCAAATAACGCAATGTAGCTTTTAAATCATCTAACACACAAAATATTTAATGCATTTTTTTTTAATCGATCTAAGCATGGTACATTAAGTGCAATGTGCTATTTAAATCAACTTAAGCAAAACGCAAAACTAGCGCAATGTATTTTTTGAACTGTGTTAAACACAACTAGCGTTTTGTTTTTTTCAATGCAAATGAAGCAAAACGGAAATACCGCAATTAACACACAAAACAATTAACGCACATTCTGTTTAAATCAATTTAAACATAGTGCATTTAGCGCAATGTGCAAAACTAGCGCAATGCTTTATTTGAACTACGTATGTTCACCAAACACAACTAGCGTTTTGTGTCTTACAACGCATGTTAAGCAAAACGCTAATAACGCAATGTAGCAAAACGCAAATAACGCAAGCAAAACGCATCTAACACAAAATATTTAATGCATTTTTTTTAATCGATCTAAGCATGGTGCATTAAGCGCAATGTGCTATTTAAATCAAGTTAAGCAAAACGCAAAACTAGCGCAATGTATTTTTTTAACTGTGTTAAACACAACTATAATTTTGTGTTTTTTAATGCAAATTAAGCAAAACATAAATAACGTAATGATTTTTTAAATCTTGTAACACACAAAATATTTAACCACAATTTGTTTAAATCAATCTAAGCATAGTGCATTAAGCGCAATGTGTTATCTGAATCAAGTTAAGCAGTGCAAACCTAAAGTAATGCTTTACTTAAACTATAGTAAGCACAACTCCAATAGCACTTTGTGTTTTTTCAAGGCATGTTAAGCAAAATGAAATAATGATGAGTATCTTTCAAATCATAAAACACTCAAAACAATTAACACTTCTCTTTTAATCAATCTAAGCATAGTGCATTAAGTGCAATGTGTTATTTAAATCAAATTAAGCACTGCAAAACTAGCGCAATGCTAAACTAAACACAACTAGCATTTTGTGTTTTTCAACACATGTTAAACAAAAAGCAAATAACACAATGTATCTTTTAAATCATGTAAAACACATAACAATTAATGTTTCTGGTTTAATGACTTTAAGCATAGTGCATTAAGCGAAATGCGTTATTTGAGTCCAATTAAGCACTGCAAAACTAAGGCAATGCTTTTTATGAAAACACTAAACCCAAACAACGCAAAATGTTTTTAAATCATCTAACACACAAAACAAATAACGAAATTTACTTTTAATTAGTCTAAGATTAGTTCAATAAGTACAGTGTGCTATTTAAATTTGTTATTCAAATCAAGTTAAACACTGCAAAACTAACACAATGCTTTTTTTAAATTATATTAAGCACAACAACAATAGCGGTTTGTGTTTTTCAATGCATGTTAAGCAAAACGTACACAATGCAAAGTATCTTTAAATCATGTAACACCCTAAACAATTAACCATTTCTGTTTTAATCAATCTAAACATAGTGCAATAAACGCAATGTGTTATTTAAATCAAGTTAAGCAATACAAACATAGACCAAAGTTTGTTAACGAAAAAATTCTGTTTCTTTTAAGAGATAATGGTACTGTCGTTTTTAACCCACGCTTGTTTCATAATCTTCACTTGATTATCAATTAATTGTAATGGACCAATTGTTGCTTATTATAAAAATTATTAATACACCCGTCCTTAAACCAGTCATTGTTTCGGATAAAATCCTGCTTATTTTAAAGTTAATGTTTCTGTCGTCTTTAATACACGCCTGTTTCATGGTCTTCACTTGATTATCAAGTCATTGTTACAGACTAATTTTTCTCACTTTAAGAACTAAAAAAATGTTACTCCCGTTTTTAACCAATGCTTGTTTCATTGTTTTTACTAGATTGTTAAGTCATTGATCTGAATAAATTTTTTCTACTGTAAAAAGTAATATTACTCCCATTTTCAACTCTTGCTTGTTTCATAATCTTCACTTGATTATCAATTAATTGTAATGGACCAATTGTTGCTTATTATAAAAATTATTAATACACCCGTCTTTAAACCAGTCATTGTTTCGGATAAAATCCTGCTTATTTTAAAGTTAATGTTCTGTAGTCTTTAATACACGCCTGTTTCATGGTCTTCCCTTGATTATCAAGTCATTGTTATGGTCTAATTGTTGCTTAGTATAAATGTTAATATTACTCCGGATTTCAATCCATGTTTGTTTCATTGCCTTCAATTGAATATTAACTCATTGTTTTGAATGAATTCGTTTTTTCATTACTCCCGTCTTTATTCCAAGCTTCTTTCATAGTCTTCACTTACATATCAAGTCCTTGTTATGGACCAATTGTTGCTTACTATAAAAGTTAATAGCAATTGTATAAAACCAATTGTTGCTTATTATAAAAGGTAATAATACTCTTGTTATTATTTTTCATTGTTTCATAGTCTTTACTTGCTTATCAAGTCAATACAATGGACCAATTTTTGTTTACAATAAAAGTTAAACTTACTCCCATCTTTAAAAGATGTTTGTTTGATAATTTTCATTTGATTATCAAGTCATTGTTATGGACCAATTGTTGGCCCACAATAAAAGTTAATATTATTCTCCTGTATAAACCGCGCTTGTTTTATAATCTTCACTTGATTATCAAATCATTGTTGTGGATAAATTCTTTATTGTAACAGTTAATAGTACTCCAGTTATTAACCCACACTAGTTTCATAGTTTTCAATTGATCGTCAAATCATTGCTATCGACCAAATGTTGCTTACTACAGGAGTTATTAATATTTGTCTTATGCCCAGTTATTGTTATGGATGAATTTTTGCTTGTTATAGTAGTTGACATTACTCCCGTTTATAATCCACGCTTGTTTCATAGTCTTGATTTGATTATCAAGTCATTGCTAAGAACCAATTGTTGCTTACAATAAGAATTAAACTTACCCATCACTTTAATCCAGGCTCTTTTCATAGTCTTCACTTCATTATTTAGTCGTGGTTGTAAATAATTTGTTTTTACAATAAAAGTTAATAATACTCTCGTTTTTACTCTCGTTTTTAATTCATGCTTGTTTAATGCTCTTCACTTGATTATGAAGTCATTTTTATTGACCAATTATGCCCTACTATAAAATTTCTTATTACTCTCGTCTTTAAACCGCGTTTGTTTTATAGTTTACACTTAATCATTAAGTCATTGTTAAGCGTTAATATTATTCTCGTCTTTAAGGCACACTTCTTCTATAGTCTTTAATTGATTATCTAGTCATTGTAATGGACCAATTGTTGCCCCATTATAAAAATTAATATTACTCTCGTCTATAAGCTGCGCTTGTTTTATAGTTTTCACTTGATTATTAAGTCATTGTTATGGATAAATTCTTTATTATAAAAGTTAATATTATTCTCGTCTTTAACCCACGCTTATTTCATAGTTTTCATTTGCTTATCAAGTCATTGTAATGGACCAATTGTTGCTTACTATAAAAGTTAAACTTACTCCCATCTGTACACCGTGATTGTTTCATAGTTTTCATTTGAATAGCAAGTCTTGTTATGGACCATTTGTTGACCCACTATAAAAGTTCTCATTACTCTAGTCTTTAAACCGCGTTTGTTTTATAGATTTCATTTGATCATTAAGACATTGATGTGTATTAAGTCTTCTTTAATATAAAAGTTAAACATCCTCCCGTCTTTAACCCACGCCTGTTTCACAATCTTCACTTGATTAGCAAGTCATTGTTATGGACCAATTGTTGCCCCACTGTAAAAGTTAATATTACTCTCGTCTATAAGCCGCGCTTGTTTTATAATCTTTACTTAATTATTAAGTCATTGTTGCGGATAAATTCTTTATTATAACAGTAAATATCATTTCGGTCTTTAACTCACCCTTATTTCATAGTTTTCATTTGATTATCAAATCATTGCTATGGACCAAATGTTGCTTACTACAGGAATTATTATTATTTATGTGTTAAACTCAGTCATAGTATTCGATGAATTTTTGCTTACTTTTTTAGTTTTATTTTATTTATTTATTTATAAATTGTTGTGACATACTTACTTATATTACATTACATAATTATATTAATATAACAGTTGATATTTTTTACGTTTATAATCCACGTTTGTTTCATAGTCTTGACTTGACTATCAAGTCATTGTAATGGACCAATTGTTGCTTCCTATAAAAGTTAAGTTCGCATTACTCTCGTCTTTAAACCGCGCTTGTTTTATAGATTTCATTTGATCATTAAGACATTGATGCATATTAGATATTCCTTAAGAAATGTAAAACCAACGCATGGTTTCTTTTAGGCTATATTAAACAAAACACAACTAACATTTTGTGTTTTTAACGCATGTTAAGCAAAACCCAAATAACGCAATTTATTTTTTAAATTATGTAAAACACAAAACAAATAACGGCATTCTGTTTTAGTAAAGTTAAGCAGAGTGCAATAAGTGCAATGTGTTCTTTAAATCAAATTAGGAAATGTAAAACCAGCACATGTTTTCTTTTAAACTATGTTAAGCCAATCACAACAAGCGTTTTGTGTTTTTTGTTTTAATGAATCTAAGCATAATGCAATAAGCAAAATATGTTATTTAAATTCAGTTAAGCACTGCAAAATTAGCGCAATGTTTTTTTGAACTATGTTAAACACAACAGAACTGCCGATTTGTGGTTTTACGTATATTAGGCAAAGTGCTTAACATAACAATGCAATGTGTTTTTTTAAATCTTGCAAAATACAAAGCATTTAATGTATTACGTTTTTGGTAAATTTAAGCACAGTGCATTTAAACGAAATGTGTTTTTTAAATCATGTAAAACACAAAGCAATTAACGGTTGTTATACTTGATTAAATCTAAGTACAGTGCAATGAGCGTAATACGTTTCTTTAATCAAGTTAAGCAGTGAAAATTAAGCGCAAAGTTTTCGAACTATATTAATCAAAACGCTATTAGTCATTTGTGTTTTTTAACGTATGTTAAGCAAAACGCAAACTACACAATGCGCTGTTTAAATCATATAAAACACAAAGCTTTTTTAAAATTATGCAATACACGATTGTGGTTTACTATAAGAGTTAATATTACTCTCGTCTTTATCCCACGCTTATTTCCTAGTCTTCACTTGATTATCAAGTTAGGGTTGTGAATAAATTCCTATTTACAATAACAGTTAATATTAATTCCGTCTTAAACCCAAGCTTCTTTCATAGTCTTCACTTGATTATTTAGTCATTGTTGTAGCCTATTTTTACTTACTATAACAGTTTATATTACTCCCGTTTTAACTTGTACTTTTTTAATAGTTTTTACTTGATTGTCAAGTCAATGTTATTGACTAATTGTTGTTTTATATAAGAGTTAATATTGCTTCCATTTTTAAGTCACATTTGTTTAATAGTCTTAAGTCATTTGTTCATTTGTTTCATAGTCTTAGGTCATAGTCGTATTTTTTAAATCATTATTGTGCATAAATTGTTGTTTCCTATGAGTTTTATATTACTCCCGTTTTTAATTTAATTATTGTTTTGAATAAAGTCTTATGTACTAAAAGATTTAAGATTAATTATTTTTTTAATTTATTTTTTTAATTTTCTTATTTGTCGGCAGCGTGATCGAGTGGTTAAAGCACCGGACTGATGATCAACATGGTCTCGGTTCAAAACCCACTTGCGCTATTCTGTTGTGTCCTTGGGAAAGACACTTTACGGCACTTTCCCTGCTTGGTGGTCTTGACAAGCAGTTCTAAATTACAGTCATATCTCTACTAAATTACTAGCGGACAGCAATATCTTGGCATCTCCGGAAGCAGGTCGGGGTAATTGCTTACCCTATGTATAGCGCCTCCGTCGCTTTCCTGCGAGTCAGGAGGATAAATATAGAGATAAAATAAATAAAAATAAAATAAATAATCAATGCTCTGGATAAATTTTTTTTGTGACTATAAAACAATATTATGAAAAAATTTTTTGCTTACAAAACGAGTTAATATTACTCTCGTTTTTAACTTAGTTAGTGTTATGGATAAGTTTTTCCTAGAAAAATTACTACATTTCAAGACAGTCAAGGTTACTCACATCTTGAACTCGCGTTTGTTTCATAGTCTTCACTTTATTATTAAGTCATTATTATGAATAAAATCTGTTTTAAAATAAAAGTTAATATTACTCTTGTCTTTAACCCAAGCTTCTTTTATTGTATTCACTTGATTATCAAGTCCATGTTATGGACCAATTGTTGCTTACTATTGAATATAAAAGTTAATATTATTACCGTCTTTAATCCAGTCATTGCTATGGCTAATTTCATCCTTATTATAAGCTTCCGTTTTTAATCTACGCTTGTTTTATAGTTTTGACTTGATTAGCAAGTCAGTGTGATGGACCAATTGTTGCTTATTATAAGAGTTAATACTACTCCCGTCTTTAACCCATTCATTTTTATGGATAAATTCTAGCTTACTAAATGAGTTCATATTATCCCGTTTTTAACGTAGTCATTGTTATGGTTAAATTTATGCTAGAGAAATTGCTATTCTTCAAGATTCTCAAGGTCATTTCCGTCTTCAATTTGAGTTGATTTCACAGTCTTTAGATAATAATTAAGTCATTATTTTAATAAAATCTTCCCTACTATAAGAGGTACTATTATACCGTCTTTAGCCCACGCTTATTTCATAGTCTTCACTTAATTATCCAGTCATTGTCATGGATCAAATGTTGCTTATTATAGGAGTTAATATTATTCCCATTTTTAACCTTTGTTTGATAGTTTTTACTTGATTATCAAGTCATTACTGTGGATAAATTCTTTCATACTATAAGAGTTAATATTAGTTCCGTTTTTAACTCACGCTTATTTCATACTTTCCACTGGATTAGCAAGCCATTGTTATGAACCAATCGCTGCTTACAATAAGAGTTAATATTACTTCTGTTTTTAATCCGCACTTGCTTCATAGTTTTCAATTGATTATCCAATCATTGTTATGAATCAAATGTAACATACTACAAGAGTTAGTGTTATTCCCGTTTTTAACCCACGCTTGTTTCATGGTTTTTACTTGATTATTCAGTCATTGTTATGAACCATTTGAAGGGCTTAGTTTTAAATGACCTAAGTCGCATAATGTCAATTTTGAAAAAATGAAGTTTAAAGTTTTCAAAATCCTGGCTAATCAGAGTAATGATAGAAAAAACCTAAATGACGTTTTTATTACATTCGTTATGTATCTCTACCTATTTCAACAACTTTTTAGAAATTTAATATGACGTTATAAGAAACTAAAGCTTGTTTTGCAAATTGGACTTAGATACTTTTATTGCAACTTTTGTTTTAAAAGCGCTTTTTTACCAAATTGACAGTGTATTTAGGCAGAAATAGTCAACCACATGTAATAATATTAATAATAATGATATGCATTCTATTTTTTTAAGAGTGACATATCAGAAAAGAATTTAGGATGTGGGGGAAATCAAAAAACCAAGTGATGAGAAATTAATTTTTCGGAAAAATTTCTACCCCCAAACCAAGAAAACATAAAAAAAAATTTTCAATAATCTATTAACTAAAAGCAAAATATATATAAAGCTATTAAGTACAAATTTTTTTTTAAAAAACGTTTCTGAATATCAATAGATGAGTTGATGCTTCGTGACTTCAATAGATTGCTATGTAATTAAATTATTAAATTATAGACGAAAATCAAAGCTACAAATAAAGCATTAAGATTTCCAATTAATTTAAAAACAATGATTTAAATAATATAAATAAACTTAATGCAAAAATAAGTTACTCAATAAGCATGCCTATTATTTCATTATAATGCTTGCGTTACTTTCATATCGTTAACCTTTGACAAACTTTCAAAAGCTCCTATTTTAAGCTTTATTGAGAAAAGCAAAGAAAAATTTGTTTAGTAAGGCGCTTTGCTGGTTGAGTCTTCAAACAATAGGTTTAATAAGCTATCAAGTGTGTATAAGAATTTATAACATAAGTCAGTTGGGTTTCGGTACTTCTAGAAGGAAAACACGCTAATATTTTAAACCTCGGTGCAATTCAAAAGGTGATTTCCGTACATTATCTTGAAAAGATTTTTGTCAGAATATTTCTGGCGAGTAAACAATTTCTTCAGTTCATCTAATTTTTTCGAAAATGTGATTTAATTACATTTAGAAATAGGACCTCTATTTGTCTATTATAACAATTAATATTACTCCTGTCTTTAACGCGTGCTTGTTTCACAGTCTTTACTTGATTAATATGTTTTTGTTGTGAATAAATTCTTCCTTATTATAAGAGTTAATATTACTTTCGTCTTCAGTTAACGCTTGGTTCATAGTCTTCACTTGATTATCAATTCATTGTTATGGACCAATGTTGCTTACTACAAGAGTTAACATTAATTCTCTCTTTAACAGGTGCTTGTTTCATAGTCTTTACTTGATTATTAAGTCATTGTTGTGGATAAGTTCTTCCTTATTATAAGTGTAAATAGTACTCCAGTCTTTAACTTACGTTTTATCCCAACATATCCCATTCTGAAAAGGACGTTTGATGATTAGCAGACCCACACTGAACATCGGAATGGGTGGATACCCTTTCATTTTGGTAGGTTCGGTTTCGGTCTGTCATTTAAACAGCAATGAACAGACTTACTCACGGCCCAGGCTGCGAGAAACATCTGGGCCATAGTCTTTATTGATTATCCAGTCATTGTTATCGAGCAATTGTTGCTTACTATCAGATATAAAAGTTAATATTGCTCCCGTTTTGAATCCACACTTGTTTCATAATCTTCGCTTGATTATTAAATGATTGTTGTAGATAAATTTTTTTATTATAAGATTTAATATTATCTTGTCTTTAAGCCGAGTTGGTTTCATAGTCTTCATTTGATTATTAAGTCATTGTTATGGACAACTTGTTGCTTACTACAAGAGTTAATATTTAGATGCAGCCTTGTTTTTTGTTTAATTTTAGAAAGCAACTAATTTTTGTATCACTGGCACCTTGATTATAAGCTCTGCTTATATATATTATGTTACGTTTTACGCGTAAGTATTTGCGAAGTAGGTAATCTCTAGCGGGCTTCGAACCAGCACACCTTTTGTATTAACTCTAAATAATCAGCGCTGCTTTTTAATGCGTTCTCGCGCGGCTGTTTGGCATCAAGTGATGCCACGTTGTATTGGACAAGGATTGCTTGCCACTTTGTTTTTGGACATAAGTTTTTCTTTTTCGAATGAGTCATGCAACGAAACGAGCTTTGTGATCGAAGAAAGATCATGTTTTAATTGCAGAATTTCTATTGGAATAAACTGCTAACAATTATTGGTCCCAAGTGGACATTGGCTACATTCGGTAGCAGTTTGGCAATCGTGTTGATATTTAGATTTGCTCATCCGCCCAATATCGTCGGTGAGTCAGCGGGTAATGTGTTTGCGCGTTTAAGATAATTTATGCAATATTTGTTGTAGAAAACTGTTTCCGACTGGTGTCTCCATTATTGTTTTGTTTTAATAAAATAAAACCTTTTAAAAATTTGGGCTGGTCGTGAAGCGCGTTTGTGAGGAGCTGGAAGGACAGGCAATTTTGCAACTCCGTCACATAAAAAGTTGTTGTGGATTATTTATGAGTGATGTTTGCTTGTTTATCACTGAACCTTTATTGCTACTGTAATGTGAAATCACATTCTGTAGCTTACTTGCAAATAATAAGTGCATTGCTTTGTCTTGTGTCTTGTTCTGCATTTTTTGTTTGTGTCATGTTAATATAAGTTTTATTGTATTAATGTTTTCGAAATAACACTGAGTGATTGACAAACTTGATTAATGCCAATGGATTACATTTTGTATTTAAACATTATATGTTTCGTCGTTGCTTTTGAAGGCTTTTAATAAATTAAGACTTTTAAGACATTGCTTTGAGTTTTTAATAACTATGAGAAAGATTTTAATAAATAAATTCATGTATCTTAGAGAAAGTGTTTAGTTTGGATCCCTATTTGCGTCAGTTTAGGTTGCGGTCTTTGTTACAAGCACAGCTTTTAAAGTGGATCCCTTCACAGCTTACATAAAACAATTTACAGGCTGGTTGATATTTGGATAAAAGAAAGTCTAGGTTAATGACATTACGTCATAATAATTTTATGTTTAAAAGTTAAAAATAAAATTTTTACCGAGAATTTTGCTTAAGGAGTGCATAATACCCGACTTTCTCTTACCAACTATAAAACTCTCAAAAATTCTTGGTACCACTCTTGACCTAAAACTAACATTTTTACAACATTCACCACTCATAAAGCATCAATAAAACAAAACAAACCCTTAACATTCTAAAATCATTCACTTCTACCAAGTGTAAAAACAAAAGAAATCTCCACATTCAAAGCTATCTCTCGCCCCAGTTTAAACATCATATGGAGCCCTATCATATTAAACACCAACATCAAGAAACTGCAAACCATTCAATGCACAGCTTTGCGAATCGTTACTGGCTGCACACGAGATACAAACACTCAACACCTACACGACGAAACCAAAGTCTTTCCAATGGATACCTATCTCAAACTTCATGCCACTCAACTTAAACAACTGAATCGAACACAAACACACCTTTTAGATGATTTTTATGCGTACTTAAATCCTCCCAGAAATATAAAAGCCACAATCTTTCATACAACCGTGAGCATACCAGTGGCGTGCGGTGACCTCTGAGACTAGTCATGCAATTGGCATGCCAAAACCGGGTCATAAAATTGGATACATTAAAGACCAACTTTCGTCCTAGATTCAAGGTGATTTTGAAAACTAAGGTCATCACTTAAAGTCATTCCCTGGTAATGCAGTGTTCGTCCCAGAAATCCAGTGATCTCTAAAAAAAATGATCGCTTGAAATCGTTCCCGATAAGGCACTTTTTGCGGTTAAAATGCAGTGATCACTAAAAAAAAAAAAGGTCGTTACTTGAAAATATTGCCTGGTAAAGCACTTTTTCCCTAAAAATGCTGGAATCTTTATAAGGTCATCACTTGAAATTGTTCCTGGTAATGTACTTTTCTTGCTCGAAATGCAGTGATCTCTAAAAAAAAAGGTCATCACTTCAAACCAGTCTACGATTTCTAACTTTTTGTCCTAAATTCACGCTATTCTCTAAACTAACACAAAAAATGGGTCTTCATCTCAGATTGGCCTCAGATTTCATCACAAACAAGAAATATTTCTTATCGAATTCAACGATATCTACCTGATCGCGCAAAAATCCGTCATGGAATTCTTAAAAATTTGGTCATGCAACGCATCACTTGCATGCCCTGATCCATACAAACATCATCATCTTAAAACCAGACATAACACTTGAGGAATGTAGAGAAAAATTTCAAACACATTTACACTACAATCACCTAACAATAACTCAGTTACAGAAAATGCAACAAAATTACTAACACACACCCCAGGCCATTCCATTATCAGAACAAACATTACTACCAGTACGTCATATGCATAAAAAACTGGCAGACCTTACAGCCAACAAATCACCACTCATGCAAAGTTACCTACATATAGTGACCCCGGAAACTTACACGTCACAATGTCCACTATGCTTGTCTCACACACGGGACAATAATCGCCTCTTTAACTGCAGTCAACTACCAACACAACACCGCTAGTCTTTGAAGAAATCGTTTAGAAGGAGCAGAGGTAATTCAAGAATGGGAATCTAGAGATTGGCTCCTTTGAGAGATTAAGGGATGGCTACTCCAAAAAATGATCCAAAATAGTGCTACTAGTTTCTGTCATTGTAGTAAAACTGTCAATAGAAATAATACATCCCATGCTTGTAATATCATCAACATAATTATTAACTTTAGTGTTTTTATCATATTTTACAAGGTCAATATTAATATCTCTACATATAACAAATGTATACACATTATAAGTTAGATTTTAAATGTTTTTGTGGTACAATCGCAAAATTCTTTAAAATCGTAACCAGAATGTCTATAGATAATACCAACAATTACAAATTATTTTTCATTTAAAGATATTTTTATTCAAACATTTTCACATTTATTACATAGTAAATTTAAATCATTTTGAATAGTAAAAAAAATATATTTATTAATGTATAAACCAAACCCTACATGAGTTCACTAAAAACAAACATAAACCATTCAATATTAATTTTATTGAGCTTATTTGGATTCAAATTAGTTTTACTTAAAGCTATTATAGTAGAAGTGAATGGAAGTGCATCAATACTTCTTTCAACTTTTCTTCAGTTTTTGTAATACTTCGAATATTAAATATGTAATATAGAGAAACTGACATTATTGTTGATGTAAAATAAATTTGATGATATACTGTATTATTCAGAGAGCGGTAATTAGAAACATGTGACAATGTTTTATCAGCTTCATCAAAGCAAAATTTATTAAATAAATTAAAATTTGGAATTGACATTTAAGTAAGTAACAATTTAGATGTAAAATCTGTATATCAATTTAAATAATAACTCAGGCACTTGCTTTTGACAAAAAATAACAATAACTATGATAAAGATAATTTAAAAAACTGTAACAAGAAAAATGTCTATACAATACAAACAAAGAACAATAACTTAATAGTGTCAAAAAATTAGTGCTGCAATAAATTACTTCATTTAAACATTCCAAACTCAGCTTGAAACAATTAAATATAAATAATATTAAACCTACTAGTCACATCTCATTTAAAATGCTAGAACTGCAAGATGGTTGGTCAATGCATCATTCATTTAACCTGCTGTTTATTGCATAATTTGCTAGTGCCTGAATACTATCAATTTTTATATTATTAGAATTATCTGATCAACAAAAACAACATGAAAAGCCAAAAAGTAACGCCAAAGTAACGTCAAAAAATAACAGCAAAACTAAAGCCAAAAATCATAAAGTGCTTTGGGTAAGTCGTTTGAATTTTTAATAGCAAGGCATTTTTGACAGGGATTGAAATGATTTAAAAATCAGTCTTGCTCGCACAGAGCACGAGGTCTGACGGCTTTGGATGATAAAACTCAATGCTGGCTTAACAAAGAAAGCCAGGATCTGATCTGGGCAGTACGGCAGCCTTGTAGTAAATGGATAACTGTTTATGTCTGACCAGAAGTGGATGCCCTTCCAAATGACGATGACAACATATTGGTTGTCTTTCTTGAAACCTGTTTAAACAATAAAAAATAAAATTACAGAAAAGTAAAAAATTTAATTGCAATTTTTTTAGCAAAACTACATCAACCTTATGGCATCACACTCGTAAAATCTCCTATTAAACAGTAGCTTCCAATGTAAAACAAAGTATATGGTTTGTTAATATTAGAAAAATTTCCAATATGTATCTGTCTTAAAAAAATTCTACTGAAAAGTGTCCTGTTGTTAAAGATTCCACAAAGAGCAGATCAAGTTATGTAAACGATAAGCTTTTCCTTATTTTAAACAAATATTACTAATAACGTAATTTTCTAAAGCTTTTAAGATAGTGTTTCGATTTACATGGAACAATATTTTCGCTTTTTACACTGGAATTAGGGAAATAAATTAAACATTTTTAATAGTTCTACAAAGCTGTACAAAGACGTGTTTACGTTATCAATTTTTAAGGTGCAACAGTACGATTATTGACTACTTTGTACGTTACAGCAGCTGCTTAGTATGATGTGCATACCAAAATATACAGTTGACATATAACAACAAACAGGACAATAGAACTATTTCCAGGGTCCTGATTTAGAAAAAATTGGAATGATTATATTAGCAGTAAAAAAATTGTCAATATTAGCAGTAAATACAAACCACCTTAAATCTACAATTTTTAAAAGTAAAATAACTGAATATTTAAGCAACTAGTATTAATAGAGTTTATAATTACTTTACCATAAATAATCAATAGTATAAACAAAAATCAGCAAAACCTAGGATTATGTCACCTAGTAAAGATACCTCTGTCCCAACTATTTTGTAGAAAAGTGGCTTTCATTATTCTATACTTGCCTTCTACAAATTTTCATTCTTTGACACATTTTCTTTCTAAAAAAAGACAGTTAAACATACCATGGACTTAAAACAATTTTCTATTCTTCAAACGATACCAATGTCAAACATTATTGATCTTTTAGATGCACATACACCCTAGAAGGAAATTGTCAAGATTGATGATGTGACAGAGAGAACTGTGCAGCACATCCAGCATGCCAAAAAACTTGGTAGAGGTACAAACAGATCTCCTGGCAGTGGGGGCCACCACAGGAAGAGAAGCAAGGTCTTCCTCAAGATTCTCAAGGACAAAATCACAGAGAAGACCTACAATTAGCATGAGAAGACATGCTAAGAATTTAAATCTAGACCCAAAGACCATAAGAACTGCTGTCAACCTGGGCTTGGGCCTTAAATCTTTTTTCAGGCAGCCACAACATCTTTTCACCAAGAGCATAAAGCAAAAAAGGTTTGATAAGTGCAAAAAAATTTTCTCTTTCCTCAATAAGCAATAAGAAAATATTCACTGTGAACAAGTTTATAAAAAAAAAAAGATCGCTGAATTACACCAACAAAAGAAGATGTCAAAAGTGTTTTTAGAACAAAGAATTCTGCTCAGGTTATTGTTCTGGGAGACTTAGGGTCAGATGGCAGTAAGATGCCCCTATATTTTTTTAAACCTGATCAAAAAATCGGATTTCATGTGTACTGCACTACGTTCTGACATACACAGTACGCCATGGCTAAATGCCTTTTACCCTGACAACATTTATGTGTGGCAACAAAATGGAGCTTTTGCCCATACATCTAAAAAAGGGAAAAAGTTCTGCAGTACCAATCGGCAAGCTTCTGGTCTAAAGACTTTTGGCTTCTCAGTTCATATAATTTAAAACCCATGGATTATTTCTGTCGATGTGCTATCGATAGTAAAACCAATCACACCTCCCATGGCAATTTGGACTCACTGAAGACTCCAATCGCCAGGAATGAAATGATTTTGCCAAAGGGAATATCAATCGAGCCTGCACCACTTTCAGAGACTGCATCAGGTCATGCATCATGGCAAACAAAGGCAAATCAAACGAAAATGTTCGAAATGCCTACACCATGTGTTCACATAAATTTCAAACCAAAATTTCTGAAAATACAAAAGTTATACTAAATTAGATTTTTAAATTGGCATGTTGATTCATACAATAACAATCAAGACTTTCAATATGCAAAACAATTATCTTTCCATTTCAAAAACTGTTTTTAAATATCAATAAAAAGTGTCTAATCATAAGCATACAGAAATTGTTGTTTTTAAATAAATTCAATTAAAAATTATTCTTAAACACAGATATTTTAGTACTGTTATTACCTACACACAAGCAAATAAGAAACTAAGCCACCTAACATGAAAAGTACGATAGAGTCTACACATAGTGGTCTACACATAGTGGATTCTATTAATTTCTTGTAATGATAGTAAAGTAATAAAACAGCAGTAACTATTTTATTGTAATGGTAATAAAACATTTTTACTTTCCAATACACTTTTAACTCTACACAATTTAATTTTCCAAAACAATTTTTCTATTCTATGTATGTTATACAGCATTAAAAAATAAGCTGTAACCAAGATAAAAATAATATTTTGAAAACAAGTTGAATTAAAAAAAAATATTTCCTAATTAATAACTATGACTACAAATAAAGATTGCAGTAAATATAAGTTTTATATTAAGCTGCATTTCCATAAAATGTGTGATGAATTGAAAACTATAAAGGGATTTTGCTATCTTGTGCATTCTATTTCAATAAGGTTTAAATAAGGATTACATGCAGTTTATTGTTTTGCTAAATTTGACTGGGTAAATATTAATCTTTTTAAAATAATAAAGTGATTTAAAAATTTGATTGGTTGTTACCACAATATCATGACATGATATTAGAATGATTAGAAACGAGTACATCAGGGGTACAGTTAAGGTAGAACAGTTAGGAATGAAAATGAGGGAGGGCAGGCTGAGGTGATATGGACATGTCATGAGAGAACAAAAGTATGTAGGAAGAAAGATGATGGAAATGAAGTTATTGAAAAAGAGGAAAAGAGGGAGACCAAAGAGAAAGATTTTTAGATGTTGTGAAAGAAGATATGGGGAAGTTGATGTGAAGGAGATGGACGTTGAAGACAGGACAGTTTGGAGAAGGATGATACGCTGTGGCTATCCCTGATTAAAGGGAAAAACCGAAAGAAGTTACCACAATATCATGACTGGGAAAAAATATGTCAACAAATCTACATTCAGCAAGCAGGCAAATGAACATGAAGCTGTTACAAATGTTGTCAAATCCATTCTGGTTGACACGATGTACTACAGGAGACTAAAATATCATTAAAATTTTTAGAAAAGTCTTCTTTGAGTCTGACATAGAATTTCTGGAAATAATTGCCTTTAAATGAGTGAATCAATATTAAATAACGATTCTCTTAGGAAAATTGTTTGTGATTCACTAGCTGTTAAATTTAAAAACGAAACTTTACAACTAAAAATGGAAAAACAGTAACTTAACAAATCAAAAAGACAATTTAGATATAACGTTGAATAATCAACAACAATACTCAAGAACAGTGGCTTCCAACTTTTTTTTATATGGCAACACACTATTCAGCTATTTAAATTTTTGCAGCACAACCATTATATTGGTTGAGAATAAAAAGGACTTCATGGAAAATTTGTCAATCATTTTTTAATTTTCCTCCCAAAATCATGGTCATCTCCAAAAAAAAAAAAAAACAATTAAAAAAAAGGGCTCGGGATGGGGTGCTGGTGCTAAAACACTACGCATAGCCACTTTATCTCTAGTCTACTCAACAGCTGAGTACTGTGCGCCAGTCTGGTGTCGCAGTGCTCACACTCGCCTCATTGACAGTGTCTTGAATGACGCCTTGCGCATAGTTACTGGATGCCTGCGTCCCACTCCAACGGACCACCTACCTGTACTTTCAGGCATCCACCCAGCTGAGCTTCGCCGACTGGGAGAGACACTCTCCTTGGCTTACCGTGGATCTCTGGACCCCGATCATATTTTGCATGGTCTGTTAAATGGGTCCTCAGATACTGGCCAAGTGAGACTAAGATCCAGACGCCCGTTTGTGCCAGGTGCGCGGAATCTTTTGGACAATCTTGCCAGACTTGGCATCCGCGCCTCTGAATGGACAAATCACAAATGGAACGCGGAGTACTGTGAAAATGCTTCCAGACTCCGTGCTTTTGTGCCCGGGACCAGTGTCAGGCCTGTTGGGATGGGCTTACCCCGAGCAGCTTGGGTTAAGCTCAACCGCCTGCGGACTGGTGTTGGGCGATTCCATCTGACGGTTTTGGATGACGAAACTCGATGTTGGCTTAATAACATCACTGCCAGCATCTGATCCAGGCAGTGCAGCAGTCTGGGGTAGTAAAAGGATAAACCCTCGGCCCCAGTTCTGTTTGTGTCTGGCCTGGAGTGGATGCCCTTCAAACGATGACGACGACGACGACGACGACGACGAATGTCTGAGAGATCATGTCAAAATGGCAATCTTATATAAATCAAAAAATATATCAAAAATCAGTTATATTTATGAATTGGAAGTAGCAAAATTTATACATTCTTTCAATCAAAAAAGATTTCCTAAGAACTTCAACATGTCCTTTAAACCAACTAATCAATTCCATAATTATCAAACAAGATCTCTCACAAATGAGAACTATTAGTTAGAAAAAGTAACACTGCAGAATATTAAATCTTTTTATTTTTTTAATGGGCTAAAAATTTGGAATAAAATTCTTAAAATAAAAAACCTTTCAAAGCAAAGCTTCTCTAAATGGTTTAAAATCAATAAAAATAATCAATATTAACTCAAAACTGATCTCCAGTAAAAAATATCTAATAAAATAAAAGCTTTTATATAGGTATTGTATTGCGCTTATGTAGCTTTTTTTTGCTTATATATGCTTTTCTTCTTAATTTGTTGCTGTTTATGTAAAATTAGTTTTATTCTACAATATAAAAATGGACAGTTTTGACTTGATGACCATGAAACGGTCTTTTGCTGTCCAGTTTAGTCATGATTTATTTGATGTGCTCTAACTTATTAATTAAATAAGTATAAGTTTTGGAGGAAAAGAAAAAAAAGTTTGCATTGTAACATTTAATATTTGCTTGTTCTTTACTGTAATATATTTTTGTCTCTTGTAATTGTAATACTTTATATTTGCTTGTTTCTTACTGTAATTTATTTTTCTATCTGTTGTAATTGTTTTTCTTTTAACTGCAATGTGCATGTCAAACATACTGGACAAAGAAGTTTCTGTTCTGTTTTGTTCTTTTCTTGGCAATATTATAGGCATATTATAGGCATATCTGTCTACCACCATGACAATATGTCTCTTTGTCATGGTTTTTGAAATAGCTTACTTGATGTATAAGTATTGTAATAAACATTTGCCCGAAGTCTTGAAGGGATGTTAAATAAAAATAAATTACTTTTAAGTAGCAAAGAATCTTGCCAAACTAGGAGTAAATAAAATTTGTTTCCCTATTTTGTACAATAGACCTAAATAAACAACCTTTAAGTTATAGAGGCCCATTAATTTGGAATAAAATATTACCGACAATTAGAGAAAACAAGTCCTTTACCTCTTTTAAAATGCAATATCACCAGCAAGTTCTCATTTTAAAGTAGGTCTAAATATTTCTATAGCAGCTTTGTATCACAATCTAATACAGCTAGCAGGGTTTCCCGTGTTACCAAACTAAAAACATTGCTACTTTCTTTTTTCTATTACAGATTTAAGAAGCATCTCAACCCATAGGTGCTATGCCAGTTCATGGAATAACACTTGATCAAATGACAGTTGATCAAAATGACACTCGATCAAAACAACAGTTGACCAAAATGACAGTTGATTGAAATGACAGTTGATAAAAGATTTACTTTTGTATGCTTTTGCAATTATACAATCCGTTAACTGTAAATTAGATCCATAAATTAGATCAAGTGTTGTTTCAATCAAGTGTTGCTTCAATCAAGTGGTGTTTGATCAACTTTTCAATCATCAAGTGTTGTTTGGTCAATTTTTCTATCATCAAGTATTGTTCAATCAACTGTTGGGTCACACAACCTATTTTCCTTAGATGGATCATATCCTGAGACTTTCAACAACAGCTCATAAAACATGATAAAAAGATAAAAAGCTAAATACAACTTGGCCAGCTTTTAAAAGAATTGTAACTTTGACCTGCAAATATTTAATTTATTTTAGTCACTGATCTCTAGGGTATGAGAATAAATTAATACATCCAGTTGCGAGCTTATCTTCGATAAGCGTTTTATTGCAAGATTTATAGCAAGATTGTATTTTTGATAATCCTGTACTTAGCGTGGTAAATAAATTCACGAATGCTTTTCGTTTTAAGCAATAATAATCACAGGAAAAATCCAGATCTGTGTTAATTTACCAGGGTTAGTAAAAACAATGGGATTACCCAATTTTCAATAATGAAACTAACCTGGATCCCCCCATGGCTATTATTGCGTAGAGTAAAAAGCATTTGTGAAGTTATTTACTACGCTAAAGTACAGGATTACTGTATTTTTTAAAATTTATTTGAATAAAATCAGTTATCTCAACCACCTTTTGTTGTAACTACTTCACATAATTGCTGTTCTTATGCATTTTACTAGTTCAAGTTTATTGTTTAAGATTTAAAACTGAGGCTATGCTATTCCTTTTTATTCTTGCTTAACTACTGAACTTAATTATTTAGTGGTTAGCAGAAACAAGAATATTTGATAGCAAAGTAGAAATTAAAATGTTAAACGATTTTTAAAAACTTACACGTTCTATTCATTAAAAGCTAAAACAATTCCATTAAAACAAAATTTCATATTCAGTATTTGATAATTTAAATAGTAATTATTAACCATACCTTACCTTGAATTACTGCAAACCAATTATATCATAAAAAAACTAAAAAAATTTAGAACCTCAGTGATCTCTTAAAACATATAAAGAAAATTAACCAAGATTTAAAAGCCTTAATTAATCACCTAAAATATCAAACTTTACAAATATATGCAACGACAACATGAATTAAAAAATAGATTTAGAAACTTATAACAAATGAATAAAAGAAATAAATTAAAATACACAATTAATGTTTAACCTTAAAGTGAATACAGTCTTGCCATCTCATGCACATAAATATGGACCAAAACAGCTCATAAATATTAAAATTCAATAAATATATGATAATATTGATATATATATATAAACAGTTACCAACTATCCTTTTTTTAACTGTATTATTTTTGTTATTTATCGAGTCTGGGAAATAAGGCCCAATATTTTTCAATTAAGTTACATCTAAGCAACAAACTTCAACTAAAGATAAATTTGGGTGTGGGGGCTTGGAGCAAAAATGTATACTTTTATATGGAGACAACAAAGCTTTTCAAACATTTAATTTTATAAAAACAATCTTCACTTCATTTATGATACATTTTGGTCCTCAACTTGTAACCTTTGTTGTTACAGGAGCATTAAATGAATCGTAAAGCAATTACCCTAACCTGATTTGTAGATGCGAAATTCAATGCCTATTATTGTGTGGTATCTCAGACAGATAAATAGTCAGTGATGGCTTTACAGAAAAGGGGGCCCGGTGGAAGAAAAGTAAGGGGGCCACTATTTAGTGTTTGAAGTCAAAGCAATTTCTAAAAAAAGTCATTGTCATAGGGGAGCCACTTTTTAATATATCAGAACAAAGTCACCATTAAAAAATAGCTATTCAATTTAGGGAGGCCCACTGTTAAGTGTTCTTGTGATCTTTAAAAACACTCCTCATTTTATTTAAAGAACCACTTTTTCATTTTCTGGTGAATCAAGAAAAGTTAACTCTAAAAGAAGGTCTTTATTTTAGGATGAGCCACTGTTAAGTGTTCCAAATCAGTGTGTTCTTTTAAAAAAAGTCATTGTTTCAGGAGGGGCCACTTAGTGTCTCAAAACAAAATAATCTCTAAAAAGATTCTTTATTTTAAACATGCCATTGACATCCTGGTGCTAATATAAAGAAATAGAGCAATATCTTCTGTAGAGGGGACACTTCTTAATGTATTTTAGAAGGGACTCAGTGCTGCTGCTCTGTTGGCACCCTATTAAAGCCATCACTATAAATAGTTAATTGGTAATGAACATGACAGAATTCTTTAAAACAATTTTCATAAAAATAAGTACAAATCTATATAATAAATAATACAAAGCATGAAATGGTAACCGTGGTTATAGACATTCAAAATAGAAATGACATCAAATATTAGTGGTCAGTCTTCAATTTGAAGCAATAATTGAGAACTTTTTTGCAATCTTTAGTAGACTTTCAAAGACCAAAATTCCTTTTTGGTTTTAAAACTTTTATCTTTTTATGTAACTGTAACTGGACAGAGTTGGGAATTGTACTGCTTACTATATATAATACAGTTTAATGAAAAATATTTAATTTAAAAATCAAACGATTAAAAACTTTACAAAATACTGTAAAACCCTTTAAATATTGTACAAAAGGGCTATACAAAATACTGTGTTATGTAACGTTTAAAATTAAGAAATTCATTTCCGTTATATTTAATTTCCGATAAACAATTAATAAGCCATTTAGAACGTCTGTCTTCGTTTCTTGGAAAACGAAACAAATGCATACCTTATTTTTGTACTTAAAGTACAATTCGAAGCATACACCAACCCATAATTACTTTTAAATCTTTTAGTACGGTACTTATAAGTTTCAAACTTAAACATTTTTTTTTCAATTCTCAAAACTTTAAAGTTATTTCATTTTTTCTAGTACTAACTTTTTTGCTTAATAACACAATTTTGTTATTAAGCAAAACAGTTACAAAAAAATCGTTGGAAAGACTAGCATTTTAAAAATTATTAATGAATTCCAATAATCAGATAATTTCAAGATTTTTATAACCAAATTTTCTGTTGCTTTTTTTAATTTAAAGCCATATTCTAGGTTACATTATAATTTCTTTTTTGATTTGTATTGTACTTGAGTGCAGAAGATGGTCTCCATAGACACAACATGGCGTCGTTTTTTTACTTTGCATAACTTATTGTTTATAGGAAATTAAGACATACATATTTTTCAAAGGTTCCTATTACAAGCATTTCTTAACCTTTTTTCTCTTAACAAAAACCAAAGCTAAAGCTTCTCTTTTTAGTAATGCTTTAGGCTACAGATTTTGCAATTCTTATGATAGAACTTGTTGTACATTGTGGAATGAGCATAATTCTTGAGAATTAATCATCATTTTGTTCGGCCGGCTTAATTGTTATTGCTGTACGTATATACAATAATATAAAGTGTTTTTATTTTTGTTGCTATGTAATAAGTGCAGATTTGTATTTGTTGCTTACAAATATCAGATTTTTATATTTGACAATAGCCAACCTATTTAGTCACTTATTTAGTCAGTTCAATTTTCAGTTCTATTGAAATATAATTTAACAAATTTATTATTTTTTTGACTATCACGACTGTGGCTTAAATGTCTGTTATTTAGTATCGAAAAAATTTTAAAAATATAATTCTAATAGATTGTGTGCATGCTAAAAGCAGTCCAACAACTTACAACTATTAAACTCAAACCTAGTTCAAGTTCTTTTCTAAAAGATCGAATCGATTTCAAGTCCAACGCTACCAAAAATGATGTAATTTTAGTATACGACCATTAAAGCTTGAATGGTAGTTCAAGAAATTTGAATTTATAAAACTGTTTTCCCCAAGTCGTTTCTATACATTGGATACAGCCTAGCGTAGGCTACTAAGCACACTAAAACAACCTCAAGTCAACAATTATTGATTTGAGGACATGGCTTGAGTCCTTGTTTTTTGTAAGAGTTCAAGCAGCAATGGGATTCAAAAACTTAAAAAGAACAGTTTCTTTTCCCTATAGTATAGAACTTACGAGCAATAGTTTTTCCATTAACAAAAATATAGAAGTACAGAGATTACATTAATTAATAGCCTGCTCCTTAAACGTTATGCCATTCCAAGAATGAGTTGACGCAAAAAGGTGCAAACTCCCTGAATCCCATCACTGAATTCAAGTGTGTCCAAGACTTTTCAAGTAAAAAATGAAGTTTAGTTATAAGCACGTGCACAGGAGGAATTTAGTTTAAAAGTGATCCTTCCCTCCCTTTAAAGAATGGCGGAAATGCAAAACAATTAAAAAAAAATGGAGCACACTGAATTCAAGTATGTCCAAGACTTTTTCAAGTCAAAAAATGAAGTTTAGTTATAAGCACGTGCACGGGAAGAATTTAGTTTAAAAGTAATTCTTCCTTCCCTTTAAAGAATGACGGAAATGCAAAACAATTAGAAGGATATAGAGCACGAAAAAGTGCAGAAAAAAAAAAACTTTTTTTCTACACTTTTTTCGTGCTGCATTTCTTTTTAATTGTTTTGTACATCCGTCATTCTTTAACTATTTTATTAACTATTATATTATATTTATTTTAACTATTATATTAAGTGTGGTTTTGGTTTGCAAACCCATTAACCATGATAAATATTTGTGTCTGATGCTGATTTTAGTTATTGTATTTCAAATTTCATATCAGCATCAACGTTTTTCTATATTTGGTAGCTCATCTTTCTATATGGCATTGCTAAAATGGTAATCGAAGTCATTTTTTGGGGCCCCTGATTAGAATTATGCCTCAGGCCCTTAACCCTTTAAGGGACAGTTGTATATATGTGTATCATGATTGTGATTGTAACGTAACAATAGCACTTTTGTGAAGGCATTATAATTATAATTTTTAGGTATTTGTGACATCATCATTAAATCATTTCTCTTTTACTTTACAATCAAATTTTTATATTTTTCAAACGGTTAACTTTGAATATCCATCACTACTCAATATTTAGTGCATGCCTATAAGAGACTATCGTATTTCAAACAAAAGTTAAAGTTATTTCGCAGGTGAGTCAATCGTTTTAGCTCGAGCGCTTAAGCAATCGATTTAATATCAGCACGACGCGATTTCATTGCCAAACCTAAGCAGAGCGATCATAAATATACTATATAACTCGTAGATTGCGCATTCCCGTAAAAACACTATTTTAAAATTGAAGCCATTTGAACTAATCCCCGACTTACATTAGATTGAATGGAAGTTATATATATTTTGACATTAAAATGGATTTTTTGACCAATCAATACGTTTTTTTTTTGGCGTATGTAATGAATACGAAAATTTTACTAATCAAAAATATATAAAATTGTTTGCGAGTTGCAGTTCGGATTGCTTTCAATGACAAAGTTTTATTAGTGAAGCAAAATATAGATCCAATATTTTTGAAAGCAAATCAGTTGCCAATTGCAAAACGCCGAAGACACTCTTTTTAAATAATGTATGCATTCAAAATTGTTAAAAATCACAAACTGAAACAAGCATTAAAGCTGCAGTGTAAATATTAAATTTGACTCTTCTAACATATAAAAAGTATACGAAATGAAATCCTCTTAACACAAATGCAACAATCCCAAAATATAAAATCAATGTTTAATGGCTTTTTGCATTGGAAAAATTTTGCTTTATATTTAAACCCAAATTTCGTTTCCTTTTAGCCAATCACTTGGCAATGCACAAAGGCAGTCACCTTTTACCCAATGGAGCTACATTATACAATTAACGCAATCTAAACACTGTCCAGTAAGGGCAATGTGTTTTTCAAATAATGCGAAACAAAACACAAGTAACTCAATCCCTCATTGAATAAAGTTAAGCATAATGGATTAAACATAATGTGTTTCATGAATTACTTACAACACAAAGTAATTAATGCATTCTGTTTTCATTAATCTAAACATAACAAATTAGGGGTAATCTGTGCTTTGAATCAAATTAAACACTGTAAAACTAGCGCAATGCTTTTTTTGAACTATGTTAAAATAAACATAACTAGCGTTTTGTGTTTTTCAACGCATGTTAAGCAAAACTCAAATAACGCTATGTATCTTTTAAATCATGTAACACACAAAACAATTAACCGTTTCTGTTTTCAACAATCTAAGTATAGTGCAATAAAGTGCAATGTGTTATTTAAATCAAGTTAAGCAGCGCAAAACTAGCGCAATGCTTTATTTGATCTATGTTAAACAAAAGACAACTAGCGTTTTGTGTTTCTCAATGCATGTTAAGCAAAATCAAATAACGCAATGCAACTCTTAAATCATGTAACACACAAACAATTAACGCACATTCTGTTTAAATCAATGTAAGCATAGTGCATTAAGCTTAATATGTTATTTGAATCATGTTAAGTAGTGCAAACCTAGAGTAATGCTTTACTTAAACTATAGTAAGCATAACTCCAATAGCAGTTTGTGTTTTTCAGCGTATGTTAAGCAAAACGCAAATAGCGCAATGTATTTTTTAAATCATGTAACACACAAGACAATTAATACCTTCTGTTCTACTGAATGCAAGCATAGTGCATTCAGCGCAATGTGTTATTTGAGTCAAATTAAGCAGTGCGATCTAGCGCAATGCTTTATTTGAACTATGTTAACCAAACACAACTAGTGTTTTGTGTTTTACAACGCATGTTAAGCAAAACGCAAATATTATGCAAATATCATTATGCAAAATGCAAATAACACATAATGTCTTTTAAATCATGCGGCACACAAAACAAGTAAAGCATTTTGTTTTCATCAATCTTAGCATAGTGCGATATACTCAATGTGCTATTTGAATCAAGTTAAGCAGTGTAAACTTGGCGCAAAGCTTTTTTTGAATGATAGTAACCAGAACTTTACAGTACTTTGTGTTTTTCAACGCATGTTATGCAAAACGAAATAACGATCAGTATTTTTTAAATTATGTAGCACCAAAACAATTACGCTTTCTGTTTTAATCAATGTAAGCATAGTGCATTCAGCGCAAGGTGTTATTTGAATCAAGTTAAGCACTGCAAAACTAGCGCAATGCTAAACTAAACACAACTAGCATTTTGTGTTTTTCAACACATGTTAAACAAAACGCAAATAACAGAATGTATCTTTTAAATCATGTAAAACACATAACAATTAATGCTTTTTGTTTTAATGACTCTAATGACTCTATAGTGCATTAAGCGGAATGTGTTATTTAAGTCCAATTAAGCACTGCAAAACTAAGGCAACGCTTTTTATAAAAACACTAAACCCAAACAACGCAAAATGTTTTTAAATCATCTAACACACAAAACAAATAACGAAATCTGCTTTTAATCAGTCTAAGAATAGTTCAATAAGTACAGTGTGCTATTTAAATTAGTTATTCAAATCAAGTTAAACACTGCAAAACTAACACAATGCTTTTTTTAAATTATATTAAGCACAACAACAATAGCGGTTTGTGTTTTTCAATGCATGTTAAGCAAAACGTACACAATGCCTAGCATCTTTAAATCATGTAACACCCTAAACAATTAACCATTTCTGTTTTAATCAATCTAAACATAGTGCAATAAGCGCAATGTGTTATTTAAATCAAGTTAAGCAATACAAACATAGACCAAAGTTTGTTAACGAAAAATCCCTGTTTCTTTTAAGAGATAATGGTACTGTCGTTTTTAACTCACGCTTGTTTCATAATCTTCACTTAATTATCAATTAATTGTAATGGACCAATTGCTAAAAAATTATTAATACACCCATCCTTAAACCAGTTATTGTTACGCATAAAATTCTGCTTATTTAAAGTTAATGTTTCTGTCGTTTTTAACGCACGCCTGTTTCATGGTCTTTACTTTATTGTCAAGTCATTGTTACAGACTAATTTTTCTCACTTTAAGAGTTAAAAATGTTACTCCCGTTTTTAACCAACGCTTGTTTCATTGTTTTTACTAGATTGTTAAGTCATTGTTCTGAATAAATTTTCTTTACTGTAAAAAGAAAAGGTTTCCTGACCTGGTAAGGTTTCTTTTTGGGAGGTTTTCTTTACTCACTACACTCAGTTGAGCTAAATTTATAGTTAGCAATATAGGGCGGTTGTGCCTCCCAATGATTTACATAACCATTCCTGCACTGCACATTTTTTCTCAATTTTTTTATTCAAATAATAATATTTAGTTTGAATTAGGTAACGCGGCCGTGCTTCTTATTTTTTCTCTTTCTCAACTCTCTCTATACTTTCTGCATGTTTAACGCTCGTCGTTGTGTCGCGTTTCCTTTTCATGCTTTGCTTAATGTACATTGCACATACTTAAATATTGTTACTAAGCATGAATAAAATATCATCATCATCATCATCAACTAATATTACTCCCGTTTTCAACCCTTGCTTGTTTTATAGTCTTCCCTTGATTATTAAGTCATTGTTATGATCTAATTGTTGCTTACTATAAATGTTAATATTACTCCAGATTTTAATCCATGTTTGTTTCATTGCCTTCAATTGAATATTAACTCATTGTTCTAAATGAATTCGTTTCTTTCATTACTCTCGTCTTTATCCCAAGCTTCTTTCATAGTTTTCACTTACATATCAAGTCCTTGTTATGTACCAATTGTTGCTTACTATAAAAGTTAATAGTGCTCTTGTTTTTAATCTACATTTGTTTCATAGTGTTCCCTTGTTTGTCAAGTGATTGTATAAAACCAATTGTTGCTTATTATAAAAGGTAATAATACTCTTGTTATTAATTTACATTTGTTTCATAGTCTTCACTTGCTTATCAAGTCATTGCAATGGACCAATTGTTGCTTACTATAAAAGTTAAACTTACTCCCAACTTTAAAACATGTTTGTTTGATAGTTTTCATTTGATTATCAAGTCATTGTTATGGACCAATTGTTGGCCCACAATAAAAGTTAATATTATTCTCGTGTATAAACCGCGCTTGTTTTATAATTTTCATTTGATTATCAAGTCATTGTTGTGGATAAATTCTTCTTTATTGTAACAATTAATATTACTCCAGTTATTAACTCACGCTAGTTTCATAGTTTTCAATTGATTATCAAGTCATTGCTATCGACCAAATGTTGTTTACTACAGAAGTTATTAATATTTATGTCTTATGCCCAATTATTGTTATGGACGAATTTTTGGTTAATATAGCAGTTGACATTACTCCCGTTTATAATCCACGCTTGTTTCATAGTCTTGATTTGATTATCAAGTCATTACTAAGAACCAATTGTTGCTTACAATAAGAATTAAACTTACCCATCACTTTAATCTAGGCTCTTTTCATAATCTTCATTTCATTATTAAGTCGTGGTTGTAAATAATTTGTTTTTACAATAAAAGTTAATATTACTCTCGCCTTTAATTCATGCTTGTTTAATGGTCTTCACTTGATTATGAGGTCATTTTTATTGACCAATTATGCCCTACTATAAAGTTTCTTATTACTCTCGTCTTTAAATCACGTTTGTTTTATAGTTTTCACTTGATCATTAAGTCATTGTTATGTATAAAGTCTTCCTTACTTTAAACCCACGCCTGTTTCATAGTTGATTAGCAAGTCATTGTTATGGATCAATTGTTGCCCCACTATAAAAGTTAATATCACTCTCGTCTATAAGCCGCGCTTGTTTTGTAGTTTTCACTTGATTATTACATGATTGTTATAGATAAATTCTTTATTATTACAGTTAATATTACTTACGTCTATAAACCACGCTTGTTTGATAGTTTTCATTTGGTTATCAAATCATTGCTATAGACATAATGTTGCTTACTACAGGAATTATTATTATTTATGTTGTAAACCCGCTCATGGTTGTGGATAAATTTTTGCTTAATTCTTTAGTTGATATTTTTTGCGTTTATAATCCACGTTTGTTTCATAGTCTTAACTTGCTTATCAAGTCATTGTAAAGGACGAATTGTTGCTTACTATAAAAGTTAAATTTACTCCCTTCTTTAAACCATGATTATTTCATAGTTTTCATTATTAAATCTTGTTATGGACCATTTGTTGCCCCACTATAAAAGTTCTCATTACTCTAGTCTTTAAACCGCGTTTGTTAAGTCTTTTTTAATATAGGAGTTAATATTGCTCTCGTCTTTAACCCACGCCTGTTTTCACAATCTTCACTTGATTAGCAAGTTATGGACCAATTGTTGCCCCACTATAAAAGTTATTATTACTCTCGTCTATAAGCGGCACTTGTTTTATAATTTTCACTTAATTATTAAGTCATTGTTGTGGATAAATTTTTTATTATAACGGTTAATATTATTTCGGTCATTAACCCACGCTTGTTTCATAGTTTTCATTTGATAAATCATTGTTATGGACCAAATGTTGCTTAATACAGGAATTATTATTATTTTTGTTTTAAACCCATTAATCAATTTTTACTTAATTTTTTTATTTTATTTATTTGTTTATTTATTTATTTACAAATTGTTGTGACATACTTAATTATATTACATTACATAATTATATTATTATAAAAGTTGATATTTTTTACGTTTATAATCCACGTTTGTTTCATACTCTTGCCCCACTAATTGTTGCCTCACAATAAAAGTTAATATTACTTTCGTCTATAAGCTGCGCTTGTTTTATAGTTTTCATTTAATTATCAAGTCATTGAAATGGACCAATTGTTTCCCCACTATAAAAGTTCTCATTACTCTCGTCTTTAAACCGCGTTTGTTTTATAGATTTCATTTGATCATTAAGACATTGATGCATGTTAGATGTTTCTGAAGAAATGTAAAACCAACACATGTTTTTTTTAAAGATATGTTAAACAAAACAAACTAATGTTTTGTGTTTTCAACGCATGTTAAGCAAAACCCAAAAACGCAATTTTTTTTTAAATCATGTAAAACACAAAACAAATAACGCCTTTCTGTTTTAATAAATTCAAGCATACTGCAATGAAAATTAGAAAATGTAAAACCAGCTCATGCTTTCTTTTAAACTACATTAAGCAAACCACAACTAGCGTTTTGTGTTTTCAACGCATGTCTTTTTAAACCATACAAACCACAAAACAATTAACCTATTTTGTTTTAATGTATCGAAGCATAGTGCAATAAGCAGAGAGTTTTTTAAATCAATTTAAGAAATGTAAAACCAGCGCATGGTTTGTTTTGAACTATCTTAAACAAAATACAACTAACGTTTTGTGTTTTTTAACTCTATGTTAAACAAAGTGCAAATACCGCAATGTGCTTTTTAAATCACCTAAAACACAAAATAATTAACGCCATTCTGTTTTAACGAATCTATCCATAGTGCAATAAGTGCAATGTGCTTTTTAAGTTACGTTAAGCACTGAGAAACTAGCAAAGCGTTTTTTTGAACTATGTTAAACAAAACACAACTAGCGTTTTGTGTTTCTTAATGCATGTTAAGCAAAACGCAAATAACGCAGTGTGTCGTTTAAATCATTTAAAACACAAAAGAACTAACGCATTCTGTTTTTAATGAGTCTAAGCATAGTGCAATAAATGTAATTTGTTTTTTAAATCAAGTTAAGTAGTGCGAAACCAACACAAATTTTTTTTAAATTATATTAAACACAACATAACTAATGTTTTGTGTTTTTAATGCATGTTAAGCAAAACACAAATAACGCAATGTATTTTTTAAATCATGTAAAACAAAAATCAATTAATGCATTTTGTTTGAATGAATCTAAGCATAGTGCAATAAGCAAAATATGTTGTTTAAATTCAGTTAAGCACTGCAAAAGTAGCACAACGTATTTTTTGAACTATGTAAAACAAAACACAACTTGCATGTTGTGTTTTTTAAGGCATGTTAACCAAAACGTAAATAACACATAGTATCGTTTAAATCATCTAAAACACAAAATAATTAACACTTCTGTTTTTAATTAATCTAAAAATAGTGTAATAAGCGCAATTTGTTCTAACTTAAGTTAAGCACTGCAAAATTAGCGCAATGTTTTTTTGAACTATGTTAAACACAAACAGCACTGCCGATTTGTGGTTTTACGTATGTTAGGCAAAGTGCCTAACATAACAATACAATGTGTTTTTTAAATCATGCAAAATACAAAGCATTTAATGTATTACGTTTTTTGTAAATTTAAGCACAGTGCATTTAAACGAAATGAGTTTTTTAAATCATGTAAAACACAAAGCAATTAACGGATGTTATACTTGATTGAACCTAAGTACAGTGCAACGAGCGTAATACGTTTCTCCAATCAAGTTAAGCAGTGAAAATCAAGCGCAAAGTTTTTGGAACTATGTTAATCAAAACGCTATTAGTCATTTGTGTTTTTTAACGTATGTTAAGCAAAACGCAAACTACATAATGCACTGTTTAAATCATGTAAAACACAAAGCTTTTTTAAAATCATGCAATACACAATTGTGGTTTACTATAAGAGTTAATATTTCGATGCACTACAGAGAAAACTTATTCATCGATTTATAGAACGGTGCTGCCATTCTAGTAATGTGTATGTTAACTATACAGTGTATAGCAATTTGTTCTACAAGAGTGACTATTATAAACATTGTCTTCAATTGTTGATGTCAAATGTTTTATTTTTCTTTCCAGCTTGTTTTCTTTTTTTGTTGTTGTTGTTGTGAGTGTTTTTTTTCTTTTCTATGGACCTTGTGTCTGACTCAAATAAATAAATAAATAAATTACTCTCGTCTTTATTCCACGCTTATTTCCTAGTCTTCACTTGATTATCAAGTTAGGGTTGTGGATAAATTCCGTTTTACAATAACAGTTAATATTAATTCCGTCTTACAATAACTCAAGGAGACCAGCTGTCAAGAAGTGTTAGACAAGAGATTACCAGGATTCTGGGAGGCAAGGATGGGTTACCTGATGAGTGGGACAAAACAGCAGAAATGCTAAGAAAAACAGCTGAAACTGTACTGGGAGTGACATTTGGAAGAAAAGAAGACAGGGAGACATGGTGGTGGAATGAAGAAGTAGAGGAGAGCATAAAAGAAAAGAAAGAGGCAAAGAAAGCATGGGACAAAATAAAAAATAAAAATACTAAAAAGAATAATGATTAAAAGACAAAGCTTCGCGTTATCAAAGCTTATTTAGTAGCGTGACAAATTACGTAACATAAATGAAAAGGAATCTCGTGCTTCGTATCACAAGTATACAAAATTATTTGGTTTAACACGGATCTAAATGCCTTATTGGTGAAGGCACCTAATCAATGAAACATAATATTCACAATTTCAATTTATATTCAACATTGTAATAATAATATACGACAAGCGCCTGTTTCGATCTTGTTTGATCTCATCAGGTATATATAATTACGATTACAAGTAAAAAATTTGCTGTAAATTTGGAACTGATAACATGTCGAAATAATTCATTGCAGTAAAATTTGAAGAAAAGCCAAAGAAATCGACGAGAATATTAATGAACTATGAGAATTCCAATGCAACTCTTTTGAAAATTTGGAATTTTAACTATTAAAATTAAAAGGCAAATTAATAAGAATTTCGGACGCCAGCGAAATAGCAGAATGACAGAATAACGTAGTCTATGTAACCTAGATCGAATTATTAACAAAATTGTGCTAAGAAGTAGGAAGTTATTTGAAAAGATTGCTGAAAATTGAAATTAGAAGTTGATAACACGTCGAATTCATTGAAGCTGATGACACGTCGAATCTATTAAAGAAATTTAAAGCTGATAAAACGTCGAATCCATTCATTATGGCAGTAAAATTTGAAGCTGATAACGCATCGAATCAAATAGGAATAATGATTAAAAGATTTGATTAAATAATGATTAAAAGATTAAAAGACTAATGATTAAAAGATTAAAAGACTGCATTAGAATTCTCATAGTTCATTAATAGTTCAGTTCAGTTCAGTCGTTTTTTATTTCCGCCACTTGTCGAACAAAATACTTACATCAACGTAATTACACTACGGAAAAAGGGACATGCAACAAAACGAAACAACGTTGTAACATGCAAAAACTCAATAAACTGCACTAGCAAAGGTAACGGCTTGGTCTCATAGTTGCATAACCTAGAGAAAAACTTAAACTCATGGTTGCATAACCTAGAGAAAAAATATATATACAAGTATAAAAAATTTAAAAAAATAAAAAAAAATGCCTAAAACAAAACAAGACAATAAAAAAAATGCATGAAAACAAAAAAAATTAAGACAGCCTTTTTTGTTATTATAATATTATTTGCTGGCATCTAACCCCAGCACAGGGAGGCTTTCAGGTACTACACCTTGCCCAAGGGTGACCTGGAGGAAGTTGTAATTGGGTATCCTCATTCATCCCGACTTATCAGTTGATAAGCTTACAACCGGATGCAGTTTACACTCATACCCAAGAGAATTATATTCTCGTCGATTTCTTTGGCTTTTCTTCAAATTTTACTGCAATGAATTATTGTATTTCGACATGTTATCAGTTCCAAATTTACAGCAAATTTTTTACTTGTAATCGTAATTATATATACCTGATGAGATCAAACAAGATCGAAACAGGCGCTTGTCGTATATTATTATTATTACAATGTTGAATATAAATTGAAATTGTGAATATTATGTTTCATTGATTAGGTGCCTTCACCAATAAGGCATTTAGATCCGTGTTAAACCAAATAATTTTGAATACTAAAAAGATATACAAAAAGAAGAGTAAGGCAAAGAAGGCAGTTGCAATGGCGAAGGGACGTGCGTATGATGATTTGTATGCTAGATTGGAAACAAAAAAATGTGAAAAGGAGTTGTACAGATTGGCTAGGCAGAGACAGAGCAGGAAAAGATGTACAACACGTGAGGGTTATAAAGGATGAAAATGGAAATGTGATGGTAAATTCGGAGGCAGTGTTAAAGAGATGGAAGGAGTACTTTGAGAAACTGATGAACGAAGAAAATAAGAGAGACCCCAGAAAGCAGAAGTGGTTAACAAAGAGGTAAATTGTCTCAGTAGAGAAGAAGTAAAAAACGCACTAAAAAGAATGAAAAAAGGTAAAGCAGTTGGCCTGATGAGTTGCCAATAGAAGTTTGGAAGTGCATGGGAAAGATGGGGATAGATTTTTTGACCAAACTGTTCAACAGACTATTAATGGGTGAGCAAATGCCAGAAGAATGGAAAAGGAGTGTTCTTATCCCAATCTATAAAAACAAAGGGACGCACAGTGCTGTGGAAACTACAGAGGAATAAAAGCTAATGAGCCACACAATGAAGATATGGGAAAGAATTATTGAACCCAGGTTAAGAGATAGAGTGCAAATCAACGAAACAGCAATATGGATTTATGCCAAGAAAGGGAACCACCGATGCCATGTTTGTGCTTCAAAAATGTTGGTGGAAAAGTACAGGGAAAGTCAAAGGGAGCTACATTGTGTATTCGTGGACCTAGAGAAAGCTTACGACAGGGTTCCACGGGAAGAGCTGTGTTACTGTATGAGAAAATTCGGAATAGTGGAAAAGTATGTGTAACTAGTACAAGATATGTATGAGGGAAGAAAAACAGTGGTGAGGTGTGCAGTAGGAACTACAGAAAATTTCAAGATTAAGGTTGGACTGCACCAGGGATCAGCGTTGTCCATTCCTGTTTGCAGTGATAATGGACAGGCTAACGGATGAAATAAGGAGAGAACCACCATGGATGATGCTGTTTGCTGACGAGATTGTGATTTACGAAGAGACTTTTTCTTTTACCAAAAGACTTTTTTTAATCTCCTTTTTCTAACCCCATCTTTAACAACACACAAATTTCTCAAAATTTGGTTATTTTGTTCATGTGGCGGAGCAGAAATAAAAGAAAACTGAACTGAACTGAACTGAACTGAGAACAGGGAAGAAATAGGGCGGAGATTAAAATCCTGGAGATATGCATTGGAAAGAAGAGGGATGAAAGTAAGTAGGTCAAAGACCAAATATCTTTGCATAAATGGACCGAATGACGACTAAACGGTGAAAATGGAGGATACAAAAGTGCCAAGAGTAAAGGAATTTAAGTATTTGGGATCAACGGTGCAAGAAAGTGGTGGTTGTGAGAGGAAGGTAAAGAAGAGAGTACAGGCAGAATGGAATGGATGGAGAAGAGTAGTTCAGTTCAGTTCAGTTCAGTTCAGTTTATTATTTATCAAGTAATACTGGTACATCACTCAAAAATTAAAAATGAAATACAAATAAATCTATATGTAGAGCACTTTTTTAAGAAATAGCTTAGTAATTAAGCATCCAGTCACTTGACGAGGAGACAGCGAAAGACCATCAGGTCGTCTAAGTCAGCTGCCACCCCATAAAAAAGTTAAAAAGAAAAGAGTTATTACTAGAAACGATTTAAGATTTCACTGAAAGATTATTAAGTTCAGATGAACAAGAATTTGCAAATAAAAAAATAAAAAAAATAAAAAAAAAAATTAACAATGAGTATGCCAAACAAAAATTAAAAAAAAACAAAAAAAAAACAAAAAACAGGACAAAAAGAACTACACAGAAAAAACAACAGAATCAACAAGTATGTACGGTCAACAACACATAATTAACAACTAACAGTTAGATTTTTTTGATTTTTATTTTTAAAAGCAATAGTCAAGTATAACTGAATCCAAACATGCTTGTATCCTTTTTTCTTACTCTTTTTTTTATTTATAAGATTGAAGTAAAAATTTTGTATATGCTTTTTTAAATGTATGTTTTGGATAGTTCTTAATTGCATTTGGAACATCTTGCCACACTTGTGGCCCTGCAAACATGATTGAAGATTTTCCTAAATTTGTCCGAATCGAATGAACATAATAATTGGAATTTTTCGAGATTCTAGTGTTATATTTATGTATTGTGTTTAAATTTGAGAGTTGATAATTTGTGTTGTTAATTTGCCATATATTGTTTTTAAGGTTACGAATCGTGATGGCCATCTGTAATTTGTATATGTCACATAGTTTTAGTATTTGTAGTTGTGTAAATAGGGGACTTGAATTTGTTTGGCAATTACTCTCTGTCATTATCCTAATAACGCGTTTTTGTGTATTTATAATAGGTTGAATAATAGTTTTAGCAGCTTTTCCCCAACTAGTTACACAGTATTTTAGATAGGAATATATCAAACTATAATAAATGATTTTTAATGTATTAATATTAACATATTTCTTTAGCTTCGAGATCAGCCATGAACCTTTACAAAGTTTGGCATTTAGATAGTTGATATGCTGTGTCCAATTCATTTTGTTATCAATTATTATGCCCAAGTATTTAACACTATCTTTTTGGATAATTTCATTTTGGCCAATTTTGATTTTAAACAAGGATTTGTTTATTTTTCGTTTTGTAATTATCATGTAATTTTCATCCAATCTTCAATTTTTTTTAGTTCTGCATTAGTTTTATGTTGTAATGTGTTTAGATTTTTATCAATGCATGTTAGAATTGCATCATCAGCAAATAGGGTCACTTTCAGGTTTGATGCATTTGGCAAATCATTGATATAAATAAGGAATAAAAGAGGTTGAACCCTAGGGTTGAACCTTGGGGTACTCCATAATTATTTTCACATTGGTCTGACTTATTTTATTAATAATAGTGCACTGTTGTCTGTTATTTAAATAATTTGCAAGTAGTTTATGAGGTTCACCACGAATGCCATATTTGTGTAATTTATCCAATAGTATTTTGTGATCAACAGTATCAAATGCTTTGGCCAAGTCTAGAAAAATGGAACAAGTGATATCATTATTTTCTAAATTTTCAATTATTTCATTGCATACCTGTGCTACAGCAAGTTCTGTTAAGTAGTTTTCCCTAAAACCAAACTGAGATTTATAAAACACATTATTTTTATTGAAATAAGAAACTAGTTGTTTGTATATGCATTTTTCAAAAATTTTTGAAAATATTGAAATTAGAGATATTGGTCTATAATTATTACAACTGTATATGTCTCCTTGTTTAAATAAAGGTATAATTTCTGATATTTTAAGTGATTTGGGAAAAGTAGAGGTTGTAATGCAATGATTGAATAAGTTAGTTAAAGTTGGTGCAATTACACCAGCAGCCAATTTTATGTATTTTACGGGGGGATTGTCAGATCGTGTACTCTTTGATGGATCTAAATTTCTTAATTCGTGAAGTACTTCTTCTACACTAATTGGTTGCAAGAAGAAAGAATCTATTGTTGTGAAAATTAGTGAAGTGGGTGTAGTTTTAATGTTTTTTGTTGGGTTTATTTTGTTTGCCATATTTCTTCCAATTGATGAAAAATATTTGTTAAATATGTTGCTGACATGAACAGGATTTTTAATTAAATTTTTGTTTTCATCTTTTAATCTAATATGGTGTGATGATTTAGTTTTTTTGAGTTTTATTATATCATTTACAGTCTTCCATAAAAGTCTACTATTATGTTGTGATTGTTCAACTTGGTTAGTAAAGTGTTTTTTTTTGGCCTGTTCTATAATATGTGTAAGTTTATTTCTATATTTTTATAAGATTTGTGGTTCCTACCAAGTGCAAGACTGCACTGGTAGGAACGGAATTGTGCATCACGCACGACTGTCCCTGATGAGAGTTTAAAACTCGAAACCATGGTCGGGCAGTGAGCTCGGGTTCGGCGTGCGTGATGCACAATGCCGTTCCTACCAGAGCAGTCTTGCACTTGGTAGGAACCACAAATCTTATATTTACCTTTTCTTATATGACCAGCTCTGCAACTAAACCCGAGTAAGCAGACTGTCCCTGATGAGAGTTTAAAACTCGAAACCATGGTCGGGCAGTGAGCTCGGATTCGGCGTGCGTGATGCACAATGCCACTGGTGGTACTCTCTAGTGCCATCTGTCCCAAACTCGTTCTATATTTTTGATATTGTTTTTTGTATTTTTCCATCTTAGTCTTTATCATGTTTTGAAGTAATTTATGTTTAGTTTTTATTGATATTAAAATGCCTTTTGATAACCATGGTTTTCCATTTAATTTTTTTTGTTTACGAGACAGTTTTTGCAGTGGGGCATGTTTATTTAATATTGAATTAAACATTTTGTTAAAGTTTTCAAAACAATCGTCTTTGTTTAACTCAAAAGTATTAAAAAGATAAGTGTTTTTACTTAAGTCGACTAAAAATTTTTCAGCATCAAAATGTTTTGTGCAACGTCTATATTCAGTTGAAATATTAGTAGGAGGCCTGAAGTTTTTTACTATTGTAATGAAAGGTAAGTGGTCAGATATATCACTTAGGAGAATGTGAGAAGTTATTGTACTTTCCTCATAATTTGAATAAAAATGGTCTAGCAGTGATGTAGGTGTGTCTTTTACTATATGGGTATTATTCGATACGTATTGTTTACATCCATAGCTATAAAGAGTATTCTTGTAGTTTAATATCTCAGAACTATTTTTCTTCAAATCTATGTTAATATCACCACAAATGTAATAAGTGCATTCATTTCTATTCAATTTATCTATAGTTTTTCCTAGTTCATTGAGAAATGAGTTGATTTTGTGATTTGGATGTCTGTATATTGTTCCAATGATAACCTTTTTATTATTGGGTAAAGTAATTTCGATCCATATATCTTCACATGCATTTACATTTAAATTAAACTTATTAGTTTTATTGAATAAATATGAAGATTTTATAAACATTCCCAAACCTCCAGCATTATTTGGGGAGTTAGCATGAATAAAATTATAGTTATTTAAAGAATAAGGAAATGATAAATTATTTTTTAATTTGGTTTCACATATTGCTATTATATCAGGGGTTATTTTTGAGGTGATTAAAAGCTCTTCTATTTTGCCAAAGTTTTTTATTAAGCTGCGGGTATTAAATTTGGGTATTAATTATAATAAAATCTTTTGGGTTTTGAGAAATTTTAGCAATTGTTTTTAATGTGCAATATTGGGTTAAATCATAATGGATTTTATTGATATTAACAGTTTTAATTTTTGATGGCCACAATTTTATAAAGTCATCATTTGATAAGGAATGAAAAGGAAAAATTTTGTCATAGTTGCAAGGGCAAAAGTATGGCATAGAAGGATCATCAAGCATGTTGTGGCCAGTAATTGTGTGACCATTGTTTTTTAAATTGCTACAAAAAAAAGGATGTGAAGTCATTTTGTGTGCAGTAAATAGCAACATTAATTACATAACAAAGCAGTTTCTATAGGCCTATATTGAAATTCAATAGATTGTAATTAAGTTTTTTAAAATCTATATCTATATTAAGCTTAAACAAATCATCTGGTGAAGTAACAGTTAGCCAATTACCAATTCCTTTATCTTGGTTGAGAATTAGATTCCACATCTGTTTGTTGGGCTGCTTTTTTCATCCGAATCTTTCCATTATATGGATGAATCATAACAAATTGGTTGCAGCACTCATTTTTTAGATAATGAAATAATTTTATGCGAAGGGGAGTCAAATCTTCCGTGATGAAGATATCATTTAGTATATCAGCCTCTTTTAATTTTGATTTTGCATAGAGAAATTCACACCTTTTTTTATAAGACAAGAATCTTACAATAATAGGTTTAGGTTTATTTCTTGGTTTGCCAAGACGATGTGCTCTTGGAATGTCATTGTTCTAAATTGATTTTCAGTGTTTCAGCAATTTTAAATATTACATTTTCCCCATCGTCTCGGCCACTGGTTGTTTCCGGTACTCCATAAATGCGAAGATTTTCGCGGCGCCCATATTGTTCAAGTTCATCTTGTTTGTATATATTTATGTTTAGTGATTGCTTTATTTTTTTATTTTCAGCTTTGATTTCTTTTAATTCCTGTTTAGTTTCTAATAATTCCTTTTTTAATGCTTTTATTTCATCTTTTAAACCAGTAACAATGTCGTGGATTTTGGAAATTTTTCTTTTTTCATCTTCACCGAATTGCTCAGTATTCAAACTTCCTTTGCCTTTCCTGGACATTTTTTTTTCTTATTCAAATAGAATCAAATCCTAGCTTCAAACTTACGTATTCAAATGTTTAAAAAATGCTTATTCAAATAGAATTTATCTTATTCAAATAGAATGTAGTATTGGGAGTAATCTGCGACAAGAGGTTATCAGCTAGAGTAAAAGGAAAAATGTACAGTTCAGTGCTAAGACCAGCAATAGTGTATGGACTGGAGATGGTGTGGCAGTCACAAAGAAACAAGTAGAAGAGATGGAAGTCGCAGAGATGAAAATGTTGAGGTTTGCTATGGGAGTGACGAGAAAAGACAAGATTAGAAACGAGTACATCAGGAGTACCACTAAAATAAAACTGTTAGGAATGAAGATGATAAAGGGCAGGCTGAGGTGGTATGGACATGTCATGAGGAGAGACCAAGAGTAATATAGGAAGAAAGATGATGAAAATGGAGTTAAGGGAAAAGAGGGAGATCAAAGAGAAGAATTTAGATGTAGTAAAAAAAGATATGGAAAAAGTTGGTGCGAAGGAGACGAATGTTTAAAGACAGAAAGGTTTGGAGAATGATGATACACTGTGGCCACTCCTGACTCAAGAGAAGGCCAAAAGGAAAAGAAAAAGCATTAATTCCGTCTTAAACCCAAGCTTGTTTCATAGTCTTTACTTGATTATTGAGTCATTGCTGTGGCCTATTTTTGCTTACTATAACAGTTAATATTACTCCCGTTTTTACTCGTACATTTTAATAGTCTTCACTTGATTGTCAAGTCAATGTTGTTGACTAATTATTGCTTAATATAAGAGTTAATATTGCTTCCGTTTTTAAGTCACGTTTGTTTCATAGTCTTAAGTCATTTGTTCATTTGTTTCATAGTCTTAGGTCATAGTCTTATTTTTTAAATCATTGTTGTGCATAAATTGTTGTTTCCTATAAGAGTTAATATTCCCCTTCTTTAACCCATACATTTTTATGGATAAATTCTAGCTTACTGAATGAGCTACTCTTCAAGATAGTCAAGGTCATTTCCGTCTTCAACTCAAGCTGGTTTCATAGTCTTCACATGATCACAAGTCATTGTCGTTGATAAAATCTTCCTACTATAAGAGGTAATATTACTCCCGTCTTTAGCCCACGCTTATTTCATAGTCTTCACTTGATTATTAAGTCACTGTCATGGATCAATGTTGCTTATTATTATAGGAGTTTAGTATTATTCCCATTTTTAACCCTTGTTTCATTGTTTTTATTTGATTATCAAGTCGTTACTGTGGATAAATTCTTCCTTACTATAAGAGTTAATATTAGTTCCGTTTTTAACCCACGCTTATTTTATACTTTCCACTGAATTAGCAAGTCATTGTTATGGACCAATCGCTGCTTACAATTAAAGTTAATATCAGTCCCGTTTTTAATCAGCGCTTGTGTTTACTTGACTTTTGCGCTTGTCTTTATTTGATTATCAAATCATTGTTGTGGATAAACTCTTCCTTACTATAAGAGTTAATATTACTCCTATTTTTAATCCGCGCTTGCTTCATAGTTTTTACTTGATTATCCAATCGTTATTATGAATCAAATGTTGCTTACTACAAGAGTTAGTGTTATTCCCGTTTTTAACCCACGCTTGTTTCATGGTTTTTACTTGATTATCAAGTCATTACAGGGGATAAAGCTAATCAAAGTAACGATGGAAGACACCTAAATGGCGTTTTTATTACATTCGTTATGTATCTCTACCTATTTCAACAACTTTTTAGAAATTTAATATGACGTTATAAGAAACTAAAGCTTGTTTTGCAAATTGGACTTAGGGTACTTTTATTGCAACTTTTGTTTTAGAAGCGCTTTTTTACCAAATTGACAGTGTATTTAGGCAGAAAAAGTCAACCACATGTAATAATAATAATAATGATATGCATTCTATTTTTTTAAGAGTGACATATCAGAAAAGAATTTAGGATGTGGGGGAAATCAAAAAACCAAGTGATGAGAAATTAATTTTCTGAAAATTTTTCTACCCCCTAACCAAGAAAACATAAAAAATCTTTTCAATGATCTATTAACTAAAAATTAAAGAAATATAAAGCTGTTAAGTACAATTTTTTTTAAAAAACGTTTCTGAATATCAATAGATGAGTTGATGCTTCGTGACTTCATAGATTGCTATGTAACTAAATTATTAAATTACAGACGGAAATCAAAAGCTCCAAATAAAGCATTAAGATTTCCAATTACGTAATTTAAAAACAATGATTAAAATAATAACATAGGTAAACCTAATGCAAAAATAAGTTATTTAATAAGCATGCCTATTATTTCATTATAATGCTTGCGTTACTTTCATATCGTTAACCTTTGACAAACTTTCAAAAGCTTCAAGCTTTATTGAGAAAAGCAAAGAAAAATTTGTTTAGGTAAGCCGCTTTACTGGTTGAGTCTTCAAACAATAGGTTTAATAAGCTATCAAGTGTGTATAAGAATTTTTAACATAAGTCAGTTGGATTTCGGTACTTCTAAAAGGAAAACACGCTAAGATTTTAAACCTCGGTGTTATTCAAAAGGTGATTTCCATACATTATCCTGAAAAAATTTTTGTCAGAATATTTCTGGCGAGTAAACAAACAATTTTATCAGTTTATCTAATTTTTTCGAAAATGTGATTTAATTACATTTAGAAATAGGACCTTTATTTGTCTATTATAATAATTAATATTACTCCTGTCTTTAACGCGCGCTTGTTTCATAGTCTTTACTTAATTAATATGTCTTTGTTGTGAATAAATTCTTCCTTTCTATAAGAGTTAACATTACTTTCGTCTTCAGTTAACGCTTGGTTCATAGTCTTCACTTAATTATCATTTTATTGCTATTGACTAATTCTTGCTTACTACAAAAGTTAACATTAATTCTCTCTTTAACAGGCGCTTGTTTCATAGTCTTTAATTGATTATTGAGTCATTGTTGTGGATAAGTTCTTCCTTATTATATGTGTAAATAGTACTCCAGTCTTTAACCTACGTTTGTTTCATAGTATTTATTGATTATCAATTCATCGTTATAGAGCAATTGCTGCTTACTATCAGATATAAAAGTTAATATTACTCCCGTTTTGAATCCACACTTGTTTCATAATCTTCACTTAATTATTAAATGATTGTTGTAGATAAATTTTTTCTTATTTCAAGATTTAATATTATCTTGTCTTTAACCAACATTGCTTTCATAGTCTTCATTTGGTTAATGAAAAATTGTTGCTTAATATAGGAGTTAGTATTTAAATGCAGCCTTGTTTTTTGTTTAATTTTAGAAAGCAACTAATTTTTGTATCACCGGCACCTTGATTATAAGTTCTGCTTATATATACGGTATTATGTTACGTCTTACGCGTAAGTATTTGCAAAAGGTAATCGCTAGCGGGCTTCGAACCAACGCGTCTTTTGTATTAACTCTAAATAATCAGCGCTGCTTTTAATGCGTTCTCGCGCGGCTGTTTGGCATCAAGTGATGCCACGTTGTATTGGACAAGGGTTGCTTGCCACTTTGTTTTTGGACATAAGTTTTTCTTTTTCGAATGAGTCATGCAACGAAACGAGCTCTGTGATCGAAAAAAGATCATGTTTTAATTGCAGAATTTCTATTTGAATAAGCTGCTGACAATTATTGGTCCCCGTGGACATTGGCTACAATCGGTAGCAGTTTGGCAATCGTGTTGATATTTAGATTTGCTCATTCCCCAACATCGTCGGTGAGTCAGCGGGTAATGTATGTTGCGCGTTTAAGTTAAATTTATGCAATATTTGTTTGTAGAAAACTGTTTCCGACTGGAGTCTTTATTATTGTTTTGTTTTAATAAAATAAAACCTCTTAAAAGTTTGGTGCTGGTCGTAAAGCGCGTTTGTGAGGAGCTGGAAGGACAGGCAATTTCGGGACTCCGTCACAGAAAAAGTTGTTGTGGATTATTTATGAGTGATGTTTGCTTGTTTATCACTGAACCTTTATTGCTAGTGTAATGTGACATCACATGCTGTAGCTTACTTGCAAATAATAAGTGCATTGCTTGGTCTTGTGTCTTATTCTGCATTTTTTGCTTGTGTCATATTAATATAAGTTTTATTATATTAATGTTTTTGGAATAAGACTGAGTGGTTGACAAACTTGATTGATGCCAATGGATTACATTTTGTATTTAAGCATCATATGTTTCGTTGTTGCTTTTGAGGGCTTTTAATAAATTAAGACTTTTAAGACGTTGCTTTGAGAGTTTTTAATAAATAAATTCATGCATCTTAGAGAAAGTGTTTAGAGTGGTTCCTTATTTGCGTCAGTTTAGGTTGGGGTTTTTATTACAAGCACCACTTTTAAAGTGGATTCCTTTATCAAAAAAGTTTGCAGAGTCATCACAGCTTACATAAAACAATTTACAGGCTGGTTGATATTTGGATAAAAGAAAGTCTAGGTTGATGACATTACGTCATAATAATTTTGTGTTTGGAAAGTTAAAAATAACATAATACCCGACTTTCTCCTACCAACTATAAAACTATAAAATTCTTGGTTTCACTCTTGACCTAAAATTAACATTTTTACAACATTTACGACACATAAAACAAAACAAACCCTTAACATTCTAAAACCATTCACTTCTACCAAATGTCTCGCCCCAGTTTAAACACCATATGGAGCCCTATCATATTAAACACCAACATCCAGAAACTGCAAACCATTCAATACACAGCTTTGCGAATCGTTACTGGCTGCACACGAGATACAAACATTCAACATCTACACGACGAAACCAAAGTCTTTCCAATGGATACCCATCTCAAGCTTCATGCCACTCAACTTAAGCAACTGACTCGAACACAAACACACCCTTTACATGATTTTAATGCATACTTAAATCCGCCCAGAAATATAAAAGCCACAATCTTTCATATAACCGTGAGCATACCAGTGGCGTGCGGTGACCTCTGAGATTAGTCATGCAATTGGCATGCCAAAACCGGGTCATAAAATTGGATAAATTCCAGACCAACTTTCGTCCTAAATTCAAGGTGAAGGTCATCACTTAAAGTCATTCCCTGGTAATGCAGTGTTCGTCCCAGAAATCCAGTGATCTCTAAAAAAAAGGTCATCGCTTGAAATTGTTCCAAATAATGCACTTTTCTTCCTCGAAATGCAGTAGTGATCTCTAAAAAAAAGGTCATCACTTCAAACCAGTCTACGATTTCTAACTTTTCGTCCTAAATTCACGGTATTTTCTAAACTAACACAAAAAATGGGTCTTCATCTCAAATTGGCCTCAGATTTCATCACAAACAAGTAATATTTCTTATCGAATTCAACGATATCTACCTGATCGCGCAAAAATCCGTCATGGAATTCCTAAAAATTTGGTCATGCAACACATCACTTGCATGCCCTGATCCATACAAACATCATCATCTTAAAACCAGACATAACACCTGAGGAATATAGAGAAAAACCTCAAACACATTTACACTACCATTACCTAACAATACCTCAATTATAGAAACAGCAACAAAGTTACTAACACCACACTCCAGGCCATTCTGTTATCAGAACAAACATTACTACCGGTACGTCATATGCATAAAAAACAGGCACACCTTAGAGCCAACAAATCACCACTCATGCAAAGTTAAATACATACAGTGAACCCTGAATCTTACACGTCACAATGTCCACTGTGCTTGTCGCACACACATGACCATAATCGCCTTTTTAACTGCAGTCAACTACCAACACAACACCGCTAGTCTTTGAAGAAATCGTTTAGAAGGAGCAGAGGTAATTCAAGAATGGGAATCTAGAGATTGACTCCTTTGAGAGATTAAGGGATGGCTACTTCAAAAAATGATCCAAAATAGTGCTACTAGTTTCTGTCATTGTAGTAAATCTGTCAATAGAAATAATACATCCCATACTAGTAATATCATTAACATAATTATTAACTTTAGTGTCTTTATCATATTTTACAAGGCCAATATTAATATATCCACATATAGCAAATGTATACACATTATAAGTTAGATTTTAAATGTTTTTTGTAATACAATTGCAAAATTCTTTAAAATCGTAACCAGAATGTCTATAGTTAATACCAACAATTACAATTTTTTTTCATTTAAAGATATTTTTATTCAAAATTTTTACATTTATTACATAGTAAATTTAAATCATCTTGAATAGTAAAAAAAATATTTTATCAATGTATAAACCAATCCCTTCATGAGTTAAAATCTCATTACTAAAAACAAACTTAAACCATTTAATATTAATTTTATTGAGCTTATTTGGATTCAAATTTGTTTTACTTAAAGCTATTATAGTAGAAGTGAATGGAAGTGCATCAATACTTCTTTCAACTTTTCTTCAATTTTTGTAATACTTCGAATATTAAATATGTAATATAGAGAAACTGACATTATTGTTGATGTAAAATAAATTTGATGATATATTATTCAGAGAACAGGAATTAGAAACATGTGACAATGTTTCATCAGCTTCATCAAAGCAAAATTTATTAAATAAATTAAAATTTGGAATTGACATTTAAGTAAGTAACAATTTAGATGTAAAATCTGTATATCAATTTAAATAATAACTCAGGCACTTGCTTTTGATAAAAAATAACAATAACTATGATAAAGATAATTTAAAAAACTGTAACAAGAAATGTCTATATAATACAAACAAAGAACAATAACTTGTATCAACAATAATTGCATCAATAAATATCTAAAAAATGTGTCAAAAAACTAGTGCTGCAATAAATTACTTCATTTAAACATTCCAAACTCAGCTTGAAACAATTAAATATAAATAATATTAAACCTACTAGTCACATCTCATTTAAAATGCTAGAACTGCAACATGATTGGTCAATGCATGATTCATTTAACCTGCTGTTTATTGCATATTTTGATAGTGCCTGAATGCTATCAATTTTTATAATTTTAGAATTATCTGATAAACAAAAACAACATGAAAAGCCAAAAAGTAACGCCAAAAATCTTTATCATAAAGTGCTTTGGGTAAGTCGTTTAAATTTTTAATAGCAAGGCATTTTTGACAGGGATTGAAATGATTTAAAAATCAATCTTGCTTGCACAGAGCACGAGGTCTGACGGCTTTGGATGATGAAACTCAATGCTGGCTTAACAAAGAAAGCGCCAGGATCTGATCTAAGCAGTACGGCAGCCTTGTAGTAAAAGGATAACTGTTTATGTCTGACCAGAAGTGAATGCCCTTCCAAATGACGATGATAACAACTTGGTTGTCTTTCTTGAAACTTGTTTAAACAATAAAAAATGAAATTACAGAAAAGTAAAAAATTTAATTGCAATTTTTTTAGCAAAACTACATCAACTTTATGGCATCACACTCGTAAAATCTTCTATTAAACTGTAGCTTCCAATGTAAAACAAAGTACATGATTTGTTAAAATTTTCGCTTTTTACACTGGAGTTAGGGAAATCAAAGCTGTACAAAGACCCCTTTACCTTATCAATTTTAAGGTGCAACATTATGTTGTATGATGGGCATACAAAAATATACAGTTGACATATAACAACAAACAGGACAATAGAACTATTTACTGTGTCCTGATTTAAAAAGAATTGGAATGATTATATTAGCAGTAAAAAAATTGTCAATATTAGCAGTAAATACAAACCAACTTAAATCTACAATCCTTAAAAGTAAAATAACTGAATATTTAAGCAACTAGCATTAATAGAGTTTATAATTACTTTACCATAAATAATCAATAGTATAAACAAAAATCAGCAAAACCTAGGATTATGTCACCTAATAAAGATACCTCTGTTCCAACTATTTTGTAGAAAAGTGGCTTTCATTATTCTATACTTGCCTTCTACAGATTTTCATTCTTAGACACATTTTATCTAAAAAAAAAAGACAGTTAAAAATACCATTGACTTAAAACAATTTTCAATACTTCAAATAATAACAATTTCAATCATTATTGATCTCTTAGATGCACATACACCCCAGAAGGAAATTGTCAAGATAGTTGATGTGACTGAGAGAACTGTGCAGCACATCCAGCATGCCAAAAAACTTGGTAGAGGTACAAACAGATCTCCTGGCAGTGGAGGCCACCACAGAAAGAGAAGCAAGGTCTTCCTCAGGACTCTCAAGGACAAAATCACAGAGGATCCTACAATCAGCATGAGAAGACATGCTAAGAATTTAAATCTAGACCCAAAGACCATAAGAACTGCTGTCAACCTGGGCTTGGGCCTTAAATCTTTTTTCAGGCAGCCACAACATCTTTTCACCAAGAGCATAAAGCAAAAAAAGATTTGATAGATGCAAAAAATTTTTCTCTTTCCTCAATAAGGAATAAAAAAATACTCACTGTAAACAAGTTTATAAAAGAAAAAATGACAGCTGAATTACACCAACAAAAGAAGATGTCAAAAGTGTTTTCAGAACAAAGAATTCTGCTCAGGTTATTGTTCTGGGAGACTTAGGGTCAGATGGCAGTAAGATGCCCCTATATTTTTTTAAACCTGATCAGAAAAACAGATTTCATGTGTACTTTACTACGTTCTAACATACACAGTACGCCATGGCTAAACGCCTTTTACCCTGACAACATTTATGTGTGGCAACAAAATGGAGCTTTTGCCCATACATCTAAAAAAGTGAAAAAGTTCTGCAGTACCAATATGGCAAGCTTCTGGTCTAAAGACTTTTGGCTTCTCAGTTCATATGATTTAAAACCCATGGATTATTTCTGTCGGTGCGCTATCGATAGTAAAACTAGTCACACCTCCCATGGCAATTCGGACTCACTAAAGACTGCAATCGCCAGGAATGAAATGATTTTGCCAAAGGGGATATCAGGAGGGCCTGCACCACTTTCAGAGACTGTATCAGGTCATGCATCATGGCAAACAAAGGCAAATCAAATGAAAATGTTCAAAATGCCTACACCATGTGTTCACATAAATTTCAAACCAAAATTTCTGAAAATACATAAGTTATACTAAATTAGATTTTTAAATTGGCATGTTGATTCATACAATAACAATCAAGATTTTCAATATGCAAAACAATTATCTTTCCATTTTAAACACTGTTTTTAAATATCAATGAAAAGCGTATAATCATATGCATACAGAAATTGTTGTTTTTAAATAAATTCAATTAAAAATTATTTTGAAAAACAGATATTTTTGTACTGCTATTACCTACACACAAGCAAATAAGAAACTAAGCCACCTAACATGAAAAGCACGATACAGAATTGGTCTACACATAGTGGATTCTATTAATTCCTTGTGATGATAGTAAAGTAATAAAACAGCAGTAACTATTCTATTGTAATGGTAATAAAACACAACTGGATGTAGTTTATTCTTATACCCTAGAGATCAGTGACTAAAATAAACTAAATATTTGTAGGTCAAAGTTACAATTCTTTTAAAAGCTGGCCAAGTTGTATTTAGCTTTTTATCTTTTTATCATCTTCTATGAGCTGTTGTTGAAAGTCTCAGGATATGATCCATCTGAGGAGTATGGGTTGTGTGACCCAACAGTTGATTGAACAATACTTGATGATAGAAAAGTTGATCAAACAACACTTGATGATTGGAAAGTAGATCAAACAGCACTTGATTGAAGCGACACTTGATTGAAACAACACTTGATCTAATTTATGAATCTAATTTACATTAACAAAAGGATTGTATAATTGCAAAAGCATACAAAAAGTAAATCTTTTATCAACTGTCATTTTAATCAAATGTCATTTTGATCAACTGTTGCTTCGATCAAGTGTCATTTTGATCAACTGTCATTCGATCAAATGTTGTTCCATCAACTGGCATAGCACCTATGGGTTGAGATGCTTCTTAAACCTGTAATAGAAAAAATAAAGCAGCAATGTTTTTAGTTTGATAACATGGGAAACCTTACTAGCTGTATTAGATTGTGATACAAAGGTGCTATAGAAATATTTAGACCTACTTTAAAATGAGAACTTGTTGGTGATATTGCTTTTTAAAAGAGGTAAAGGACTTGTTTTCTCTAATTGTTGGTGGTATTTTATTCCAAATTAATGGGCCTCTATAACTTAAAGGTTGTTTATTTAGGTCTATTGTACAAAATAGGGGAAACAAATTTTATTTACTCCTAGTTTGGCAAGATTCTTTGTTACTTAAAAGTAATGAATTTTTATTTGACATCCCTTCAAAGGCTTTGGGAAAATGTTTATTACAATACTTATACATCAAGTAAGCTATTTTAAAAACCATGACAAAGAGACATATTGTCATGATGGTGGACAGTTTTGTTTCAGATATGCCTATAATATCTGGCATCTAATTAAATTAAGTTAATAGTTCTTCAAGTTTCTCAAAGTTTTTATTTAAACTCTGCATATTTAAATGAAATATGAAAAAATCTTTACAGTTGGCATATTTGTCATAAAAAACTTGTACTGATAAATAACAACCTTCCATTTCAGGAAAGTGTTTATCTATTACATTTAATGTAGACTAGTTTAAATTATTATATGTTAGTTCATTAGAGAGTTTAATGTAGCTTAGATTTTGATAGGGAAAAAGGTTTTTATAGCAGTTATGGCAATAGTATGATTGGCTAGATTTACCAAGTTTGTCAGATCTATTAAATTTAAGTTAATAGATGTAAAATGTGTCCAGGCCTGGCATATATCACAACAAATAGATTTTTGTTTAACTTTACCAGATTTATTACATTTATTACAGGGATATTTCACAGGTATTATGTGTCAGACTGTGTCACTATCTATAAGTGCTTTTCAAACTTTTTGTGTAAGTGACACACTTTTAAACCAGAAATAAATTGGCGACACCTCTTAATTTAATTTTAGTCAAAAAGCTTTTACCGCAAATTTTCAACATACAATTTTAATGAGATATATGAGCTTGCTTGCAAAAGCTTAAAAATTTGTTATTATATATTGTTGCTTTCAAAAAATATATTATTGGTCAAAAGCAATGTTCCCTTTAAGCTGCATGGCAGAAGCAAGCTCCACACAGTGGTGGATATTCAGTTTCAGTTTTTACTCTAAAAATCATGGTGATCATTGAAAAAATGGTTTTGTGAGTGATTTCCTCCAACTACAACAACATCAGCTTCTCTGTATTCCTTTTGTTTACCAACTTCACATGGCACATTGCCCTTACCATAGACCTTTGTGCTCTTGATAGAAATAGCTACTTCATTTTCTCTCAAACATCATGCTTCACTTCCATATGACATACCTGTAGCTGATCTAACATAACATAGCTCTTACATGTCTTTCCTTTCATTCGCAAAGAGAATCTTTTCCAAACAGTATCTCACCACACTCTCTAAATTTCTTCCAACCCAGTCTTGTTCTTGCAGTTACTGCGACTTCACATCCTCCACTATCATTCAACCTATTTGCCAAGATAGTAAAATCCCTTCACAGTTTCCACTTCATCACACATTACTTACTGTTGCACTTCTGTACACATGCAGCTTCACAGCATCCACTGGCATTAAACCTATTGCCAAGAAAAGGACAAAACAGAACAGAAACTTCTTTGTCCAGTATGTTTGACATGCACATTGCAGTTAAAAGAAAAACAAATACTAGAGATAGAAAAATAAATTACAGTAAGAAACAAGCAAATGTAAAGTATTACAATTACAAGAGACAAAAATATATTACAGTAAAGAACAAGCAAATATCAAATATTACAATGCAAACTTTTTTTTCTTTTTCTCCAAAACTTATACTTATTTAATTAATAAGTTAGAGCACATCAAATAAATCATGACTGAACTGGACAGCAAAAGACCGTTTCATGGTCCTTAAGTCAAAACTGTCCAATTTTATATTGTAGAATAAAACTAATTTCACAAAAACAGCAACAAATTAAGAAGAAAAGCATATATAAGCAAAAAAAGCTAAACAAGCACAATACAATACCTATATAAAAGCTTTTATTTTATTAGATATTTTTTACTGGAGATCAGTTTTGAGTTAATATTGATTATTTTTATTGATTTTAAACCATTTAGAGAAGCTTTGCTTTGAAAGGTTTTTTATTTTAAGGGGAATTTCATTCCAAATTTTTAGCCCATTAAAAAAGTAAAAAGATTTAATATTCTGCAGTGTTACTCTTTGTAACCAATAGATCTCATTTGTGAGAAATCTTGTTTGATAATTATGGAATTGATTAGTTGGTTTAAAGGACATGTTGAAGTTCTTAGGAAATCTTTTTTGATTGAAAGAATGTATAAATTTTGCTACTTCCAATTCATAAATATAACTGATTTTTAATATATTTTTTGATTTATATAAGGTTGTCATTTCAACATAATCTTTCAGACATTTGAAATTCATAAGACGAATAATTTTTTGAATTATTTGTATTTGATAGATTAAAGTAGAATTTGTACCACCTCATGCAACGATTTTATATTTTATATGAGGATAAACAAAACTATAATAAAGGTTGATTAAAGTAGTTTTGTGAATAAAATGTTTTACCTTAGACAAAACCCAGGAAGCATTAAGAGAGTTTATTGCTAAAAAGTGATCATGCCATTTTAAGCTCTTATCTATTATTATACCTAAATATTTAGCAGATAATGAAAAAGAAATCTTAAGGGCATTAACCTTTACAATAAAATTATTCAAAGCACTTCCATTATTCTTGTGATGAGGTGTAACAATATAAAGTAAAAAGACTTGGAACAGCTAAAAGTTAATTGATTAAATTTCATCGAATTGTTTATAATTTCCAGTTCATGATTTACTTCAGATTCAAGGTTATGTATGTGTTTACTTTCTAAAATTAACACAGTATCATCTGCAAATAAAGTGTTGCGAAATTTAATATGTAGAGATAAATCATTAATAGACATGGAAGAAATAGGGGCCCTAACATAGAGCCTTGAGGTACACCACTATAAATTGGATTCACTTTTGATTCAATATCATTGCATTGAGTATATTGGTTATGATTTTTCAAATAATATGAAAGAAGTGAGTGCATTTTGCCTTGAATGCCATAGCTATTGAATTTATTGATTAGAATTTTATGATTGACAGTGTCAAAAGCTTTTGATAGGTCTGAAAAGATGCAAAAAGTAAAATAATCTTTATCGAAATTTTTTTGAAGAGTGCTTTGAAGATCAATTATGGCCATTTCAGTTGAGTAGCCTTTTCTAAACCCAAATTGTTGATAGAAATAATCATGAAGGAGGAAACATAATTTTCAATTTGAACATATTAAAGTGTATCAAAAATTTTGGCTATTGGCAATAAAATTGATATAAGGCTATAGTTACATATAGGCCTATTATATATATATATGCAGATATAGGCCTATACATATAGGCAATCTAAATCTTTTTCATTTATTGTAATTTCAAGGTGAGAATGAAAAAATCTATAGCCATTTTATCAGTAATTTCATTTTTTTGTGAAGTCAAGCTATGAATCAGCAAACAATTTCTTCTAGAGCAGTGGCTTCCAACCGGTGTGTTGCAGCACACTAATGTGCTGTGAGAAGTTCCCAAATGTGTTGTAAAAGGTTTTGAAAAAAAACTATTTAGGGACGTTGAATTTTGCAATTTTTGTACATGGGATTTAGAGAGAAAGAAAGAGTGTGAGTTCAGGCAGAGATTTTTTTTCAGAGATGACCATGATTTAGGGAGGAAAATTGAAAAATCATTGACAAATTTTCAGTGAAGACACACAGACAGACACACAAAAGTTTATTTTGCCCAAAACCATATAAAAGAATCACAAAAGAAATGCAAGAAAAAAAAAACAGCAAGAAAGCACCAAGGTTTACTAGTCAAGATGCTTCTTGATTAAAGCACAATTACCAATAACAATGGTGTTTGTGCAAGTAAAATTAATAATAGAAAAAAGAAACAAATGTTTACAAACAACAGCAAAAAAATTTTAATCTCACTTGATTATGCATACTAAGATAGAATTAGTTCAGAGCATATTTTATTTGTTATTTATGTAAATACATTACTGGGCTTACATTTTAGATATTGCAAAGACTATTTATATTCAATATGATTTAGAAAACTAGAAAACAAAGTAATCTATTCACAACATAACATGTGCTAAACTATTGCAAAACAAAACAAATTTGAAAACTTCATTGTCGTTTGAAGGGTATCCACTCCAGGTCACACACAAACAGGACTGGGGCCAAGAGTTTATCCTTTTTCTACCCCAGACTGCTGCACTGTCGCCCAACACTTAATATTGATCAATAAAACTTTTTTTTAATTGTTTTTTTATTTTTGGAGATGACCATGATTTTGGGAGGAAAATTAAAAAATGATTGACAAATTTTTAATGAAGTCCTTTTTATTCTTAACCAATTTAATGGTGGTACTGCAAAACTTTAAATAGCTGAATAGTGTGTCGCCATATAAAAAAGATTGGAAGCCACTGTTCTTGAGTATTGTTGTTGATTATCCAACGTTATATCTAAATTGTCTTTTTGACTTGTTGAGTTACAGTTTTTCCTTTTTTAGTTGTAAAGTTTTGTTTTTAAATTCAACAGCCAGTGAATCAAAAACAATTTGCCTAAGAGAATCTTTATTTAATATTGATTCACTCATTTAGAGGCAATTATTTCCAGAAATTTTATGTCAGACTTAAAATTTTTCATAATCATCAGGCAATCAGAAAGTTGATTCAAAGAACACTTTTCTAAAAATTTTAATGATATCATAGTCTCCTGTAGTATATCTGTGTCAACCAGAATGGATTTGACAACATCTGTAACAGCTTCATGTTCATTTGCCTGCTTGCTGAATGTAGATTTGTTGACATATTTTTTCCCAGTCATGATATTGTGGTAACTTCTTTCGGTTTTCCCTTTAATCAGGGGTAGCACAGCGTATCATCCTTCTCCAAACCATCCTGTCTTCAACGTCCATCTCCTTTACATCAACTTCCCCATATCTTCTTTCACAACATCTAAAAATCTTTCTCTTTGGCCTCCCTCTTCTCTGAACACATGGTGTAGGCATTTTGAACATTTTCATTTGATTTGCCTTTGTTTGCCATGATGCATGACCTGATACAGTCTCTGAAAGTGGTGCAGGCCCTCCTGATATCCCCTTTGGCAAAATCATTTTATTCCCTGGCGATTGCAGTCTTCAGTGAGTCCAAATTGCCATGGGAGGTGTGATTGGTTTTACTATCAATAGCGCACCGACAGAAATAATCCATGGGTTTTAAATCATATGAACTGAGAAGCCAAAAGTCTGTAGACCAGAAGCTTGCCATATTGGTACTGCAGAACTTTTTCACTTTTTTAGATGTATGGGCAGAAACTCCATTTTGTTGCCACACAAGAGGCGTTTAGCCATGGCATACTGTGTATGTTAGAACATAGTAAAGTACACATGAAATCTGATTTTCTGATCAGGTTTAAAAAAATATAGGGGCATCTTACTGCCATCTGACCCTAAGTCTCCCAGAACAATAACCTGAGCAGAATTCTTTGTTCTGAAAACACTTTTGATATCTTCTTTTGTTGGTGTAATTCAGCTGTCATTTTTTCTTTTATAAACTTGTCCACAGTGAATATTTTCTTATTGCTTATTGAGGAAAGAGAAAAATTTTTTGCATCTAACAAACCTTTTTTGCTTTATGCTCTTGGTGAAAAGATGTTGTGGCTGCCTGAAAAAAGATTTAAGGCCCAAGCCCAGGTTGACAGCAGTTCTTATGGTCTTTGGGTCTAGATTTAAATTCTTAGCATGTCTTCTCATGCTGATTGTAGGATCCTCTGTGATTTTGTCCTTGAGAGTCCTGAGGAAGACCTTGCTTCTCTTCCTGTGGTGGCCCCCACTGCCAGTAGATCTCTTTGTACCTCTACCAAGTTTTTTGGCATGCTGGATGTGCTGCACAGTTCTCTCAGTCACATCAACTATCTTGACAATTTCCTTCTGGGGTGTATGTGCATCTAAGAGATCAATAATGATTGACATTGTTATTATTTGAAGTATTGAAAATTGTTTTAAGTCAATGGTATTTTTTTTTTTTAGATAAAATGTGTCAAAGAATGAAAATCTGTAGAAGGCAAGTATAGAAGAATGAAAGCCACTTTTCTACAAAATAGTTGGAACAGAGGTATCTTTATTAGGTGACATAATCCTAGGTTTTGCTGATTTTTGTTTATACTATTGATTATTTATGGTAAAGTAATTATAAACTCTATTAATGCTAGTTGCTTAAATATTCAGTTATTTTACTTTTAAGGATTGTAGATTTAAGTTGGTTTGTATTTACTGCTAATATTGGCAATTTTTTTATTGCTAATATGATCATTCCAATTCTTTTTAAATCAGGACACAGTAAATAGTTCTATTGTCCTGTTTGTTGTTATATGTCAACTGTATATTTTTGTATGCCCATCATACATCATACTGTTGCACCTTAAAATTGATAAGGTAAAGGGGTCTTGGTACAGCTTTGTAGAACTATTAAAAATGTTTAATTTATTTCCCTAATTCCAGTGTAAAAAGCGAAAATATTGTTCCATGTAAATCGCAACACTATCTTAACAGCTTTACAAAATTATGTCATTCACAATATTTGTTTACAAAAAAGAAAAAGCTTATTGTTTACATAACTTGATCTGCTCTTTGTGGAATCTTTAACAACAGGACACTTTTCAGTAGATTTTTTTTAAGACAGATACATATTGGAAATTTTTCTAATATTAACAAATCATGTACTTTGTTTTACATTGGAAGCTACTGTTTAATAGGAGATTTTATGAGTGTGATGCCATAAAGTTGATGTAGTTTTGCTAAAAAAATTGCAATTAAATTTTTTACTTTTCTGTAATTTTATTTTTTATTGTTTAAACAGGTTTCAAGAAAAACAACCAAGATGTTGTCATCGTCGTTTGGAAGGGCATCCACTTCTGGTCAGACATAAACAGTTATCCTTTTACTACAAGGCTGCTGTTCTGCCCAGATCAGATCCTGGGTTTCTTTGTTAAGCCAGCATTGAGTTTCATCATCCAAAGCCGTCATACCTTGTGCTCTGTGCGAGCAAGATTGATTTTTAAATCATTTCAATCCCTGTCAAAAATGCCTTGCTATTAAAAATTCAAACGACTTACCAAAGCACTTTATGATAAAGATTTTTGGCGTTACTTTTTGGCTTTTCATGTTGTTTTTGTTTATCAGATAATTCTAAAATTATAAAAATTGATAGCATTCAGGCACTATCAAAATATGCAATAAACAGCAGGTTAAATGAATCATACATTGACCAATCATGTTGCAGTTCTAGCATTTTAAATGAGATGTGACTAGTAGGTTTAATATTATTTATATTTAATTGTTTCAAGCTGAGTTTGAAATGTTTAAATGAAGTAATTTATTGCAGCACTAGTTTTTTGACACTATTAAGTTATTGTTCTTTGTATTATATAGACATTTCTTGTTACAGTTTTTTAAATTATCTTTATCATAGTTATTGTTATTTTTTATCAAAAGCAAGTGCCTGAGTTATTATTTAAATTGATATACAGATTTTACATCTAAATTGTTACTTACTTAAATGTCAATTCCAAATTTTAATTTATTTAATAAATTTTGCTTTGATGAAGCTGATGAAACATTGTCACATGTTTTTAATTCCTGTTCTCTGAATAATATATCATCAAATTTATTTTACATCAACAATAATGTCAGTTTCTCTATATTACATATTTAATATTCGAAGTATTACAAAAATTGAAGAAAAGTTGAAAGAAGTATTGATGCACTTCCATTCACTTCTACTATAATAGCTTTAAGTAAAACAAATTTGAATCCAAATAAGCTCAATAAAATTAATATTGAATGGTTTAAGTTTGTTTTTAGTAATGAGATTTTAACTCATGAAGGGATTGGTTTATACATTGATAAAATATTTTTTTTACTATTCAAGATGATTTAAATTTACTATGTAATAAATGTGAAAATGCTTGAATAAAAATATCTTTCAATAAAAAATAATTTGTAATTGTTGGTATTAACTATAGACATTCTGGTTACGATTTTAAAGAATTTTGCGATTGTATTACAAAAAACATTTAAAATCTAACTTATAATGTGTATACATTTGTTATATGTAGAGATATTAATAAGATAAAGACACTAAAGTTAATAATTATGTTAATGATATTACAAGCATGGGATGTATTATTTCTATTGACAGATTTACTACAATGACAGAAACTAGTAGTACTATTTTGGATCATTTTTTGGAGTAGCCATCCCTTAATCTCTCAAAGGAGTCAATCTCTAGATTCCCATTCTTGAATTACCTCTGCTCCTTCTAAACGATTTCTTCAAAGACTAGCGGTGTTGTGTTGGTAGTTGACTGCAGTTAAAGAGGCGATTAGGGTCACGTGTGTGAGACAAGCATAGTGGTGGACATTGTGACGTGTAAGATTCAGGGTTCACTATATGTAGGTAACTTTCGTGATTTGTTGGTGATTTGTTGGCTCTAAGGTGTGCCTGTTTTTTATGCATATGACGTACCGGTAGTAATGTTTGTTCTGATAACAGAATGGCCTGGAGTGTGGTGTTAGTAACTTTGTTGCTGTTTCTATAATTGAGGTATTGTTAGGTGATCGTAGTGTGAATGTGTTTGAGGTTTTATCTATATTCCTCAGGTGTTACGATGATGTTTGTATGGATCAGGGCATGCAAGTGATGTGTTGCATGACCAACGTTTGCGCGATCAGGTAGATATCGTTGAATTCGATAAGAAATATTACTTGTTTGTGATGAAATCTGAGACCGATCTGAGATGAAGACCCATTTTTTGTGTTAGTTTAGAGAATACCGTAAATTTAGGACAAAAAGTTAGAAATCGTAGACTGGTTTGAAGTGATGACCTTTTTTTTAGAGATCACAAAGTGCATTACCCGGAACAATTTCAAGCCATGACCTTTTTTTTTTTAGAGATCCCAGAATTTTCAAAATAATAGTGCATTACCAGGCAATATTTTCAAGTAATGATCTTTTTATTTCTTAGTGATTACTGCATTACCAGGAACAATTTCAAGCGATGATTTTTTTAGAGATCACTGGATTTTTGGGACGAACACTGAATTACCAAGGAATAACTTTTAAGTGATGGACTTTTTTTTCGAAATCACCTTGAATCTAGGACGAAAGTTGGTCTTGAATTTATCCAATTTTATGACCCGGTTTTGGCATGCCAATTGCATGACTAGTCTCAGAGGTCACCGCACGCCACTGGTACGCTCACTGTTATATGAAAGATTGTGGCTTTTATATTTCTGGGCGGATTTAAGAACGCATTAAGATCATGTAAAGGGTGTGTTTGTGTTCGAGTCAGTTGCTTAAGTTGAGTGGCATGAAGCTTGAGATGGGTATCCATTGAAAAGACTTTGTTTTGTCGTGTAGATGTTGAATGTTTGTATCTCGTGTGCAGCCAGTAACGATTTGCAAAGCTGTGCATTGAATGGTTTGCAGTTTCTGGATGTTGGTGTTTAATGTGATAGGGATCCATATGGTGTTTAAACTGGGGCGAGAGATAGCTTTGAATGTGGAGATTCCTTTTTTTTTACATTTGGTAGAAGTGAATGGTATTAGAATGTTAAGGGTTTGTTTTGTTTTATTGATGCTTTATGTGTTGTGAAAATGTTAGTTTTGGGTCAATAGTAATACCAAGAATTTTTGAGAATTTTATAGTTGGTAGTTGCACCCCTTGGAAGCAAAACTTTTTCCAAATACAAAATTATTATGAAGCAATGTCATTAACCTAGACTTTCTTTTATCCAAATATCAACCAGCCTGTAAATTGTTTTATGTAAGCTGTGATGACTCTGCAAACTTTTTTAATAAATGGATCCACTTTAAAAAGTTGTGCTTGTAATAAAGACCCCAACCTAAACTGACGCAAATAAGGAACCACTCTAAACACTTTCTGTAAGATGCACGAATTTATTTATTAAAATCTCTCTCAAATTTATTAAAAACTCAAAGCAATGTCTTAAAAGTCTTAATTTATTAAAAGCCCTCAAAAGCAACAACGAAACATATAATGCTTAAATACAAAATGTAATCCATTGGCATCAATCAAGTTTGTCAACCACTCAGTCTTATCCCAAAAACATTAATATAATAAAACTCATAATAATATAACACAAGCAAAAAATGCAGAATAAGACACAAGACAAAGCAAATCACTTGTTATTTGCAAGAAAGCTACAGCATGTGATTTCACATTACAGTAGCAATAAAGGTTCAGTGATAAACAAGCAAACATCACTCATAAATAATCCATTTTAATATGTGACGGAGTCGCAAAATTGCCTGTCCTTCCAGCTCCTAACAAACGCGCTTCACGACCAGCACCAAACTTTTAAGAGGTTTTATTTTATTAAAACCAAACAATAATAAAGACTCCAGTCGGAAACAGTTTTCTACAAACAAATATTGCATAAATTTAACTTAAACGCGCAAACACATTACCCGCTGACTCACCGACGATGTTGGGGAATGAGCAAATCTAAATATCAACACGATTGCCAAACTGCTACCGATTGTAGCCAATGTCCACGGGGACCAATAATTGTTAGCAGCTTATTCAAATAGAAATTCTGCAATTAAAACATGATCTTTTTTCGATCACAGAGCTCGTTTCGTTGCATGACTCATTCGAAAAAGAAAAACTTATGTCCAAAAACAAAGTGGCAAGCAACCCTTGTCCAATACAACGTGGCATCACTTGATGCCAAACAGCCGCGCGAGAACGCATTAAAAGCAGCGCTGATTATTTAGAGTTAATACAAGAGACGCGTTGGTTCGAAGCCCGCTAGCGATTACCTACTTCGCAATACTTACGCGTAAAACGTAACATAATATATATAAGCAGAACTTATAATCAAGGTGCCGGTGATACAAAAATTAGTTGCTTTCTAAAATTAAACAAAAAACAAGGCTGCATCTAAATATTAACTCTTGTAGTAAGCAACAATTTGTCCATAATAATGAATTAATAATCAAATGAAGACTATGAAAGCAATGTTGGTTAAAGACAAAGTAATATTGAATCTTATAATAAAAAAAATTTTTTTTCTACTGTACAACAATCATTTAATAATCAAGCGAAGATTATAAAACAAGTGTGGATTCAAAACGGGAGTAATATTAACTTTTATATCTGATAGTAAGCAGCAATTGCTCGATAACAATGACTGGATAATCAATAAATACTATGAAACAAACGTAGCTTAAAGACTGGAGTACTATTTACACATATAATAAGGAAGAACTTATCCACAACAATGACTTAATAATCAAGTAAAGACTATGAAACAAGCGCCTGTTAAAAAGAGAATTAATGTTAACTCTTTTAGTAAGCAACAATTGGTCCATAACAATGAATTGATAATCAAGTGAAGACTATGAACCAAGCGTTAACTGAAGACGAAAGTAATGTTAACTCTTATAGAAAGGAAGAATTTATCCACAACAAAGACATATTAATTAAGTAAAGAATATGAAACAAGCGCGCGCTAAAGACAGGAGTAATATTAATTATTATAATAGACAAATAAAGGTCCTATTCCTAAATGTAATTAAATCACATTTTCGAAAAAATTAGATAAACTGAAAATATTGTTTGTTTACTCGCCAGAAATATTCTGACAAAAATCTTTTCAAAATAATTTTCTTGACTCTCGGACTACCTTTAAATATGTAAAATTTACTGATCATGTTGGTGGTCAAGAATAAAATAAAAATGAATGAATGAAAATGAATAATGTACGGAAATCACCTTTTGAATAACACCGAGGTTTAAAATCTTAGCGTGTTTTCCTTTTAGAAGTACCGAAATCCAACTGACTTATGTTAAAAATTCTTATACACACTTGATAGCTTATTAAACCTATTGTTTGAAGACTCAACCAGTAAAGCGGCTTACCTAAACAAATTTTTCTTTGCTTTTCTCAATAAAGCTTGAAGCTTTTGAAAGTTTGTCAAAGGTTAACGATATGAAAGTAACGCAAGCATTATAATGAAATAATAGGCATGCTTATTAAATAACTTATTTTTGCATTAGGTTTACCTATGTTATTATTTTAATCATTGTTTTTAAATTACGTAATTGGAAATCTTAATGCTTTATTTGGAGCTTTTGATTTCCGTCTGTAATTTAATAATTTAGTTACATAGCAATCTATGAAGTCACGAAGCATCAACTCATCTATTGATATTCAGAAACGTTTTTTAAAAAAAATTGTACTTAACAGCTTTATATTTCTTTAGTTTTTAGTTAATAGATCATTGAAAAGATTTTTTATGTTTTCTTGGTTAGGGGGTAGAAAAATTTTCAGAAAATTAATTTCTCATCACTTGGTTTTTTGATTTCCCCCACATCCTAAATTCTTTTCTGATATGTCACTCTTAAAAAAATAGAATGCATATCATTATTATTATTATTACATGTGGTTGACTTTTTCTGCCTAAATACACTGTCAATTTGGTAAAAAAGCGCTTCTAAAACAAAAGTTGCAATAAAAGTACCCTAAGTCCAATTTGCAAAACAAGCTTTAGTTTCTTATAACGTCATATTAAATTTCTAAAAAGTTGTTGAAATAGGTAGAGATACATAACGAATGTAATAAAAACGCCATTTAGGTGTCTTCCATCGTTACTTTGATTAGCTTTATCCCCTGTAATGACTTGATAATCAAGTAAAAACCATGAAACAAGCGTGGGTTAAAAACGGGAATAACACTAACTCTTGTAGTAAGCAACATTTGATTCATAATAATGATTGAATAATCAAGTAAAAACTATGAAGCAAGCGCGGATTAAAAATAGGAGTAATATTAACTCTTATAGTAAGGAAGAGTTTATCCACAACAATGATTTGATAATCAAATAAAGACAAGCGCAAAAGTCAAGTAAACACAAGCGCTGATTAAAAACGGGACTGATATTAACTTTAATTGTAAGCAGCGATTGGTCCATAACAATGACTTGCTAATTCAGTGGAAAGTATGAAATAAGCGTGGGTTAAAAACGGAACTAATATTAACTCTTATAGTAAGGAAGAATTTATCCACAGTAACGACTTGATAATCAAATAAAAACAATGAAACAAGGGTTAAAAATGGGAATAATACTAAACTCCTATAATAATAAGCAACATTGATCCATGACAGTGACTTAATAATCAAGTGAAGACTATGAAATAAGCGTGGGCTAAAGACGGGAGTAATATTACCTCTTATAGTAGGAAGATTTTATCAACGACAATGACTTAATAATCATGTGAAGACTATGAAACCAGCTTGAGTTGAAGACGGAAATGACCTCGACTATCTTGAAGAGTGGCTCATTCAGTAAGCTAAAATTTATCCATAAAAATGTATGGGTTAAAGAAGGGGAATATTAACTCTTACATGTATAATAAACAACAATTGGTCCATCACACTGACTTGCTAATCAAGTCAAAACTATAAAACAAGCGTAGATTAAAAACGGAAGTATTATTAAGCCTTATAATAATGATGAAATTAGTCATAGCAATGACTGGGTTAAAGACGGTAATAATATTAACTTTTATGTTCAATAGTAAGCAACAATTGGTCCATAACATGGACTTGATAATCAAGTGAATACAATAAAACATGCTGATATTAAAAAAATTGTTTCTTTCCAAAAAACCCCCATATAATAGGGGTAGAAAATTTAAATGAGGGCGCAAAATATGAAAAAACAAGGAATTTTAATTTTAGGCGAAATTTATTTCATTCAAAATGATAAAGTACTTTTAAATGATACAGAGCATATAAATAAACTAATTTGTTAATTAAAAAAACTTTTTTTATTGAATTTGTAAAGTTGTGCTTGTGTAACAAAACTTTGCTTCTATAAACAATAATTGCTTTAACCTTTTTATTTTCTTTTCAAAGCTTTACTACAGTATTGTTTTATAAATCTTAGATTGTAAACATGCCTTGCAAAAATAGTGTGTCTTCACCATACACTAAAAGAGGAAAAACTCAAAGGCAAATAGGTGAAGAAATTTACAAAGAATCAAAAACTTTGCCCTTTGGTGTTCTTTCAACAAAAAAAGACATCATTCAGTGCATGTTATTTTTTTTAAGACCTGAAAATAGTGAAAAAACACAAAGAACTACAGAAGATGCTTGCTATATAGTTGCCTCAAGTTTAATAGAAAATTGGTTATACAGCAATATTTACACCAAAGGAGTAAAGTATGTTAAAAAAAAATTTTTGACTTGTATAAAAAATTCAAATGTTATTTGATGTATTCCAAGCAAAAATTTTACCAGAAACCAAAAAAAATGTTTTTTCATCATTTTAATTATGACATGGCAAAGCTTTTTAACATTTACTGTGAAGATTATAACAGAAGAAAAAGTCTTGAAAAGTTGTATAAAATAAAAATGGAAGAAGCAGATTAAATTTCTAAAAGATCAGCGAAATGAAAGAAAAATGTACAGCATTGATTCTATTGACAGGAGGTGGCGGAAAACTATGGAAAGAAGAATAAAAGAAGAAAAGGTTTTAGAAATGATAAAAGAGAAAGAGACAAATATGTTAAATAGTTTGGAATCTGATAAGAATATGGAAATTTTAACTGAAGATGAATTTGATTCTGATTTATTTGAGGATAATCAGCCTTTATCTCTAACTCAATTCTGAAAAAGAAAACGTGTTGTAATTGCATGCAGCCATGATAATGAAGATCCTATGCCAGAGAACTTTAAACACATTAGAAACAGCATTAATGTAGTAAGACCAGAGTTTTATAGCACTGTAGATTTGCTAATCAGTAAATACCACTGTTCTAAAATGCAAGCAGTTGCTGGAGTTATTGAAACAGGAAAACTAATGTTTAACAGGAATTATTGGAAATACCACACAGAAGATACAACTTGTCTTGATTTAGATACAGCACCTCACAACAAAAGTATTAGAAGAGCTGGTCAAGCCATTCATGCTTTAAGTTTGGGTTGTCTTATAGAGGAAATTATGGAAAGTGATGATGGTGCAGTTATAACATACTATGCAGATGGATCTCGAACACAAGGTGTGGGGAGTTATACAGTTCAAGGGATTACTCTCAATGGTAGATACCGAAGTTTACCAGCATTGCCAATCAGCAGTGAAAGTAGAGCCAATCTAGCTTCATTGAAAAAAACTGTGCTTTCTATTTTATCAGCAATAAGTGGTGTGCCAATGAAAGACATATTCAAAAAAATTTCTTATCAAATGACACATGCAGCAGCCCACAATTTTCAGATTGACAATATTATTGCTTCTGATTTTGAAGTAGACCATGTGCCAAAACATTTACTTTGTCAAACTCACCCTTGTTTAATGTTTATAAAAAAAGTGCTTAAAGTTTTTTCAGACATTGAAGTAAGCATAGGACCTGATAAAATATATTCAAATTTCTTGGTAAATGCAACTACAAGCCATGAAACTGTTTTCAAACAATATATTGATTGTTTAACTAGACATGTTTTTTCTGATTTTGATCATAAATCCTGAAACTATTCTAAAGAGTTTTCTTTATTCATTCTTCCAAACAAATTGGGCCAGTTGCCTTAAAATGGAAAGATTTAATAGATTTGTGTATCTTTGTGCAGTCATTGTTTATATTGAAGAAGATGTTCAAATGTTTTTAAATTCTTATGAACACATTAACAACACACTATCATGCATTGTTCGATCTTTTGGCTCAATTGAATACTTGACTGTATTTTGTGCAGTTGGTGCATTAATTGGAATACATCTGATTGAGCCTTATTTAAGTGTAACATATTATGATCAAATGAAATATTCTGAGTTGATACCAGCAATGCAATTTTTATATAAACAGCTGATTGCATGTGATCCACATAACATGCTTAATATTTTCTCAGCTAATTTAAAATTTATTAGCCAAGAAAGATTTAGCAATTGCTGCAGGTGTCCAGAAGAAGTTTTGCAAAAGCTTACGTTTTTTATCAATGCAAACCAAACACGAATAGTGGAGATTCTTAGCCTTATTCTTTCCCAAATTGCCCAAGGATTTTTTCAGCAACGAGATAATATATTTAGATTTGGAGACTTCGACAAAAACAGTTCTGAGCTACTCACCAAACAAGGTTTTGAAAAATTAGATGAAGCCCCTATAAATAACTTGGATAGTGAACGAAGTGTTGGATCAATCAACTATGAGTTAAAGATACGTGGAGCAAAGCAATTTTTTTTGGGGGTTTTCTTATATAAAAGCTAAATTGCGTGATTTGGTAGAACTAAAGCCAAAAGAAGAGTTTAAAAAATATTATAAAACCAGTGTAGATGTGTCAAAAATAATAGACTTGTGGAAAACCACACAAATTGAATTGGATAAAAATAAGCTTTCATCCAAAGAAGCAATTCAAATACAAATAGATCAACGTATAAACAGAGATTTACAATATATAAAATTATATGGTGTTCCATTTACTACACCACAATAGGTGGATCATTTTTTTCAAACAAACTGAAATTAGTTGGGGCACAAAGCAAGAAGTTCCATATCATCATGTCAGATATTGTAGAGATATTGCTTGTCACTTCCCAAAAGTAGTGAGCTGTTTTGCCTGAGGAAAAATTACAAGAAGTTGGCTCTGACAGCATATTCGGAAATTTTAAAAATTTACTTAAGCAAATTGCAATGTTCTGCTGAAGTGACATGCTGCAGTACGCTCATTAAAAACAATTGTTTGAATTTATTTTATTGCAAATATTAATTGAACATTTTTTTCGAACAGCAATATCTTAGAATTGTGGAAAGTAGCTCTGGATAATTGCCTGACAGTTTATCTAAGTTTATCACCTTCAATGTTGTCTTGCAAGTCAGAGAATAAATGGATATGATAAATACATGAATGAAAGAATGAAAGTAACCTCTAATAATATACTTTTAAAATCAAAAAATCTTTTCAAGATAATTACAATTTGAAAAACAATCTAAAAAAATTGCCCCCTACCCCTCCCTCGTTTCTGTTGCCCCTGAATGAGGTTTAGTATAGTTGACAACTAAAGAAGTTTTAAAATATCATCAAATAAACTAAAAAAATATCTAAAAGTTTTTTTGTATTTAAGCATTTTTAAAGCTATTTATTCATTTATTTATTTTCAATTTTGGGGGATACTAAAATGTTTCCCCCTCTGGTTTGGCTTCTGGTTGCATCAAATCCATATCAAATAGTAAATACACTTGCATGTAATGTAGAAACTCTTTCAAAGTTGTTTTTTTATAAATACAATTACAGTACAGTAAAATATTGACAATAATTTGAAAAAAGCGGTATACTAAATTTTGAGGGGGTATATATGGATGGTTTTGCGAATACAGTAAAAAGAGTATTTTCATTTTTGCTATCATACCATAAAATTTTGAGGGCCTCATTTCCAATTTCCCAAAATTTTAATTTTAAGCCCCCCCCCTTACTATTAACGTTTTGATAAACATAGTTCCAAAAACTTTGCGCTTCATTTTCACTGCTTCACTTGATTGGAGAAACGTATTACGCTCATTGCACTGTACTTAGGTTCAATCAAGTATAACATCCGTTAATTGCTTTGTGTTTTACATGATTTAAAAAACTCATTTCGCTTAAATGCACTGTGCTTAAATTTACAAAAAACGTAATACATTAAATGCTTTGTATTTTGCATGATTTAAAAAACACATTGTATTGTTATGTTAGGCACTTTGCCTAACATACGTAAAACCACAAATCGGCAGTGCTGTTGTGTTTAACATAGTTCAAAAAAACATTGCGCTAATTTTGCAGTGCTTAACTTAAGTTAGAACAAATTGCGCTTATTACACTATTTTTAGATTAATTAAAAACAGAAGTGTTAATTACTTTGTGTTTTAGATAATTTAAATGACACTATTTGTTATTTGTGTTTTGGTTAATATGCGTTAAAAAACACAACATGCAAGTTGTGTTTTGTTTTACATAGTTCAAAAAATACGTTGTGCTACTTTTGCAGTGCTTAACTGAATTTAAACAACATATTTTGCTTATTGCACTATGCTTAGATTCATTCAAACAAAATGCATTAATTGATTTTTGTTTTACATGATTTAAAAAATACATTGATAATCAAGTGAAAATTATAAAACAAGCGCGGTTTATACACGAGAATAATATTAACTTTTATTGTGGGCCAACAATTGGTCCATAACAATGACTTGATAATCAAATGAACACTATCAAACAAACATGTTTTAAAGTTGGGAGTAAGTTTAACTTTTATAGTAAGCAACAATTGGTCCATTGCAATGACTTGATAAGCAAGTGAAGACTATGAAACAAATGTAAATTAATAACAAGAGTATTATTAACTTTTATAATAAGCAACAATTGGTTTTATACAATGACTTGACAAACAAGGGAACACTATGAAACAAACGTAGATTAAAAACAGGAGCACTATTAACTTTTATAGTAAGCAACAATTGGTCCATAACAAGGACTTGATATGTAAGTGAAAACTATGAAAGAAGCTTGGGATAAAGACGAGAGTAAAAGAAACGAATTCATTCAGAACCATGAGTTAATATTCAATTGAAGGCAATGAAACAAACATGGATTAAAATCTGGAGTAATATTATTGTTTATAGTAAGCAACAATTAGACCATAACAATGACTTGATAATCAAGGGAAAACTATAAAACAAGCAAGGGTTGCAAACGGGAGTAATATTACTTTTTACAGTAAAAAAAATTTATTTAGAACAATGACTTAACAATCTAGTAAAAACAATGAAATAAGCGTTGGTTAAAAACGGGAGTAACATTTTTTAACTCTTAAAGTGAGAAAAATTAGTCTGTAACAATGACATGATAATCAAGTGAAGACCATGAAACAGGCGTGTGTTAAAGACGACAGAACATTAACTTTAAAACAAGCAGAATTTTAAGGACGGGTGCATTAATAACTTTTATAATAAGCAACAATTGGTCCATTATAATTAATTGATAATCAAGTAAAGATTATGAAACAAGCGTGGGTTAAAAACGACATTGACATTGACTTGATTCAAATAACATTTTGAGTTTCATGCACTATGCTTACATTTAGTAAAACAGAAATGATTAATTGTTTTGTGTGTTACATGATTTAAAAGATGCATTGGGTTATTTGGATTTTGCTTAACATGCGTTTAGAAACACAAAAGTGTTTATTTTAACATAGTTCAAAAAAAGCATTGCGCTAGTTTTTGGAGTGTTTAATTTGATTCAAAGCACAGATTACCCCTAATTTGTTATGTTTAGATTAATGAAAACAGAATGCATTAATTACTTTGTGTTGTAAGTAATTCATGAAACACATTATGTTTAATGCATTATGCTTAGCTTCATTCAATGAGGGATTGAGTTACTTGTGTTTTGTTTTGCATAATTTGAAACGCTTACTGGACAGTGTTTAGATTGCGTTAATTGCTTAGTGTGGCCCCATTGAGTAAAAGGTGACTGCCTTTGTGCATTGCCAAGTGATTGGCTAAAAGGAACGAAATTTGGGTTTAAATATAAAGCAAAATTTTTTCAATGTAAAAAGCCATTAAACATTGATTTTATATTTTGGGATTGTTGCATTTGTGTTGAGGTTTCAATTTCGTATTCTTTTTATATGTTAGAAGAGTCAAATTTAATATTTACACTGCAGCTTAAACGCTTGTATCAATTTGTGTTTTTTAACAATTTTCAATGCATACATTATTTAAAAAGTGTCTTCGGCGTTTTGCAATCGGCAACTGATTTGCTTTCAAAAATATTGGACCTAAATTTTGCTTCACTAATAAAACTTTGTCATTGAAAGCAATCTGAACTGCAACTCGCAAACCATTTTATATATTTTTGATTAGTAAAATTTTCGTATCCATTACATACGCCAAAAGAAAAACGTATTAATTGGTCAAAAACTCCATTTTAATGTCAAAATACGAGGGTCAGTCAATAAGTAATGAGACTTTCTCAATTACTTTGGTGTTCTTGGAGTTATGCAACTGAAATTTTATGTGATGATTATGAATGGAGTTGTCATCTTATTTACAACAAAACTTGTTTATTTTCAGATTACTGTAGGTGTGACGATAAATTGAAATGACTACTAGGCTAGGAAACAGCTCATGCTTGGAACAAAGAGGAGTCATCAGATTTCTGTTGGCAGAGAGTGTAAAATCATGTGAGATTCTGTCTAGAATGCAAAGACAATATGGTCCTTCCTGTATGTCTAGAGCAAACTTCTACAAATGGGTGCAAGCATTCAAAGATGGACGCGAAAGCATTACTGATGATCTGAGAAGTGGAAGACCTGTGGATGTCTCTACCCCAGAAGCAGTACAGGCAGTTGAAGACCTGATCAAATCTGATAGAAGGGTCACTTTAGATGAAATTGCTACAAACTTGGACATCTCCCATGGCACAGTGTACGCAATTGTGCGTGAGAAGCTGCGTTTTTCAAAAGTCAGCTGTCGCTGGGTTCCAAAGATGTTAACGGATGATCACAAAATGCAGCGCCTGATGGCTTCCAGAGCATCACTACGCAGATACAGAAAGGAGGGAGATGTATTTCTATCGAGAATAGTGATAACTGATGAGACCTGGGTCTTTCATTATGAACCTGAATCGAAACGACGATCAATGGAGTGGAAGCATGTTTCTTCCCCAGTGAAGAAAAAATTCAAATCTCAGAAAAGTTTAAGGAAAGTCATGCTCACTGTGTTCTGGGACAGAAATGGGCCGATCACTATCAGTTTCTTGGAAAGGGGCAATACTGTGAACTCAGAGAACTACTGTGAGCTGCTAACTCAAGTGAAAAAAGACATTAAGAACAAACGGAGAGGACTTCAATCAAGAGGTGTGATTCTCCTTCAGGATAATGCAAGGCCCCACACAGCAGCAAGAACCCTAGCCAAAATTGAAGATTTAGGCTGGAAACTTCTAACACACCCACCCTACAGCCCAGACCTTGCACCATCTGATTTTCACCTCTTCGGCCCACTCAAAGAGAGTATGAGGGGAATTCACTTCCAGACTGATGAAGAAGTGAAGGCTGCTGTGAGCAACTGGCTAAGGACCCAGTCCACGGAATTCTATGCCAAAGGAATAGACAATCTAATATCAAGATGGAACAAGTGTGTTGCAAAGGAGGGAGACTATGTTGAAAAATAAAAAAGCATTTTTTGATTACCAGTCATTGCAAACTTGAGTTATTAAAAAAGTCTCATTACTTATTGACTGACCCTCGTACATATAACTTCCATTCAATTTAATGTAAGTCGGGGATTAGTTCAAATGGCTTCAATTTTAGAATAGTTTTTTTACGGGAATGCGCAATCTACGAGTTATATAGTATATCTATGATCACTCTGCTTAGGTTTGGCAATGAATTCGCGTCGTGCTGATATTAAATCGATTGCTTAAGCGTTGGAGCTAAAACGATTAACTCAAATGCGAAATAACTTAAATTTTGGTTTGAAATACAATATTCTCTTATAGGCATGCACTGAATACTGAGTAGTGATGGATATTCAAAGTTAAGGGTCTGAGGCAAAATTCTAATCAGGGGCCCCCAAAAAATGACTTCGATTACCATTTTAGCAATTCCATATAGAAAGATGAGCTACCAAATATAGAAAAAAATTGATACTGATATGAAACTTGAAAGTCAGTAACTAAAATCAGTGGCAGGCACAAATATTTATCATGGTTGATGGGTTTGCAAACCAAAACCACAGTTAATATAATAGTTAAAATAAAGTGGAAACCTTGTTTTTTCCACACTTTTTCGTGCTCTATTTCTTTTTAATTGTTTTGCATATCCGTCATTCTTCAAAGGGAGGGAAGGATCACTTTTAAACTAAATTCCTCCCGTGCATGTGCTTATAACTAAACTTCATTTTTTTACTTGAAAAAGTCTTCGACACACTTGAATTCAGTGATGGGATTCAGGGAGTTTGCACCTTTTTGCATGAACACGTTTTTGGAATGTCATAACGTTCAAGGAGCGGGCTATTAATTAACGTAATCTCTGTACTTCTATAGTTTTGTTAATGAAAAAACCTATTGCTTGTAAGTTCTATACTATAGGGAAAAAAACTGTTATTTTTAAGTTTTTGAATCCCATTGCTGCTTGAACTCATTTTTTTTTTACAAAAAACAAGGACTCAACCCATGTCCTCAAATCAATAATTGTTGACTTGAGGTTGTTTTAGTGTGCTTAGTAGCCTAAGCTAGGCTATATGCAATGTACAGAAACGACTTGGGGAAAACAGTTTTATAAATTCAAATTTCTTGAACTACCATTCAAGCTTTAATGGTCGTATACTAAAATTACATCATTTTTGGTAGCGTTGGACTTGAAATCGGTTTGATCTTTTTGAAAAGAATTTGAACTAGGTTTGAGTTTAAAAGTTTCAAGTTGTTGGATTGCTTTTAGCATGCACACAATCTATTAGAACTATATTTTTTAAATTTTTCTGCCACTACATACTTTTCAGACACTCAAGCCATAGTCGTGATAGTCTACAAAAATAATAAATTTGTTAAATTATATTTCAATCGAACTGAAAATTGAACTGACTAAATAGGTTGGCTACTATCAAACACAAAAATCTGATATTTTTAAGCAACAAATACAAATCTGCACTTATTACATAGCAACAAAAACAAAAACACTTTATATTATTGTATATACGTACAGCAATAACAATTAAGCCGGCCGAACAAAATGATGATCCAATCTCAAGAATTATGCTCATTCCACAATGTACAACAAGTTCTATCATAAGAATTGCAAAATCTGTAGCCTAAAGCATTACTAAAAAGAGAAGCTTTAGCTTTGGTTTTTGTTAAGAGAAAAAAGGTTAAGAAATGCTTGTAATAGGAACCTTTGAAAAATATGTATGTCTTAATTTCCTATAAACAATAAGTTATGCAAAGTAGGAAAAAACGACGCCATGTTGTGTCTAAGGAGACGATCTTTTGCGCTTAAGTACTATACAAATCAGAAAAGAAATTCTAATGTGACGTAGAATATGGCTTTAAATTAAAAAAAGCAACAGAAAATTTGGTTATAAAAATCTTGAAATTATCTGATTATTGGAATTCATTAATAATTTTTAAAATGCTAGTCTTTCCAACGATTTTTTTCTAACTGTTTTGCCTAATAACTCTAAATAACAAAATTGTGTTATTAAGCAAAAAAGTTAGTACTAGAAAAAATGAAATAACTTTCTAAAGTTTTGAGAATTGAAAAAAAAAATGTTTAAGTTTGGAACTTATAAGTACCGTACTAAAAGATTTAAGAGTAATTATGGGTTGGTGTAGTGCTTCAAATTGCACTTTAAGTACAAAAAAAGGTATGCGTTTGTTTCGTTTTCCAAGAAACGAAGACAGACGTTCTAAATGGCTTATTAATTGTTTATCGGAAATTGAATATAATGGAAATGAGTTTCTTAATTCTCTTGATCAAGAAATTCATAAACATTACATAACACTGTAAATCTTTATGCTCAGAAATAATTTTGAGCATATATAACTTCTGTATAGTATGCAAGTAAGATAGCTGCTTGAAGTTTTGTTAAGTAATTTTAGTGTTTATTTTTATGTTGCTTTACACTTAAACTGTATCTTTTGCGAGAAATTGCTGAAAATGTATTGGTTATTTTTTTGCATTTACTTAGTTGTAAAGGGCTACAGTATTTTGTAAAGATTTTTAATTGTTTGATTTTTAAATAAAATATTTTTTATTAAACTGTATTATATATTATGTATAGTAAGCAGTACAATTCCCAATTCTGTCCAGTTGAAATTATATAAAAAGATAAAAGTTTTATAACCGAAAAAGAATTTTGGTCTTTGAAAATCTATTAAAGATTGCATAAAAAGGTCTCAACTATTGCTTCAAATTGAAGACCGACCATTACTTTTTGATGTCATTTCTATTTTGAATGTCTATAACCACAGTTACCATTTCATGCTCCTAAGATTTGAACTTATTTTTATGAAAATTATTTTAGAGAACTCTGTCATGTTCATTACCAATTAACTATTTACAGTGATGGTTTTAATAGGGTGCCAACAGAGCAGCAGTACCAAGTCCCTTCTAAAATGCAGTGTTTCTCCTACACAAGATATTGCTCTATTTCTTTATATTAGCTCCAGGATGTCAATGGCATGTTTAAAATAAAGAATTTTTTTAGAGATTATTTTGTTTTGAGACACTAAATGGCCCCTCCTGAAACAATGACTTTTTTTAAAAGAACACACTGATTTGGAACACTTAACAGTGGCGCCCCTAAAATAAAGACCTTTTCTTAGAGTTAACTTTTTTGATTCACCAGAAAATGAAAAAGTGGTCCTTTAGATAAAATGAGGAGCGTTTTTAAAGATCACAAGAACACTTAATAGTGGGCCTCCCTAAATTGAATAGCTATTTTTTAGCGGTGACTTTGTTTTGATACATTAAAAAGTGGCTCCCCCTATGACAATGACTTTTTTTAGAAATTGCTTTGCCTTCAAACACTAAATAGTGGCCCCCTTACTTTTCTTCCCCCGGGCCCCACTTTCTGTAAGGCCATCACTGTCTATTTATCTGTCTGATATACCAGACAATAATAGGCATTGAATTTTGTATGTACAAACCAGGTTAGGGTAATTGCTTTACGATTCATTTAATGCTCCTGTAACAAAAAAGGTTACAGGTTGAGGACCAAAATGTATCATAAATGAAGTGAAGATTGTTTTTATAAAATCAAATGTTTGAAAAGCTTTGTTGTCTCCATATAAAAGTATACATTTTTGCTGCAAGCCCCCATACCCAAATTTATCTTTAGTTGAAGTTTCTTTTTTAGATGTAACTTGATTAAAAATATTGGGCCTTATTTTCCAGCCTCGATAAATAACAAAAATAATACAGTTAAAAAAAGGATAGTTGATAACTGTTTATGTATATAAATATTATAATATATTTATTGAATTTTAATATTTATGAGCTGTTTTGGTCCATATTTATGGGCTTGAGGTGGCAAGACTTCATTCACTTTAAAGTTAAACATTAATTGTGTATTTTAATTTATTTCTTTTATGCATTTGTTATAAGTTTCCAAATCTACTTTTTAATTCGTGTTGTTGTATATATTTGTAAAGTTTGATATTTCAGGTGCTTAATTAAAGCTCTTAAATCTTGGTTAATTTTCTTTATATGTTCAAGAGATCATTGAGGTTCTAAATGTTTTAGAGTTTTTTTATGATATAATTGGTTTGCAGTAATTCAAGGTAAGATATGGTTAATAATTATATACTATTTAAATTATCAAATACTAAATAATGAAATTTTGTTGAATAGAATGTGTAAGTTTTTAAAATCTTTTAACATTTTAATTTCTACTTTGCTATCAAATATTCTTGTTTTTGCTAACCATTACATAAGTGGCCAATAGTTAAGCAAGCATAAAAAGGAATAGCATAGCCTCAGTTTTAAATCTTGAACAATAAACTTGAATCAGTAAAATGATTTATATGCTAAAATGCATAAAAGCAGCAATTATCTGAAGTAGTTATGACCAGGGGTGGTTGGGATAACTGATTTTTTTCAAATAAATTTTAAAAAAATACAGTAAAGCGTAGTAAATAAAACATAAATGCTTTTTACTCTATGCAATAATAACCACAGGGGGATCAAGGTTAGTTTGATTATCGAAAATTGGGTAATCCCATTGTTTTTAGTAACCCTGGTAAATTAACCCAGATCCGGATCTCCCCTGTGGTTATTTTGCTTAGAACAAAAAACATTCATGAATTTATTTACCACGCTAAAGTACAGGATAATCAAAAATATAATCTTGCAATAAATCTTGCAATAAAACGCTTATTGAAGATAAGCTCACAACTAGATGTAGTTTATTCTCATACCCTAGAGATCAGTGACTAAAATAAACTAAATATTTGCAGGTCAAAGTTACAATTCTTTTAAAAGCTGGCCAAGTTGTATTTAGCTTTTTATCTTTTTATCATCTTCTACAAGCTGTTGTTGAAAGTCTCAGGATATGATCCATCTGAGGAGTATGGGTTGTGTGACCCAACAGTTGATTGAACAATACTTGATGATAGGAAAGTTGATCAAACAACACCTGATGTTTGGAAAGTTGATTGAAGCAATTTTTGATTGAAACAACACTTGATCTAATTTATGTATCTAATTTACATTAACAAAAGGATTGTATAATTGCAAAAGCATACAAAAAGTAAATCTTTTTTATCAACTGTCATTTCAATCAACTGTTGTTTCAATCTACTGCCATTTAAATCAACTGTCATTTCGATCAACTGTTGTTTTGATCAAGTGTCATTTTGATCAACTGTCATTTGATCAAATGTTGTTCCATCAATTGGCATAGCACCTATGGGCTGAGATGCTTCTTAAACCTGTAATAGAAAAAATAAAGCAGCAATGTTTTTAGTTTGATAACATGGCAAACCCTGCTAGCTGTATTAGATTGTGATACAAAGGTGCTATAGAAATATTTAGACCTACTTTAAAATGAGAACTTGTTGGTGATATTGCTTTTTGAAAGAGATAAAGGACTTGTTTTCTCTAATTGTTGATGTTATTTTATTCCAAATTAATGGGCCTCTATAACTTAAAGGTTGTTTATTTAGGTCTATTGTACAAAATAGGGGAAACAAATTTTATTTACTCCTAGTTTGGCAAGATTCTTTGCTACTTAAAAGTAATGAATTTTTATTTAACATCCCTTCAAAGGCTTTGGGAAAATGTTTATTTCAATACTTATACATGAAATAAGCTATTTCAAAAACCATGACAAAGAGACATATTGTCATGGTGGTAGACAGTTTTGTTTCGAATATGGCTATAATATCTAGCATCTCATTAATAGTTCAAGTTTCTCAAAGTTTTTATTTAAACTATGCATATTTAAGTTTGATTTAATTTCTAATAAAATTTTTAGCATATTTAATTTGTAAAAATATTTTTGCAATGAAAGAAAATAAAATTATCTATTATTAATTGTTTCGGAGCAGTTCAACCACAAGTGGTCTTTTCCACCAGACGAATTTTACCTGCTTTACATAAAGACATTCTTCCCACTTTTCAACAAAGTAACGTTATATATGAATACGGGTGCCACTGTGATAGTCAGTACGTGGGTCGATCATATTAACGTTTGCAAGACAGTATCTGCCAGCATGTGCCGACGTCTATTCCAAACAGAACCAGTCAAGAATGTAAACAACCAGAACACCCAGGAAAACTAGTGAATTCAATACTGCACTGTGACTCAGCAATTGGAAACCATCTGTTACATAACCAAAAATGTGCATCTCACTATAAAGACAATCAATTTTTTATTCTCTCTAAAGCACAATCCAATTTCCATTTATCAGTCTTGGAATCAATTTTCATCCATCTTTGAAAACCTAATTTGTGTAGACAGAAAGAGTTTGTTTACAAACATAAATTGTTAATATAATTGTAAAAAAATTTTCCTTTTAGTTCCAAATTTTAGCATAATTTTGTTCATTTTTTTGCCAAAAAAAAGTTTTACACTGACAAAATGTGGTTTTATTTATTAAATACTTTTAATTATTATGATAACTGTTACTAACCCTAATTTTTAGCCAATCAGGATCACTCTTAAAACTTTTAAATACTACATTCAATTCTGCAATTTATTCTAGCGAAACCTCCTGAAAACAACTAGAAGAAAACGTTTGACTTTTTAAAACAGCCTTTTTAAAGGCTACTCAATTAACAAAAGAGCATGAAATGAATCATTTGCTTTTAAAACCTATTTTAGATATTTTTCACTGGAGATCAGTTTTGAGTTAATATTGATTATTTTTATTGATTTTAAACCATTTAGAGAAGCTTTGCTTTGAAAGGTTTTTTATTTTAAGGGGAATTTCATTCCAAATTTTTAGCCCATTAAAAAAGTAAAAAGATTTAATATTCTGCAGTGTTACTCTTTGTAACTAATAGTTCTCATTTGTGAGAGATCTTGTTTGATAATTATGGAATTGATTAGTTGGTTTAAAGGACATGTTGAAGTTTTTAAAGAAATCTTTTTTGATTGTAAGAATGTATAAATTTTGCTACTTCCAATTCATAAATATAACTGATTTTTAATATATTTCTTGATTTATATAAGGTTGTCATTTCAACATAATTTTTCAGACATTTGAAATTCATAAGACGAATAATTTTTTGAATTATTTGTATTTGATAGATTAAAGTAGAATTTGTACCACCCCATGCAACAATTTTATATTTTATATGAGGATAAACAAAACTATAATAAAGGTTGATTAAAGTAGTTTTGGAAATCAAATGTTTTACCTTAGACGAAACCCAGAAAACATTAAGAGAGTTTATTGCTAAAAAGTGATCATGCCATTTTAAGCTCTTATCTATTATTATACCTAAATATTTAGCAGATAATGAAGAAGGAATCTTAAGGGCATTAACCTTTACAATAAAATTATTTAAAGCACTTCCATTATTCTTGTGATAAAGTATAACAATAAAGTAAAAAGACTTAGAACAGCTTAAAGTTAATTGATTAAATTTCATCGAATTGTTTATAATTTCCAGTTCATGATTTACTTCAGATTCAAGTTTATGTATGTGTTACTTTCTAAAATTAACACAGTATCATCTGCAAATAAATTATTGCAAAATTTAATATGTAGAGATAAATCATTAATAGACATGGAAAAAATAGGAGCCCTAACATAGAGCCTTGAGGTACACCACTATAAATTGGATTCACTTTTGATTCAATATCATTGCATTGAGTATATTGGTTATGATTTTTCAAATAATATGAAAGAGGTGAGTGCATTTTGCCTTGAATGCCATAGCTATTGATTTGATTGATTAGAATTTTATGATTGACAGTGTCAAAAGCTTTTGATAGGTCTGAAAAGATGCAAAAAGTAAAATATTCCTTATCAAAATTTTTTTGAAGAGTGCTTTGAAGATCAATTATGGCTATCTCAGTTGAGTAGCCTTTTCTAAACCCAAATTGTTGATAGAAATAATCATGAAGGAGGAAAAATAATTTTCACTTTAAACATATTAAAGTGTATCAAAAATTTTGGCTATTGGCAATAAAATTTATATAAACCTATAGTTACATATAGGCCTATATACTCGTATTTATAGGCAATCTAAATCTTTTTCATTTATTGCAATTTCAAGGTGAGAATGAAAAAAATCTATAGCCATTTTATCAGTAATTTCATTTTTTTTGTGAAGTCAAGCTATGAATCAGCAAACAATTTCTTCTAGAGCAGTGGCTTCCAACTGGTGTGTTGCAGCACACTAATGTGCTGTGAGAGGTCCCCAAATGTGTTGTAAAAGATTTTGGAAAAAAATTATTTAGGGACGTTGATTTTTGCATTTTTTGTACATGGGATTCAGAGGGAAAGAGCGTGAGTTCAGGCAGAAACTTTTTTTCAGAGATGACCATGATTTAGGGAGGAAAATTGAAAAATCATTGACAAATTTTCAGTGAAGACACACAGACAGACACACAAAAGTTTATTTTGCCCAAAACCATATAAAAGTATAACAAAAGAAATGCAAGAAAAAAGAAAATAGCAAGAAAGTACCTAAGGTTTACTAGTCAAGATGGTTCTTGATTAAATTACAATTACCAATAACAATGGTGTTAGTGCAAGTAAAATTAATAATAGAAAAAAACAACAAAAACAAAAAAGAGGAGTTTGTTAAACAAAAGTTTACAAACAACAGCAAAAAAATTTCAATCTCACTTGATTATGCATATTAAGATAGAATTAGGCCAGAGCATATTTTATTTTTATTTATGTAAAATACATTACTGGGCTTACATTTTAGATATTACAATGACTATTTATATTCAATATGATTTAGAAAACAAAGTAATCTATTTATTACATAACATGTGCTAAACTATTGCAAAACAAAACAAATTTGAAAACTTAATATTGATCAATAAAATTTTTTTTAATTGTTTTTTTTTTTTTTTTTTTTGGAGATGACCATGATTTTTGGAGAAAAATTAAAAAATGATTGACAAACTTTCAATGAAGTCTTTTTTCATTACAAACATATAGTAAGAAGTCTTTTTTATTGTGCTGCAAAAATTTAAATAGCTGAATAGTGTGTTGCCATATAAAAAAAGTTGGAAGCCACTGTTCTTGAGTATTGTTGTTGATTATCCAACATTATATCTAAATTGTCTTTTTGATTTGTTAAGTTACTGTTTTTCCATTTTTAGTTGTAAAGTTTCGTTTTTAAATTCAACAGCCAGTGAATCAAAAACAATTTGCCTAAGGGAATCATTATTTAATATTGATTCACTCATTTAAAGGCAATTATTTTCAGAAATTCAATGTCAGACTTAAAAGTTTTTTTTATCAACAGGCAATCAGAAAGTTGATTCAAAGAACACTTTTCTAAAAATTTTAATGATATCATAGTCTCCTGTAGTATATCTGTGTCAACCAGAATGGATTTGACAACATCTGTAGCAGCTTCATGTTCATTTGCCTGCTTGCTGAATGTAGATTTGTTGACATATTTTTTCCCAGTCATGATATTGTGGTAACTTACTCTTTTGGTTTTTCCCTTTAATCAGGGGTAGCCACAGCGTATCATCCTTCTCCAAACTGTCCTGTCTTCAACGTCCATCTCCTTCTCATCAACTTCCCCATATCTTCTTTCACAACATCTAAAAATCTTTCTCTTTGGTCTCCCTCTTTTCCTCTTTTCTGGTAACTCCATTTCCATCATCTTTCTTCCTACATACTTTTGTTCTCTCCTCATGACATGTCCATATCACCTCAGCCTGCCCTCCCTCATTTTCATTCCTAACTGTTCTACCTTAACTGTACCCCTGATGTACTCGTTTCTAATCATTTTAATATCAAGTCATGATATTGAGGAAAATAACCAATCAAATTTTTAAATCACGTTATTATTTTAAAAAGATTAATATTTACCCAGTCAAATTAAGCAAAACAATAAACTGCATGTAATCCTTATTTAAACCTTATTGAAATAGAATGTGCAAGATAACAAAATCCTATCACAGTTTTCAATTCATCACACATTTTATGGAAATGCAGCTTAATATAAAACTTATATTTACTGCAATCTTTATTTGTAGTCATAGTTATTAATTAGGAAATATTTTTTTTTAATTCAACTTGTTTTCAAAATATTATTTTTATCTTGTGTACAGCTCATTTTTTAATGCTGTATAACATACATAAAATAGAAAAATTGTTTTGGAAAATTAAATTGTGTAGAGTTAAAAGTGTATTGGAAAGTAAAAATGTTTTATTACCATTACAATAGAATAGTTACTGCTGTTTTATTACTTTACTATCATCACAAGGAATTAATAGAATCCACTATGTGTAGACCAATTCTGTGTCGTGCTTTTCATGTTAGGTGGCTTAGTTTTTTATTTGCTTGTGTGTAGGTAATAGCAGTACAAAAATATCTGTTTTTCAGAATAATTTTTAATTGAATTTATTTAAAAACAACAATTTCTGTATGCTTATGATTATACGCTTTTCATTGATATTTAAAAACAGTGTTTAAAATGGAAAGATAATTGTTTTGCATATTGAAAGTCTTGATTGTTATTGTATGAATCAACATGCCAATTTAAAAATCTAATTTAGTATAACTTTTGTATTTTCAGAAATTTTTGTTTGAAATTTATGTGAACACATTGTGTAGGCATTTTGAACATTTTCATTTGATTTGCCTTTGTTTGCCATGATGCATGACCTGATACAGTCTCTGAAAGTGGTGCAGGCCCTCCTGATATCCCCTTTGGCAAAATCATTTCATTCCTGGCGATTGCAGTCTTTAGTGAGTCCAAATTGCCATGGGAGGTGTGATTGGTTTTACTATCGATAGCGCACCAACAGAAATAATCCATGGGTTTTAAATCATATGAACTGAGAAGCCAAAAGTCTTTAGACCAGAAGCTTGCCATATTGGTACTGCAGAACTTTTTCACTTTTTTAGATGTATGGGCAAAAGCTCCATTTTGTTGCCACACATAAATGTTGTCAGGGTAAAAGGCGTTTAGCCATGGCGTACTGTGTATGTTAGAACGTAGTACAGTACACATGAAATCTGTTTTTCTGATCAGATTAAAAAAAATATAGGGGCATCTTACTGCCATCTGACCCTAAGTCTCCCAGAACAATAACTTGAGCAGAATTCTTTGTTCTGAAAACACTTTTGACATCTTCTTTTGTTGGTGTAATTTAACGGTCATTTTTTCTTTTATAAACTTGTTCACAGTGAATATTTTCTTATTGCTTATTGAGGAAAGAGAAAAATTTTTTGCACCTAACAAACCTTTTTTTGCTTTATGCTCTTGGTGAAAAGATGTTGTGGCTGCCTGAAAAAAGATTTAAGGCCCAAGCCCAGGTTGACAGCAGTTCTTATGGTCTTTGGGTCTAGATTTAAATTCTTAGCATGTCTTCTCATGCTGATTGTAGGATCCTCTGTGATTTTGTCCTTGAGAGTCCTGAGGAAGACCTTGCTTCTCTTCCTGTGGTGGCCCCCACTGCCAGTAGATCTCTTTGTACCTCTACCAAGTTTTTTGGCATGCTGGATGTGCTGCACAGTTCTCTCAGTCACATCAACTATCTTGACAATTTCCTTCTGGGGTGTATGTGCATCTAAGAGATCAATAATGATTGACATTGTTATTATTTGAAGTATTGAAAATTGTTTTAAGTCAATGGTATTTTTTTTTTTTAGATAAAATGTGTCAAAGAATGAAAATCTGTAGAAGGCAAGTATAGAAGAATGAAAGCCACTTTTCTACAAAATAGTTGGAACAGAGGTATCTTTATTAGGTGACATAATCCTAGGTTTTGCTGATTTTTGTTTATACTATTGATTATTTATGGTAAAGTAATTATAAACTCTATTAATGCTAGTTGCTTAAATATTCAGTTATTTTACTTTTAAGGATTGTAGATTTAAGTTGGTTTGTATTTACTGCTAATATTGACAATTTTTTTACTGCTAATATAATCATTCCAATTCTTTCTAAATCAGGACCCTGGAAATAGTTCTATTGTCCTGTTTGTTGTTATATGTCAACTGTATATTTTGGTATGCCCATCATACAACATAATGTTGCACCTTAAAATTGATAAGGTAAAGGGGTCTTGGTACAGCTTTGATTTCCCTAACTCCAGTGTAAAAAGCGAAAATATTAACAAATCATGTACTTTGTTTTACATTGGAAGCTACAGTTTAATAGAAGATTTTACGAGTGTGATGCCATAAAGTTGATGTAGTTTTGCTAAAAAAATTGCAATTAAATTTTTTACTTTTCTGTAATTTTATTTTTTATTGTTTAAACAGGATTCAAGAAAGACAACCAAGATGTTGTCATTGTCGTTTGGAAGGGCATCCACTTCTGGTCAGACATAAACAGTTATCCTTTTACTACAAGGCTGCCGTACTGCCCAGATCAGATCCTGGCTTTCTTTGTTAAGCCAGCATTGAGTTTCATCATCCAAAGCCGTCAGACCTCGTGCTCTGTGCGAGCAAGATTGATTTTTAAATCATTTCAATCCCTGTCAAAAATGCCTTGCTATTAAAAATTCAAACGACTTACCCAAAGCACTTTATAATAAAGATTTTTGGCGTTACTTTTTGGCTTTTCATGTTGTTTTTGTTTAATTCTAATATTATAAAAATTGATAGCATTCAGGCACTATCAAAATATGCAATAAACAGCAGGTAAATGAATTATGCATTGACCAATCATGTTGCAGTTGTAGCATTTTAAATGAGATGTGACTAGTAGGTTTAATATTATTTATATTTAATTGTTTCAAGCTGAGTTTGGAATGTTTAAATGAAGTAATTTATTGCAGCACTAGTTTTTTGACACTATTTTTTAGATATTTATTGATGCAATTATTGTCAAGTTATTGTTCTTTGTTTGTATTATATAGACATTTCTTAATTTATAGCAAGCAAAATTAAACATTTCATTTATTTTGTAAAATTTTATTAAAAAGCTGAACGTTTTCGACTATCATCAGTCCTTATCAAAGCATCTAAAATTGTTTAAAATCATCTAAAAAATTTTTTTAACCATAAACGACAATTACAATTAATTAAAATATATAAAAAACACAGATTACTCAAGAATTTAAAGATCAGATCAAATACTACTTTCAGAAATTTATGAACCGTTCCAAACAAGTATGTGCAACGCGGAATAATCAAGCTATTCATCGCTCTCTACTAAATTTATCTAAAGATTCAGATATTAAAGTTTGTAAGTTAGATAAAGGTAGTGGAGTTGCAGTACTAAATTCGGTAGATTATTTTTTCAAATTAGATTCCATAATATATGATTCTACTAAGTTCGTTGAAATTAATAATAAGGAAGAAAGCAAATCACACCCTTTGATAGCAAGGGAACAATCAATCAGATATCACATTCAGAAATATCTAAAGCCGTACGGAAATGAAATTATTCAGCACCTTCTCCCAACGGGATCTACACCAGGCAAGTTATATGGACTAATAAAAGCACACAAAGAAGATAATCCTGCACGCCCAGTTATCTCGATGGTGGGCTCTCCCGAATACAAACTAGCAAAATTCTTGGATACGATCATTAAGCCATATATATCAGATAAACACATGCTGCGTTCATCTTATGAATTCTTAGAAAAGCTACAAGAAATCAATCTGAATTCAAATCAAGTAATGGTAAGCTTCGATGTCAAATCCTTATTTACAAATGTTCCCTTACAAGAAACTATCGACCTTATTTCAAATAAAATTTATGACAAGAACTCAAATGCTAATCGCCTACCAATAAAAAAGAAAATCTTTAAAAAATTATTAAATTTAGCAACCAAAGGAATATTTTTATACAAAGACAAATTATATCAGCAAATTGATGGTGTTTCGATGGGTTCACCACTTGGTCCCACTATAGCTAACTTCTTTCTGGCTGAAACGGAAACTCGCCTTTTACAACAGCAATTCAATTCCGCCCCAAAAGTCTATTTTAGATATGTAGATGACATTTTTGCAATATTTAACAACGAAGCAGACAGTATGGAATTTCTAAATAGATTAAATTCACAACATAAAAACTTGCAATTTACAATGGAAAAGTCTACTAATACTCTCCCCTTTTTAGACATGGAACTTAAAATACACAACAATAACTTACAATCATGGATTTGGAGAAAACCGACTCATACTGGTGTTTTTCTGAATTTCAAAGCAATTTGCCCGTTAAAGTGGAAATCAAACTTAATTAGTTGTATGCTAAATCGTGCCAAAAATATTTGTTCCGATTGCCATCTATTCAAAAATGAAGTAGAAAAATTAAGATCAATGTTCTGTAATAATGGATACCCAAATTATTTTTTCGATAAAGTTTTTTACCAATTTATGAATAGTAGACAAACAAATTTAAATCAGACGCAACCTACCAATAAAAAAGAAAACATTACAGTTGAAATTCCATATGTGGGGAAACAGTCTCACATATTCGCAAAAGACATTTCGAAACTTATTTGGAAATTCTCTGCCGTGCACTTAACACCTATATATAAAACTTGCAAAGTTGGAAACTATTTCAATTTAAAATCTAACACACCTGCGCTTTTGTTATCAAATGTTGTCTATCGCTTTTCGTGCCCGTGTGATGCGGGTCTGACTTATATCGGTAAGTCAACACGTCATGTGATAACAAGAGCAAAGGAACACTTAAATTTAGGCTCTTCGGTCAAAAGCAAAATAAAAGATCATATTATTGAATGCAATTTGTGTAATAAAAAAGATATGGATAGCTTAATACATCGTTTTAGTGTTATAAAGAAATGTTCATCAGATTACGACTGTAAAATTCACGAAGCGTTAATAATTAAAAAACATCAACCTAAATTAAATAAACAACTGTATGAAAATGGCTCGTCTTTTTTACTACAACTCTTTTAATTTTAGTCATGTGATTTGCAAAATTATTATTTTTTTCTCATTTTTTCTCTTTTTTCTCCTTTTTTCTCTGTGAATTCTGACGTTGTTTTGTGTAATTGTCTTTGCCTATAAACTGAATTAGTAATAACAGTGACAGCATAAACTTGAGAATATTGTTGTTTTTTATATATTTTAATTGATTGTAATTGTCGTTTATGGTTAAAAAAATTTTTTAGATGAGTTTAAACAATTTTAGATGCTTTGATAAGGACTGATGATAGTCGAAAACGTTCAGCTTTTTAATAAAATTTTACAAAATAAATGAAATGTTTAATTTTGCTTGCTATAATTTTTAAGTGGATTTTAAAAATCACCTCTCTTCCTAAATTTCTTAATTTGTTAAAAAACCCAGTGGATCTGTTCAACCCTATTGGATGAAGATTTTAGGACGATTCTCGTGAAACGCATTTCAATTAAAATTTTTCAATAAAAATTTTCCGTCTAACCATTTAATTAATTAATAATGATATACATATTGTTGCTGCAGATGTTAAAGCCTTATACCCCAATGTGCCTCGTCATTTGGCACTAAACGCTATTCGGCAAGCTCTTACTCTTTTCACCAACTTTAATTCGTTATGTATTAATATTTTTTTACAGTTAATAGACCATTGTTGGAAGAATGTTATATTACAATTTGAAAATTATTTTTACAAACAAACAACAGGCATAATTACTGGTGACAATCATTATGTATCAATTGCCAACATCACTCTTCACTCCATACTACTACCCATTGCAGAAACTATCAAACAATCACAATTATTCAAACGTTTTATAGACGACATAATATGGTTATCTATTGGCAAGACTACTACGCAAGATATACAAAAGGCACTTAATAATGTTTTTGAATCTGCCTGTCTTAAACTTGATTTTCGTCATATCTCCACCCAATCGCAAATTCCAGACCATCTAGAATTTTTGGATGTTGACCATGTAATTGATAAATATTGTAACTGTAGTTTTTTTACTAAAGACTATATCAAACCTACTGCTTTAAACCGATCTTTCCTACACGGCTCTTCATTTCACCCACCTCATATTTTCAAATCTATAGTTTTTTCAGAAGCAATTCGTATGAGATGACTAAACGAGACATAAACAAGTTACATTGAAAGCCTTAAACGACTTCAAATTAAATGCTTATTATCTAATTTCAATAAAAAAATGATTGATGATATGATAAATATATCCAAAACTTGGTTAAATCGTTTTAAACCTGATGATACCAAAACCAAAGATAAAAATCCTCAATTCCATAAAATTGTTTGGGCTACTTCTTTCACTAATTGCATTAATCTCACTGACAAAGAGAAACATCTTAATCCGTTATCCACTGTTATTTATAAACGACCAGCTACACTTCAAAATCTTTTAATAAACCTAAAAACCATAAAAATGGATCTTCTTCTGCATGTGGTCACTGTGCTCTTTGTGGTAATCATGGAACACATAAAAACATGGTCCAAAACACTAATTTTATCAAAAGTAAAAATGATAAAATTATTCAACTTAAGCAAAACCTCAACTGCACTAATTTCGGTATATATGCCGCTTCTTGTAATATATGCTCTGAAATTTATATTGGCCAAACTATAAACCGTTTTTCCGTACGTTGGAATACACACCGCCATATTTGGAATAGCAACACATTGGATTCTGATAAGGCAGCATTATTTATACATTACCACAGGAACCACACTGATCTTCCATATAAGAATAAACCTATTTCAGAATGCTATACAGTTACTTTCTTACAACAACCTTCAAATTCTTATTTAGACATTTGTGAATCCCGCTGGATTCATCTATTAGATGCCTCTATATTCAAGCTACTGTTTTTCCTATTCAACGTTGAATGCTTCTCTTCTCTTTTTATTGTACGTTTCTTTTATATTTTTCTATTTTTCTCTTTCTTCCTTTGTATATTTTCTCCAGGCATTTTTCCTTTATATTACTATTAAAAAAAAAATTTTTTTAAATAATACACTGTACTTACACTTCCTACTTACACTACCTTGCACTTACACTCTTTATTTCACTACTATATTATTTCTGTCTTCATTTACATTACTACGAAATTTTGTATTTCAACTTTTGACTCTTCACACGTCACAATCGCCTTTATTAATATGCAATCAGCTGTTTTTCTTGATGTTTACTATTGTATAGTTTATTTAATTTAATTGGCACAGTTTACAATTTTGACAGTAAGTTTTTACTTTACTATTTGATAATAATTGTTTTGTTAAGTGAGTACATTTTATTTTATTCTATGACATTTACTAATTTTAATCATTAATCAATAATTTTCTATTAATTTATTCTTACAATTTCACAGACTTAATAGAATTATTAACTGATGATGATCTTTTGATCAAAATCGATTTTAAATTAAAATAAATAAGTTTCTAATAAATTTTGGACTGATTCTTGTCTTCCTTATTGAAAAATTTAATAGACATTTCTTGTTACAATTTTTTAAATTATCTTTATCATAGTTATTGTTATTTTTTATCAAAAGCAAGTGCCTGAGTTATTATTTAAATTGATATACAGATTTTACATCTAAATTGTTACTTACTTAAATGTCAATTCCAAATTTTAATTTATTTAATAAATTTTGCTTAAATGAAGCTGATGAAACATTGTCACATGTTTCTAATTCCTGCTCTCTGAATAATATATCATCAAATTTATTTTACATCAACAATAATGTCAGTTTCTCTATATTACATATTTAATATTCGAAGTATTACAAAAACTGAAGAAAAGTTGGAAGAAGTATTGATGCACTTCCATTCACTTTTACTATAATAGCTTTAAGTAAAACTAATTTGAATCCAAATAAGCTCAATAAAATTAATATTGAATGGTTTAAGTTTGTTTTTAGTAATGAGATTTTAACTCATGAAGGGATTGGTTTATACATTGATAAAATATTTTTTTACTATTCAATATGATTTAAATTTACTATGTAATAAATGTAAAAATGTTTGAATAAAAATATCTTTAAATAAAAAATAATTTGTAATTGTTGGTATTAACTATAGACATTCTGGTTACGATTTTAAAGAATTTTGCGATTGTATTACAAAAAATATTTAAAATCTAACTTATAATGTGTATACATTTGTTATATGTGGATATATTAATATTGGCCTTGTAAAATATGATAAAGACACTAAAGTTAATAATTATGTTAATGATATTACAAGCATGGGATGTATTATTTCTATTGACAGATTTACTACAATGACAGAAACTAGTAGCACTATTTTGGATCATTTTTTGGAGTAGCCATCCCTTAATCTCTCAAAGGAGTCAATCTCTAGATTCCCATTCTTGAATTACCTCTGCTCCTTCTAAACGATTTCTTCAAAGACTAGTGGTGTTGTGTTGGTAGTTGACTGCAGTTAAAAAGGCGATTATGGTCACGTGTGTGCGACAAGCACAGTGGACATTGTGACGTGTAAGTTTCAGGGTTCACTGTATGTATTTAACTTTGCATGAGTGGTGATTTGTTGGCTCTAAGGTGTGCCAGTTTTTTATACATATGACGTACCGGTAGCAATGTTTGTTCTGATAACAGAATGGCCTGGAGTGTGGTGTTAGTAACTTTGTTGCTGTTTCTATAATTGAGGTATTGTTAGGTAATGGTAGTGTAAATGTGTTTGAGGTTTTTCTCTACATTCCTCAGGTGTTATGTCTGGTTTTAAGATGATGATGTTTGTATGGATCAGGGCATGCAAGTGATGCGTTGCATGACCAAATTTTTAGGAATTCCATGACGGATTTTTGCGCGATCAGGTAGATATCGTTGAATTCGATAAGAAATATTACTTGTTTGTGATGAAATCTGAGGCCAATTTGAGATGAAGACCCATTTTTTGTGTTAGTTTAGAAAATACCGTGAATTTAGGACGAAAAGTTAGAAATTGTAAACTGGTTTGAAGTGATGACCTTTTTTTTTTAGAGATCACTGCATTTCGAGCAAGAAAAGTGCATTCATTACCTGGAACAATTTCAAGCGATGACCTTTTTTTTTAAAAATTCCAGTATTTTCAGGGAAAAAGTGCATTACCAGGCAATATTTTCAAGTAATGACTTTTCTATTTCTTAGAGATCACTGCATTTTGACGACAAAAAGTGCATTACCAAGAACAATTTCAAGTGATGATTTTTTTTAGAGATCACTGGATTTCTGGGACGAACACTGCATTACCAGGGAATGACTTTAAGTGATGACCTTCACCTTGAATTTAGGACGAAAGTTGGTCTGGAATTTATCCAATTTTATGACCCGGTTTTGGCATGCCAATTGCATGACTAGTCTCAGAGGTCACCGCACGCCACTGGTATGCTCACGGTTATATGAAAGATTGTGGCTTTTATATTTCTGGGCGGATTTAAGTATGCATTAAAATTATGTAAAGGGTGTGTTTGTGTTCGAGTCAGTTGCTTAAGTTGAGTGGCATGAAGCTTGTGTTGGGTATCCATTGGAAAGACTTTGGTTTCGTCGTGTAGGTGTTGAGTGTTTGTATCTCGTGTGCAGCCAGTAACGATTCGCAAAGCTGTGTATTGAATGGTTTGCAGTTTCTTGATGTTGGTGTTTGATATAATAGGGCTCCATATGGTGTTTAAACTGGGGCGAGACATTTGGTAGAAGTGAATGGTTTTAGAATGTTAAGGGTTTGTTTTGTTTTATGTGTTGTAAAAATGTTAATTTTAGGTCAAGAGTGAAACCAAGAATTTTATAGTTTTATAGTTGGTAGGAGAAAGTCGGGTATTATGCACCCCTTAAGCAAAAAACTCTCGGTAAAAATTTTATTTTTAACTTTCCAAACACAAAATTATTATGACGTAATGTCATCAACCTAGACTTTCTTTTATCCAAATATCAACCAGCCTGTAAATTGTTTTATGTAAGCTGTGATGACTCTGCAAACTTTTTTGATAAAGGAATCCACTTTAAAAGTGGTGCTTGTAATAAAAACCCCAACCTAAACTGATGCAAATAAGGAACCACTCTAAACACTTTCTCTAAGATGCATGAATTTATTTATTAAAAACTCTCAAAGCAACGTCTTAAAAGTCTTAATTTATTAAAAGCCCTCAAAAGCAACAACGAAACATATGATGCTTAAATACAAAATGTAATCCATTGGCATCAATCGAGTTTGTCATTCACTCAGTCTTATTCCAAAAACATTAATATAATAAAACTTATATTAATATGACACAAGCAAAAAATGCAGAATAAGACACAAGACCAAGCAATGCACTTATTATTTGCAAGTAAGCTACAGCATGTGATGTCACATTACACTAGCAATAAAGGTTCAGTGATAAACAAGCAAACATCACTCATAAATAATCCACAACAACTTTTTATGTGACGGAGTCCCGAAATTGCCTGTCCTTCCAGCTCCTCACAAACGCGACCAGCACCAAACTTTTAAGAGGTTTTATTTTATTAAAACAAAACAATAATAAAGACTCCAGTCGGAAACAGTTTTCTACAAACAAATATTGCATAAATTTAACTTAAACGCGCAACATACATTACCCGCTGACTCACCGACGATGTTGGGGAATGAGCAAATCTAAATATCAACACGATTGCCAAACTGCTACCGATTGTAGCCAATGTCCACGGGGACCAATAATTGTCAGCAGCTTATTCAAATAGAAATTCTGCAATTAAAACATGATCTTTCTTCGATCACAGAGCTCGTTTCGTTGCATGACTCATTCGAAAAAGAAAAACTTATGTCCAAAAACAAAGTGGCAAGCAACCCTTGTCCAATACAACGTGGCATCACTTGATGCCAAACAGCCGCGCGAGAACGCATTAAAAAGCAGCGCTGATTATTTAGAGTTAATACAAAAGGTGTGCTGGTTCGAAGCCCGCTAGAGATTACCTACTTCGCAAATACTTACGCGTAAGACGTAACATAATACCGTATATATAAGCAGAACTTATAATCAAGGTGCCGGTGATACAAAAATTAGTTGCTTTCTAAAATTAAACAAAAAACAAGGCTGCATTTAAATATTAACTCTTATAATAAGCACAATTTTTCATTAACCAAATGAAGACTATGAAAGCGATGCGGGTTAAAGACAAGATAATATTAAATCTTATAATAAGAAAAAATTTATCTACAACAATCATTTAATAATTAAGTGAAGATTATGAAACAAGTGTGGATTCAAAACGGGAGTAATATTAACTTTTATATCTGATAGTAAGCAACAATTGCTCTATAACGATGAATTGATAATCAATAAAGTCTATGAAACAAACGTAGGTTAAAGACTGGAGTAATACTTACACATATAATAAGGAAGAACTTATCCACAACAATGACTTAATAATCAGGTAAAGACTATGAAACAAGCGCGCGTTAAAGACAGGAGTAATATTAATTGTTATAATAGACAAATAAAGGTCCTATTTCTAAATGTAATTAAATCACATTTTCGAAAAAATTAGATAAACTGATAAAATTGTTTGTTTACTCGCCAGAAATATTCTGACAAAAATCTTTTCAGGATAATGTATGGAAATCACCTTTTGAATAGCACTGAGGTTTAAAATCTTAGCGTGTTTTTCTTTTAGAAGTACCGAAATCCAACTGACTTATGTTAAAAATTCTTATTTAAACTTATATAAAACAAGTTTTTACATATGTGGTGACATAAACATTGATTGGTTAAAAAAAGAGTCTAATTCAAATACACATAACTATTTTGAATTGCTTGAAAGTTTGGGTATCTCAACACTAATCAACAAGCCAACTCGAATAACTGATAAAACCTCAACTGTAATTGACCATCTTTACACAAACAACTACACACATAACAACAAATGTTACATACTTCTTGCCGATATAAGTAACCATTTACCAATATTTCTTATAACAAAAATACGAAAAAATACAAATAAAAAAATAAATTTACAAGTGAGAGATATGAGTAAATTTGAACATGACCAATTCTTATCAGATCTAGAAAAAAATTTAACCAAATTACCTGACATTCAACATACCCCTGTGAATGAATCTATGACTACATTTATTAACATATTTGAAACAACTTTACAATTACATGCTCCATTACGCAACATCACCCGCAAAGAAAAAAAACTAAAAAGAAAACCTTGGATAACCAAAGGAATTTTAACATCTATAAAACACAAGAACAAACTATTCACCATCAAAATTAAGACAAACTCACAAGAATCAATTTAAACATATAAACAATATAGAAATAAGTTAAACCACATCACAGAACTATCCAAAAAACAATACTATTTTAACCTATTTACAACTTGTAAAAATAATAGCTCAAAACTGTGGAAAACTATAAATGATATAGTGAAATATAAAAAACCATGTAAAGTAAATCATACCTCAAAAATCAGAAATAATTTAAATGAAATTATATATGAAGGTAACTTAATTACTAATTGTTTTAATGATTTTTTTGCTGATATTGGAAACAAAATGGCTTCACAAATTTCTGTTTCACAACAAAGCTATTTTCCATCATCTACTGCTCTCATTCCAAGGAACCCTAATACATTTTTTCTTGATCTATTACAATAAATGAAGTTGAAAAAAATATAGCTGAACTTGATCCAAATAAAAAGACTAGCATCCATGGTATACCAATAAAATTTATAAAAATGAGCTCTAGTATAATTTCACCCATACTTAAAGAATTGTTTAATCAATGCATATGCCAAACAACCTTTCCTGATATATTAAAAGTAGCTGAAATTGTTCCTATATTTAAAAGTGGTTCTACAGAATTATGTAGCAATTATAGGCCTATATCACTCTTACCTATTGTTTCTAAATTATTTGAAAAATGTATATATAATAGAATATACAATTTTTTTGACAAATTCAAACTTCTATCTTCTTTACAATTTGGCTTTAGACATGGAAAGTCAACTGCTGATGCTGTACTAAATATTTGTGATGAATTTATTAAAAATTTAGATAATAAGCTATTCAATTTTTATAGACCTTGCCAAAGCATTTGATTCAGTAAGTCACAATATATTAATAGCTAAATTAGAAAAATATGGCATCAGAGGATTGCCTTTACAACTTATTCAAGACTACTTGAATAATCGTAAGCAATATACTGTTGTCAGTAATGCAAAATCGACCTTGAGAAACACAACTTGTGGTATTCCTCAAGGGTCCACCTTGGGCCCATTGTTATTTAACATATATATAAATCATTTGGCATTTGCTACCTCATTTAATGCAAATCTTTTTGCAGATGACACTAATTTAACACTTGCTAATAAAAACCTTGAAGTTTTAGAAAAAGAAGTGAATGCGGAATTAAATAAAATTAATAACTGGATGCAAATTAATAAATTAACAATTAACCACAAGAAAACTAAATTTATACTGATTACTAAGAAAAAAATTAATAAATTTGATATTAAGATAAATGACATTACTATTAAAAGAAAAAATTCCTCAAAATATTTAGGAATAATTATTGATGACAAATTAAATTGGAAAAATCATGTTCAAAATCTGTGCTCCAAAGTTTCAAAAGGATCCTGGGCAATTGCAAATATTAAACATTTTGTTGATACTAAAACTCTACTAATTATTTATTACAGCTTAATATATCCACATCTACAATACTGTATCAGAAGTTGGGGTGAGGAACCAAAAACAACTTTAGATCCAATAATAAAACTTCAAAAACGCATTATTCGTTTCATAACTTTTAGTAAATACAATACTCACACACAACCACTTTTTCAAAAATTAAATTTATTAAACGTAAGTAACATATACAAACTAGAGATCAGCAAATACATGCACATTTCAATAGAAATTCAACTTAACAATTATCAACAAATTTCACAAGCTCATAATTATGAAACACGTCAATCAGTTCAAAATAATTATTTCATCACTAGATCTCGTACTGAGTTGGGAAAACGCCAAATGAAAATAAAAGGACCAACCGTTGGCTTCAAGTGCCACATGAACTAAAAAATCTTTCACTCTTTTTGTTTAAAAAAAGATACAAAAATTACTTGCTTGATACAAATCAAAATTAATGCATATCTTTTTCTTATTGTTGTGCTCTTTTTTTTTTTTTTTTTTTTTATGCTGTTGCTTTTTTTTGCTTTCTTGTTTATCTTCACTTTTTATTGTTTGTTTAATCTTGAAATGTGAACTACGAGGGTCAGTCAATAAGTAATGAGACTTTTTTAATAACTCAAGTTTGCAATGACTGGTAATCAAAAAATGCTTTTTTATTTTTCAACATAGTCTCCCTCCTTTGCAACACACTTGTTCCATCTTGATATTAGATTGTCTATTCCTTTGGCATAGAATTCCGTGGACTGGGTCCTTAGCCAGTTGCTCACAGCAGCCTTCACTTCTTCATCAGTCTGGAAGTGAATTCCCCTCATACTCTCTTTGAGTGGGCCGAAGAGGTGAAAATCAGATGGTGCAAGGTCTGGGCTGTAGGGTGGGTGTGTTAGAAGTTTCCAGCCTAAATCTTCAATTTTGGCTAGGGTTCTTGCTGCTGTGTGGGGCCTTGCATTATCCTGAAGGAGAATCACACCTCTTGATTGAAGTCCTCTCCGTTTGTTCTTAATGTCTTTTTTCACTTGAGTTAGCAGCTCACAGTAGTTCTCTGAGTTCACAGTATTGCCCCTTTCCAAGAAACTGATAGTGATCGGCCCATTTCTGTCCCAGAACACAGTGAGCATGACTTTCCCTAAACTTTTCTGAGATTTGAATTTTTTCTTCACTGGGGAAGAAACATGCTTCCACTCCATTGATCGTCGTTTCGATTCAGGTTCATAATGAAAGACCCAGGTCTCATCAGTTGTCACTATTCTCGATAGAAATACATCTCCCTCCTTTCTGTATCTGCGTAGTGATGCTCTGGAAGCCATCAGGCGCTGCATTTTGTGATCATCCGTTAACATCTTTGGAACCCAGCGACAGCTGACTTTTGAAAAACGCAGCTTCTCACGCACAATTGCGTACACTGTGCCATGGGAGATGTCCAAGTTTGTAGCAATTTCATCTAAAGTGACCCTTCTATCAGATTTGATCAGGTCTTCAACTGCCTGTACTGCTTCTGGGGTAGAGACATCCACAGGTCTTCCACTTCTCAGATCATCAGTAATGCTTTCGCGTCCATCTTTGAATGCTTGCACCCATTTGTAGAAGTTTGCTCTAGACATACAGGAAGGACCATATTGTCTTTGCATTCTAGACAGAATCTCACATGATTTTACACTCTCTGCCAACAGAAATCTGATGACTCCTCTTTGTTCCAAGCATGAGCTGTTTCCTAGCCTAGTAGTCATTTCAATTTATCGTCACACCTACAGTAATCTGAAAATAAACAAGTTTTGTTGTAAATAAGATGACAACTCCATTCATAATCATCACATAAAATTTCAGTTGCATAACTCCAAGAACACCAAAGTAATTGAGAAAGTCTCATTACTTATTGACTGACCCTCGTATTACCAAATTTAAGGTGGCAGTTGACTTGATAACCATATGGTTTTTTCGCTGTCTCCTGTGTAAGCATTGCTGAATATACTGTTTTACTAAGTACTTTATTGATATTCTTATGCTTGCTACAAATAAAAAAATTTGAATTTGAATTTGAATTTGAATTATACACACTTGATAGCTTATTAAACCTATTGTTTGAAGACTCAACCAGTAAAGCGGCTTACCTAAACAAATTTTTCTTTGCTTTTCTCAATAAAGCTTGAAATAGGAGCTTTTGAAAGTTTGTCAAAGGTTAACGATATGAAAGTAATGCAAGCATTATAATGAAATAATAGGCATGCTTATTAAATAACTTATTTTTGCATTAAGTTTACCTATATTATTTTAATCATTGTTTTTAAATTACGTAATTGGAAATCTTAATGCTTTATTTGGAGCTTTTGATTTCCGTCTATAATTTAATAATTTAGTTACATAGCAATCTATGAAGTCACGAAGCATCAACTCATCTATTGATATTCAGAAACGTTTTTTAAAAAAAATTGTACTTAACAGCTTTATATTTCTTTAGTTTTTAGTTAATAGATCATTGAAAAGATTTTTTATGTTTTCTTGGTTAGGGGGTAGAAAAATTTTCAGAAAATTAATTTCTCATCACTTGGTTTTTTGATTTCCCCCACATCCTAAATTCTTTTCTGATATGTCACTCTTAAAAAAATCGAATGCATATCATTATTATTACACTGGTCAACACACAAATTTTTGCCACAGATATTATATTGATTTTAGGATATATCAGGTGCGTAGATTTCGAAAATGACATTCATTTTTGCTAGTTGGCTCTAGTTTTTGAGATAATTGCATTTTTTGTAAAAATATTACTTAGACTGTGTTATATGGCATTGTTGTTCATTTAATGCTATTTAATCAATACTGTACACTTCGATCTTCTTTTGTAAATGCAGTAAAACAAAAATGCAAAGCATCCATGCAAACTACAATGCTAAAAAAGGATGCAACAGCAATATTTACCGTTAGTTTGCAAGAAACGTATTGGAACTAAAACCCAGTATTACAGCGTATAAATGTATGTTGCCGTTATTTATTTAAACAAACGAAGCTTGAAAATACTGAGCTTTAACAACTACCATTCTGTCAAATCTACGAAACCAATCGCCTCTTGTAAGACTTTCTAGCGTGAGGAGCAAATGGCTTATGTCGTTGAAGATTCCAACAATAGTCCGCATCATGTGGGTGTCCCATCGTCCTTGATACCTTTCTTCCATTACTTTAATGTCCTGATGGAATCTTTCTCCTTGCTCTTCACTTAATTCCCCAAGATTTTCTGGAAATCTATCTAAATGACTAAAGAGGTAATGAATCTTGATGTTCATCTTTGCTCCCAAACTTTGAAATTTTGAAAGCATATCTTCAACTATCTGAATGTAATTGTTTGCTTTATTGTTTCCCAAAAAGTTTTTTACAACCACAGTAAAAGAAATCCAAGCAGCAAATTCCTTCTCAGTCATAGATGCAGTGAAGTTTGGATCGTTCATCAGCTTTCGAATTTGAGGACCATCAAATATTCCTGCTTTTAGTTTTTCATTGCTCATCCCTGGAAATACTCTGCAAATGTAATTAAAACAATTTCCGTGTACTGGTAAAGCTTTCACAAACTGCTTCATTATACCCAATTTGATGTGTAGAGGTGGCAAAATGATTTTTTCTCTTGGGACAAGGGGCTCATTGATGACATTACATTCATTAACTGTTAGTGTAATTCTTTCAGGCTATTCTTCACCCAGTGGTCACTGCGAGCACGGCTGTCCCACAAACAAATAAAGCACGGATATTTAGTATAACCACTCTGCTGACCAAGCAAAAAGTTGACCATTTTCAAATCAACACATATTAACCATTGGTGGTCACAGTAGTTCAATTTTTCTAGCACTCGTTTAATATTGTTGTATTTTTCTTTGAGCAATGTAGAGTGGCCAATGGGAATCGAGGCATACTTGTTTCCATTGTGCAGCAATACACACTTCAAACTTCTTTTTGAACTGTCTATAAATAAACGCCAATCTTGAGGTTTATATTCAGGTATTCCCATTTTTAAAAGAAGTCCTTCAACATCTGAGCAGAAAACAAGCCCTTCTTCTGAACGATAGTACGGAAGTAAGTCGCTCTCCCTTGTGTGGTAAAAGGTTACTTTCGTACCAACACTAAGGCATTTCTTGTCTTTAAGCCTGGATGCCAATACTTCAGAAGCTTCTTTAGATAGATTAAGATCTCTTATGAGATCGCTCAGTTACTCCTGATTAAACTGCTTCGGACTGGTCGAACTTTCTTCAAAAATGCTTGAAACATCACTTTCACTACAGCTTTCTGAAGCTTGGTGGACAAAGTCCCATTCTGATGGTTTTTCTGGAAGATGACTAAATTGTGGCACGGGTATATCTTCACAGTGGGGTACAGGACGCCTAGCAGATTCTAAGTTCGGGTAAATCCATGATTTTTTCTTGTGACGATTTAAACCCTTCAAATCTACCATACAAAAATAACAATCATCAAAGTGGTTTTTCTGTTCTCGCCACACCATTGGCAATCTGTAATAGACCTTTTATACTCTTTAAGAATATATTCTCCACATATGTAACAGAAACTGTCAGGGTCATTACAACAACCTCTTCTTCTTGAACAACTCATAGCAGGCAACATAAAGCAATAATTAAAACTGAAAACATGAAAACCTAAATATAGTAAAAGTTACTGCATTTCAACTTTTCATTAGAATTTTTTTAGACTCCAAGATTGCTAATGGTCAGTTATTGACTTTTCTGCTTTGTTAACCTTTCTAAAAATGAGACAACTGGTCCTTTATTGCAAAACAAAATCTCCTTGTCAGTACAATTGCCTCTTACGTGTAGTTTATATGGCCGTTATCTGAGCTTTTATAGCCAGTTATTGTGTCTGCATTATCTCAAAAACTAGAGCCAATTTAGCAAAAGTAAAGTCATTTTTGGAATCAGCGCACCTGATATACTATAAAATCGTTGAAAGATCTATAGCAAAAAGAAAATATTTTTTTGTTGAGCTGTGTTATTATTACATGTGGTTGACTTTTTCTGCCTAAATACACTGTCAATTTGGTAAAAAAGCGCTTCTAAAACAAAAGTTGCAATAAAAGTACCCTAAGTCCAATTTGCAAAACAAGCTTTAGTTCTTATAACATCATATTAAATTTCTAAAAAGTTGTTGAAATAGGTAGAGATACATAACGAATGTAATAAAAACGCCATTTAGGTGTCTTCCATCGTTACTCTGATTAGCTTTATCCCCTGTAATGACTTGATAATCAAGTAAAAACCATGAAACAAGCGTGGGTTAAAAACGGGAATAACACTAACTCTTGTAGTAAGCAACATTTGATTCATAATAACGATTGGATAATCAAGTAAAAACTATGAAGCAAGCGCGGATTAAAAATAGGAGTAATATTAACTCTTATAGTAAGGAAGAGTTTATCCACAACAATGATTTGATAATCAAATAAAGACAAGCGCAAAAGTCAAGTAAACACAAGCGCTGATTAAAAACGGGACTGATATTAACTTTAATTGTAAGCAGCGATTGGTCCATAACAATGACTTGCTAATTCAGTGGAAAGTATGAAATAAGCGTGGGTTAAAAACGGAACTAATATTAACTCTTATAGTAAGGAAGAATTTATCCACAGTAACGACTTGATAATCAAATAAAAACAATGAAACAAGGGTTAAAAATGGGAATAATACTAAACTCCTATAATAATAAGCAACATTGATCCATGACAGTGACTTAATAATCAAGTGAAGACTATGAAATAAGCGTGGGCTAAAGACGGGAGTAATATTACCTCTTATAGTAGGAAGATTTTATCAACGACAATGACTTGTGATCATGTGAAGACTATGAAACCAGCTTGAGTTGAAGACGGAAATGACCTTGACTATCTTGAAGAGTAGCTCATTCAGTAAGCTAGAATTTATCCATAAAAATGTATGGGTTAAAGAAGGGGAATATTAACTCTTACATGTATAATAAGCAACAATTGGTCCATCACACTGACTTGCTAATCAAGTCAAAACTATAAAACAAGCGTAGATTAAAAACGGAAGTATTATTAAGCCTTATAATAATGATGAAATTAGTCATAGCAATGACTGGGTTAAAGACGGTAATAATATTAACTTTTATGTTCAATAGTAAGCAACAATTGGTCCATAACATGGACTTGATAATCAAGTGAATACAATAAAAGAAGCTTGAGTTAAAGACAGGAGTAATATTAACTTTTATTTTAAAACAGATTTTATTCACAATAATGACTTAATAATAAAGTCAAGACTATGGTTCAAGACGGGAGTAACCTTGATTGTCTTGAAATGTAGCAATTTTTTTAGGAAAAACTAAGTTAAGGACGGGAGTAATATTAACTCGTTTTGTAAGCAAAAAATTTTTTAAAAAGTTTTTTGTTGGTACAAAATTTTAAAATAGCTTTTAACAACAAATGCTTCATTTAAAGCTCTTTTGTTAATTAAGTAGCTTTAAAAAAGGCTGTTTTGAAAACCCGAACGTTTTCGTCTAGCTCTCTTCAGGAGGTTTCGCTAGAATGAATTGCAGAACTGAATGTAGTATTTCAAAAGTTATAAAGCTGATTCTGATTGGCTAAAAATTAAGGTTAATAATAGTTATCATAATAATTGAAAAATATTAATAAATAAAATCACATTTCGTCAGCGTAAGAAATTTTTTTGGCAAAAAAAGGAACAAAATTATGCAAGCTTTGTGTTAAAATTTGGAACTAAAAAAGAAAATTTTTTAAATTATGCTAACAATTTATGTTTGTAAACAAACTCTTTCTGTCTACACAAATTAGGTTTTCGAAGAGTGATGAAAATTGATTCTAAGACTGATAAGTGGAAATCGGATCGTGCTTTAGAGAGAATAAAAAATTGATTGTCCTTATAGTGAGATGCACATTTTTGGTTATGTAACAAATGGTTTCCAATCGCTGAGTCACAGTGCGGTATTGAATTAGCTAGTTTACCTGGACGTTCTGGTTGTTTACGTTTTTTACTGGTTCTATTCCGAATAGACTTCGGCACATGCTGGCGGATTCTGTCCTGCAAACGTTGAGACGTTCGACCCACGTACCGACTATCACAGTGGCACACGTATTCGTATACGACGTTACTTTGTTGAAAAGTGGGAAGAACGTCTTTATGTATAGCAGGTAAAATTCGTCTGGTGGAAAAGACCACTCGTGGTTGGACCGCTCCAAAACAATTATTAATAGATAATTTTATTTTTCTTTCAAATTTCAGGGAATTTTCGCCAATCCAAGGTAGTTTTACATAGACAGGACATTTTTTGGGGCCTTCTTTAGTGTTTTGTTGGAAACGTAAAAGTTTTTTAGAAATTCTCGAATCAATAAGGAATTCTGGATAACCATTTTGTACAAGAATAGAGCGAATATTATCTAGTTCATGTTTTAATGTGGATTTAGAGCAGATTTTTAAGGCTCGATGTGTTAAAGTATCAATGAGATTTGTTTTACGTTGTTTTGGTCCAAAGGAATTCCAGTGAATATATTGACCTGTGAAAGTGGGCTTTCGATAGACTGAAGTGATGAATTTATTGTCAGATTTCGTAACAAGTACATCCAAAAAAGGCAGAGAATTATTGGTTTCAATTTCATTGGTAAATTTTAAGGAGGGGTGAAGCGAGTTAAGACAATTTAAAAATTTTTGGAATTGACTACCCATAGCAACTCCATCAATTTGCCTGTACATAATGTTGTTAAAGCTAAATTCAACAGAAGTGGTTGCAGTTTTCATCAGTTCAATAAAAACATGTTTAGGAATAACTGGAGCAGGGAGGTGACCGTCGTAAAGTGTTTTAGTACAAATTTCAATGGTTTCTGCTAAAGGTACGTTAGTAAATAAGCTACAAATATCAAATGAACAAAGAATTGAATCATTAGAATTTACTTTGAGTTGTTGTATCATTTCAGCGAAAGAAAAGGAATCATTAATACAATTAGTTGAGTAGAGTTCTAATACGGGTTGTAATAAGGCGGCGAGAAATTTAGCGAGTTCATGTTGGGCAGATCCAATCATCGAAAGAATAGGACGGCAAGGCACATCTTGTTTGTGAATTTTTGGAAGGCCGTACATTCTTGGTCGTTGTGAGCCGGTGGGTCTAATAACTTCATAAACGGTTTTCGGGAGATCATCACTTTTAACTAATTGAAGTAAACGACGTTGAAGTTTGGTTTCATTTTGAGCAGTATTATCAAATTCATTTGCAGGCCCAAGGCATTCAAATTTAGTTACGTCAGAAAGAATGGCTACCATTTTTTTGTCATATTCTGATCTATTAAGAATGACGACTCCAGAGCCTTTGTCAGGCTTAGTAATTAAAATGTGTTTATTAGAACGTAGAGACTTAATCGCTTGAAGACAGTCAGAATCAAAGGGGAATTTAGTCACATCGATAGGAGAACCACAAAAACTGTGTGCTAATTCATTAAGTTTAGCTTTAAGAAGAAGCTTAAGTTCATCAATACTTTTTGGTTTATGATGTAATAATTGAGCAAATAAAATTTCAAATTCTGCAAATACTTCTTCACGTTTAATATTAGTTGGCGGAAGGCAAAACTCTAGACCATAGGCTAAAACAAACTTTTCAATTTCGGAAAGATTGTAACTAGATAAATTACAAATAGTTTTACCAGAAGGATTAGACGAACCAAAGCGTTGACGACGAAGCCAATTAATGGTATTAAAATGCTTTGTGCGAATTTGTTTTTCTTTAATTAGTTCAATGTTAGCAAGATACCGGCAAAAGCGAATCCAATCAAAATAAGATAAAAATTGTCGTACTTTGGACCAGAGTTTTAAGTAGATTAAACGAAAAGATTCTAATTTAGTCTTACTTCTACTAATTTCATGTGCCGAAGTCTATTCGGAATAGAACCAGTAAAGAACGTAAACAACCAGAACGTCCAGGTAAACTAGCTAATTCAATACCGCACTGTGACTCAGCGATTGGAAACCATTTGTTACATAACCAAAAATGTGCATCTCACTATAAGGACAATCAATTTTTTATTCTCTCTAAAGCACGATCCGATTTCCACTTATCAGTCTTAGAATCAATTTTCATCACTCTTCGAAAACCTAATTTGTGTAGACAGAAAGAGTTTGTTTACAAACATAAATTGTTAGCATAATTTAAAAAATTTTCTTTTTTAGTTCCAAATTTTAACACAAAGCTTGCATAATTTTGTTCCTTTTTTTGCCAAAAAAATTTCTTACGCTGACGAAACGTGATTTTATTTATTAATATTTTTCAATTATTATGATAACTATTATTAACCTTAATTTTTAGCCAATCAGAATCAGCTTTATAACTTTTGAAATACTACATTCAGTTCTGCAATTCATTCTAGCGAAACCTCCTGAAGAGAGCTAGACGAAAACGTTCGGGTTTTCAAAACAGCCTTTTTTAAGGCTACTTAATTAACAAAAGAGCTTTAAATGAAGCATTTGTTGTTAAAAGCTATTTTAAAAAATTTTTTCATAATATTGCTCTATATTCACAAAAAAAATTTATCCACAGCATTGATTAGATTAAAAACATGATTAATCTTAAATCTTTTAGTACATAAGACTTTATTCAAAACAATAATTAAATTAAAAACGGAAGTAATATTAACTCTTATAGGAAACAACAATTTATGCACAACAATGATTTAAAAAATAAGACTATGACCTAAGACTATGAAACAAATGAACAAATGACTTAAGACTATAAAATAAATGTGACTTAAAAACGGAAGCAATATTAACTCTTATATAAAGCAATAATTAGTCAACAACATTGACTTGACAATCAAGTAAAGACTATTAAAATTTACGAGTAAAAACGGGAGTAATATAAACTGTTATAGTACGCAAAAATAGGCCACAACAATGACTAAATAATCAAGTGAAGACTATGAAACAAGCTTGGGTTTAAGACGGAATTAATATTAACTGTAAAAGACAGTAAAAGACAAGGCTATTTATTTTGTAGTCATTGTAAAGATAATTATCACAAAACTTGTATAAAATCTGCAGGTCCAGTAGAATTATTGTACAACAATTATTTATGTCAAGCTTGTGCTCACTTCACATTTCTATTTCATAGTATTGATGACACTGAATTACTTGAAATCTTTAAACCAAAAATACCACTGAATGCATCAATATTTAATCAGTTATTCACAGATACCATTGAACCAAAAAACAACATGGACAATTTTATTAGTGCTAATATTCAAAACGAGCTTTATGTAAGTGCAGAAGAAGCAAAATTATTAATGGAAAATAGTTCTAATTGTCAAATACAACCTTTTTCTTCAATATGCGTTAATGTTAGATCTTTAGTAAATCCCATAAATTACACTAAATTTGAAGGACTGATAGCTACTTTGGGTTATATGCCAGATGTAATTGGTATAACTGAAACTTGGGAAAACACAAGTTCATCAGGTCACTTTAAAATACTTCCTGGTTACATTTTTGTGTCCAACCCCAGAAAAAAATATAAAGGTGGAGGTGTAGCTTTTTATGTTAAACAGGACTTAAAGTTTCAAATTCTAACTGACCTAATGATAATGGAAGAAAAAATATTTGAATCTATCTTTATTGCTATACAATTTCAAAATAACCAAGTTGCATGTGGGAACATATACAGATCTCCTCAAAACAACAATAAATCATTTCTCCAGTTCACAAATCATTTAGAAAAAACTTTAATTACAATCAACAAAACAAAATCAAATTGCTATCTTCATGGTGACTTCAATTTAGATCTTCTTGCTTCCAATAATGAACATGTTGAATCATTCTCCGAGTTGATGCTTGAGTATAATTTTTAGTGTGTGAGAGTTTTAGTGTAATGAGTATAACTCCAGCTGCACTGCTATTGATCACATATGGTGTAATTTGACTAATGCATTCATAAATAGTGCAATAATCACCCATGAAATCAGTGACCACCTACCCATTATGCAAGTTTCAAAAGTTGGTGAACCTTTACTGAAAATGAAGTCTAATGCAGGGAGGTCATATACAGTTAATAATTTGAAAAAGTTCTCCGAGTCTATCTCAAAAATTGACTGGTCCAACTTGTATACTATTTCCGACACTGATAAAAGCTTTCAATTTTTTCAGAATAAAATTGATCATTTGTAATTTGAACAAAGGTATCTTTGTAAACCACTTCTGCTTTCTGGGGTCTCTTATTTTCCTCGTTCATCAGTTTCTCAAAGTACTCCTTCCATCTCTTTAATACTGCCTTCGAATTTACCATCACATTTCCATTTTCATCCTTTATAACCCTCGCGTGTTGTACATCTTTCCCTGCTCTGTCTTTCTGCCTAGCCAATCTGTACAACTCCTTTTCACATTTTTTTGTTTCCAATCTAGCATACAAATCATCATACGCACGTCCCTTCGCCATTGCAACTGCCTTCTTTGCCTTACTCTTCTTTTTGTATATCTTTTTTGTATTTTTATTTTTTATTTTGTCCCATGCTTTCTTTTCCTCTTTCTTTTCTTTTATGCTCTCCTGTGCTTCCTCATTCCACCACCATGTCTCCCTGTCTTCTTTTCTTCTTCCAAATGTCACTCCCAGTACAGTTTCAGCTGTTTTTCTTAGCATTTCTGCTGTTTTGTCCCACTCATCAGGTAACCCATCCTTGCCTCCCAGAATCCTGGTAATCTCTTGTTGTCTAAACACTTCTTGACAGCTGGTCTCCTTGAGTTATTGTAAGACGGAATTAATATTAACTGTTATTGTAAAACGGAATTTATCCACAACCCTAACTTGATAATCAAGTGAAGACTAGGAAATAAGCGTGGAATAAAGACGAGAGTAATTTATTTATTTATTTATTTGAGTCAGACACAAGGTCCATAGAAAAGAAAAAAAACACTCACAACAACAACAACAAAAAAAGAAAACAAGCTGGAAAGAAAAATAAAACATTTGACATCAACAATTGAAGACAATGTTTATAATAGTCACTCTTGTAGAACAAATTGCTATACACTGTATAGTTAACATACACATTACTAGAATGGCAGCACCGTTCTATAAATCAATGAATGTTTTCTCTGTAGTGCATCGAAATATTAACTCTTATAGTAAACCACAATTGTGTATTGCATGATTTTAAAAAAGCTTTGTGTTTTACATGATTTAAACAGTGCATTGTGCAGTTTGCGTTTTGCTTAACATTCGTTAAAAAACACAAATGACTAATAGCGTTTTGATTAACATAGTTCCAAAAACTTTGCGCTTGATTTTCACTGCTTAACTTGATTGGAGAAACGTATTACGCTCGTTGCACTGTACTTAGGTTCAATCAAGTATAACATCGGTTAATTGCTTTGTGTTTTACATGATTTAAAAAACGCATTTCGTTTAAATGCACTGTGCTTAAATTTACAAAAAACGTAATACATTAAATGCTTTCTATTTTGCATGATTTAAAAAACACATTACACTTTGCCTAACATACGTAAAACCATAAATCGGCAGTGCTGTATGTGTTTAACATAGTTCAAAAAAACATTGCGCTAATTTTGCAGTGCTTAACTTAAGTTAAAATACATTGCGTTTATTACACTATTCTTAGATTAATTAAAAACAGAAGTGTTAATTACTTTGTGTTTTAGATAATTTAAACGATAATATGTGTTATTTACGTTTTGGTTAACATGCCTTAAAAAACACAACATGCAAGTTGTGTTTTGTTTTACATAGTTCAAAAAATACGTTGTGCTACTTTTGCAGTGCTTAACTGAATTTAAACAACATATTTTGCTTATTGCACTATGCTTAGATTCATTCAAACAAAATGCATTAATTGATTTTTGTTTTACATGATTTAAAAAATACATTGCGTTATTTGTGTTTTGCTTAACATGCATTAAAAACACAAAACATTAGTTATGTTGTGTTTAATATAATTTAAAAAAAATTTGTGTTGGTTTCGCACTACTTAACTTGATTTAAAAAACAAATTACATTTATTGCACTATGCTTAGACTCATTAAAAACAGAATGCGTTAGTTCTTTTGTGTTTTAAATGATTTAAACGACACACTGCGTTATTTGCGTTTTGCTTAACATGCATTAAGAAACACAAAACGCTAGTTGTGTTTTGTTTAACATAGTTCAAAAAAACGCTTTGCTAGTTTCTCAGTGCTTAACGTAACTTAAAAAGCACATTGCACTTATTGCACTATGGATAGATTCGTTAAAACAGAATGGCGTTAATTATTTTGTGTTTTAGGTGATTTAAAAAGCACATTGCGGTATTTGCACTTTGTTTAACATAGAGTTAAAAAACACAAAACGTTAGTTGTATTTTGTTTAAGATAGTTCAAAACAAACCATGCGCTGGTTTTACATTTCTTAAATTGATTTAAAAAACTCTCTGCTTATTGCACTATGCTTCGATACATTAAAACAAAATAGGTTAATTGTTTTGTGGTTTGTATGGTTTAAAAAGACATTATGTGTCATTTGCGTTTTGTTTAACATGCGTTGAAAACACAAAACGCTAGTGTAATTTGCTTAATGTAGTTTAAAAGAAAGCATGAGCTGGTTTTACATTTTTTAATTTTCATTGCAGTATGCTTGAATTTATTAAAACAGAAAGGCGTTATTTGTTTTGTGTTTTACATGATTTAAAAAAAAATTGCGTTTTTGGGTTTTGCTTAACATGCGTTGAAAACACAAAACATTAGTTTTGTCTTGTTTAACATATCTTTAAAAAAAACATGTGTTGGTTTTACATTTCTTCAGAAACATCTAACATGCATCAATGTCTTAATGATCAAATGAAATCTATAAAACAAACGCGGTTTAAAGACGAGAGTAATGAGAACTTTTATAGTGGGGAAACAATTGGTCCATTTCAATGACTTGATAATCAAGTGAAAACTATAAAACAAGCGCAGCTTATAGACGAAAGTAATATTAACTTTTATTGTGAGGCAACAATTAGTGGGGCAAGAGTATGAAACAAACGTGGATTATAAACGTAAAAAATATCAACTGTTATATTAATATAATTATGTAATGTAATATAATTAAGTATGTCACAACAATTTGTAAATAAATAAATAAACAAATAAATAAAATAAAAAAATTAAGTAAAAATTGATTAATGGGTTTAAAACAAAAATAATAATAATTCCTGTATTAAGCAACATTTGGTCCATAACAATGATTTATCAAATGAAAACTATGAAACAAGCGTGGGTTAATGACCGAAATAATATTAACCGTTATAATAAAAAATTTATCCACAACAATGACTTAATAATTAAGTGAAAATTATAAAACAAGTGCCGCTTATAGACGAGAGTAATAATAACTTTTATAGTGGGGCAACAATTGGTCCATAACTTGCTAATCAAGTGAAGATTGTGAAAACAGGCGTGGGTTAAAGACGAGAGCAATATTAACTCCTATATTAAAAAAGACTTAACAAACGCGGTTTAAAGACTACAGTAATGAGAACTTTTATAGTGGGGCAACAAATGGTCCATAACAAGATTTAATAATGAAAACTATGAAATAATCATGGTTTAAAGAAGGGAGTAAATTTAACTTTTATAGTAAGCAACAATTCGTCCTTTACAATGACTTGATAAGCAAGTTAAGACTATGAAACAAACGTGGATTATAAACGCAAAAAATATCAACTAAAGAATTAAGCAAAAATTTATCCACAACCATGAGCGGGTTTACAACATAAATAATAATAATTCCTGTAGTAAGCAACATTATATCTATAGCAATGATTTGATAACCAAATGAAAACTATCAAACAAGCGTGGTTTATAGACGTAAGTAATATTAACTGTAATAATAAAGAATTTATCTATAACAATCACGTAATAATCAAGTGAAAACTACAAAACAAGCGCGGCTTATAGACGAGAGTGATATTAACTTTTATAGTGGGGCAACAATTGATCCATAACAATGACTTGCTAATCAACTATGAAACAGGCGTGGGTTTAAAGTAAGGAAGACTTTATACATAACAATGACTTAATGATCAAGTGAAAACTATAAAACAAACGTGATTTAAAGACGAGAGTAATAAGAAACTTTATAGTAGGGCATAATTGGTCAATAAAAATGACCTCATAATCAAGTGAAGACCATTAAACAAGCATGAATTAAAGGCGAGAGTAATATTAACTTTTATTGTAAAAACAAATTATTTACAACCACGACTTAATAATGAAATGAAGATTATGAAAAGAGCCTAGATTAAAGTGATGGGTAAGTTTAATTCTTATTGTAAGCAACAATTGGTTCTTAGTAATGACTTGATAATCAAATCAAGACTATGAAACAAGCGTGGATTATAAACGGGAGTAATGTCAACTGCTATATTAACCAAAAATTCGTCCATAACAATAATTGGGCATAAGACATAAATATTAATAACTTCTGTAGTAAACAACATTTGGTCGATAGCAATGACTTGATAATCAATTGAAAACTATGAAACTAGCGTGAGTTAATAACTGGAGTAATATTAATTGTTACAATAAAGAAGAATTTATCCACAACAATGACTTGATAATCAAATGAAAATTATAAAACAAGCGCGGTTTATACACGAGAATAATATTAACTTTTATTGTGGGCCAACAATTGGTCCATAACAATGACTTGATAATCAAATGAAAACTATCAAACAAACATGTTTTAAAGTTGGGAGTAAGTTTAACTTTTATAGTAAGCAACAATTGGTCCATTGCAATGACTTGATAAGCAAGTGAAGACTATGAAACAAATGTAAATTAATAACAAGAGTATTATTACCTTTTATAATAAGCAACAATTGGTTTTATACAATCACTTGACAAACAAGGGAACACTATGAAACAAATGTAGATTAAAAACAAGAGCACTATTAACTTTTATAGTAAGCAACAATTGGTACATAACAAGGACTTGATATGTAAGTGAAAACTATGAAAGAAGCTTGGGATAAAGACGAGAGTAATGAAAGAAACGAATTCATTTAGAACAATGAGTTAATATTCAATTGAAGGCAATGAAACAAACATGGATTAAAATCTGGAGTAATATTAACATTTATAGTAAGCAACAATTAGATCATAACAATGACTTAATAATCAAGGGAAGACTATAAAACAAGCAAGGGTTGAAAACGGGAGTAATATTAGTTGATGATGATGATGATGATATTTTATTCATGCTTAGTAACAATATTTAAGTATGTGCAATGTACATTAAGCAAAGCATGAAAAGGAAACGCGACACAACGACGAGCGTTAAACATGCAGAAAGTATAGAGAGAGTTGAGAAAGAGAAAAAATAAGAAGCACGGCCGCGTTACCTAATTCAAACTAAATATTATTATTTGAATAAAAAAATTGAGAAAAAATGTGCAGTGCAGGAATGGTTATGTAAATCATTGGGAGGCACAACCGCCCTATATTGCTAACTATAAATTTAGCTCAACTGAGTGTAGTGAGTAAAGAAAACCTCCCAAAAAGAAACCTTACCAGGTCAGGAAACCTTTTCTTTTTACAGTAAAGAAAATTTATTCAGAACAATGACTTAACAATCTAGTAAAAACAATGAAACAAGCGTTGGTTAAAAACGGGAGTAACATTTTTAACTCTTAAAGTGAGAAAAATTAGTCTGTAACAATGACTTGACAATAAAGTAAAGACCATGAAACAGGCGTGCGTTAAAAACGACAGAAACATTAACTTTAAATAAGCAGAATTTTATGCGTAACAATAACTGGTTTAAGGATGGGTGTATTAATAATTTTTTAGCAATTGGTCCATTACAATTAATTGATAATTAAGTGAAGATTATGAAACAAGCGTGAGTTAAAAACGACAGTACCATTATCTCTTAAAAGAAACAGGGATTTTTCGTTAACAAACTTTGGTCTATGTTTGTATTGCTTAACTTGATTTAAATAACACATTGCGCTTATTGCACTATGTTTAGATTGATTAAAACAGAAATGGTTAATTGTTTAGGGTGTTACATGATTTAAAGATGCTAGGCATTGTGTACGTTTTGCTTAACATGCATTGAAAAACACAAACCGCTATTGTTGTTGTGCTTAATATAATTTAAAAAAAGCATTGTGTTAGTTTTGCAGTGTTTAACTTGATTTGAATAACTAATTTAAATAGCACACTGTACTTATTGAACTATTCTTAGACTGATTAAAAGCAGATTTCGTTATTTGTTTTGTGTGTTAGATGATTTAAAAACATTTTGCGTTGTTTGGGTTTAGTGTTTTTATAAAAAGCGTTGCCTTAGTTTTGCAGTGCTTAATTGGACTTAAATAACACATTCCGCTTAATGCACTATAGAGTCATTAGAGTCATTAAAACAAAAAGCATTAATTGTTATGTGTTTTACATGATTTAAAAGATACATTCTGTTATTTGCGTTTTGTTTAACATGTGTTGAAAAACACAAAATGCTAGTTGTGTTTAGTTTAGCATTGCGCTAGTTTTGCAGTGCTTAACTTGATTCAAATAACACCTTGCGCTGAATGCACTATGCTTACATTGATTAAAACAGAAAGCGTAATTGTTTTGGTGCTACATAATTTAAAAAATACTGATCGTTATTTCGTTTTGCATAACATGCGTTGAAAAACACAAAGTACTGTAAAGTTCTGGTTACTATCATTCAAAAAAAGCTTTGCGCCAAGTTTACACTGCTTAACTTGATTCAAATAGCACATTGAGTATATCGCACTATGCTAAGATTGATGAAAACAAAATGCTTTACTTGTTTTGTGTGCCGCATGATTTAAAAGACATTATGTGTTATTTGCATTTTGCATAATGATATTTGCATAATATTTGCGTTTTGCTTAACATGCGTTGTAAAACACAAAACACTAGTTGTGTTTGGTTAACATAGTTCAAATAAAGCATTGCGCTAGATCGCACTGCTTAATTTGACTCAAATAACACATTGCGCTGAATGCACTATGCTTGCATTCAGTAGAACAGAAGGTATTAATTGTCTTGTGTGTTACATGATTTAAAAAATACATTGCGCTATTTGCGTTTTGCTTAACATACGCTGAAAAACACAAACTGCTATTGGAGTTATGCTTACTATAGTTTAAGTAAAGCATTACTCTAGGTTTGCACTACTTAACATGATTCAAATAACATATTAAGCTTAATGCACTATGCTTACATTGATTTAAACAGAATGTGCGTTAATTGTTTGTGTGTTACATGATTTAAGAGTTGCATTGCGTTATTTGATTTTGCTTAACATGCATTGAGAAACACAAAACGCTAGTTGTCTTTTGTTTAACATAGATCAAATAAAGCATTGCGCTAGTTTTGCGCTGCTTAACTTGATTTAAATAACACATTGCACTTTATTGCACTATACTTAGATTGTTGAAAACAGAAACGGTTAATTGTTTTGTGTGTTACATGATTTAAAAGATACATAGCGTTATTTGAGTTTTGCTTAACATGCGTTGAAAAACACAAAACGCTAGTTATGTTTATTTTAACATAGTTCAAAAAAAGCATTGCGCTAGTTTTACAGTGTTTAATTTGATTCAAAGCACAGATTACCCCTAATTTGTTATGTTTAGATTAATGAAAACAGAATGCATTAATTACTTTGTGTTGTAAGTAATTCATGAAACACATTATGTTTAATGCATTATGCTTAGCTTCATTCAAGTTACTTGTGTTTTGTTTTGCATGATTTAAAAAACACCTTGCGCTTACTGGACAGTGTTTAGATTGCGTTAATTGTTTAATGTAACTCCATTGGGTAAAAGGTGACTGCCTTTGGGCATTGCCAAGTGATTGGCTAAAAGGAAACGAAATTTGGGTTTAAATATAAAGCAAAATTTTTCCAATGCAAAAAGCCATTAAACATTGATTTTATATTTTGGGATTGTTGCATTTGTGTTAAGAGGATTTCATTTCGTATACTTTTTATATGTTAGAAGAGTCAAATTTAATATTTACACTGCAGCTTAAACGCTTGTTTCAATTTGTGATTTTTAACAATTTTGAATGCATACATTATTTGAAAAAAAAGTCTTCGGCGTTTTGCAATTGGCAACTGATTTGCTTTCAAAAATATTGGATCTAGATTTTGCTTCACTAATAAAACTTTGTCATTGAAAGCAATCCGAACTGCAACTCGCAAACAATTTTATATATTTTTGATTAGTAAAATTTTCGTGTCCATTACATACGCCAAATGAAAAACGTATTGATTGGTCAAAAAATCCATTTTAATGTCAAAATACATATAACTTCCATTCAATCTAATGTAAGTCGGGGATTAGTTCAAATGGCTTCAATTTTAAAATAGTTTTTAACGAGAATGCGCAATCTACGAGTTATATAGTATATTTATGATCACTCTGCTTAGGTTTGGCAATGAATTCGCGTCGTGCTGATATTAAATCCATTGCTTAAGCGCTCGAGCTAAAACGATTGACTCACATGCGAAATAACTTTAACTTTTGTTTGAAATACGATAGTCTCTTATAGGCATGCACTGAATACTGAGTAGTGATGGATATTCAAAGTTAACCGTTTGAAAAATATAAAAATTTGATTGTAAAATAAAAGAAATGATTTAATGATGATGTCACAAATACCTAAAAATTATAATTATAATGCCTTCACAAAAGTGCTATTGTTACGTTACAATCACAATCATGGTACACATATATACAACTGTCCCTTAAAGGGTTAAGGGCCTGAGGCATAATTCTAATCAGGGGCCCCAAAAAATGACTTCGATTACCATTTTAGCAATGCCATATAGAAAGATGAGCTACCAAATATAGAAAAACGTTGATGCTGATATGAAATTTGAAATACAATAACTAAAATCAGTGGCAAACACAAATATTTATCATGGTTAATGGGTTTGCCAACCAAAACCACACTTAATATAATAGTTAAAATAGATATAATATAATAGTTAAAAAATAGTTAAAGAATAACGGATGTGCAAAACAATTAAAAAGAAATGCAGCACGAAAAAAGTGCAGAAAAAAAAAGTTTTTTTTTTTTTCGTGTTCTATTTCTTTCTAATTGTTTTGCATTTCCGTCATTCTTTAAAGGGAAGGAAGAATTACTTTTAAACTAAATTCTTCCCGTGCACGTGCTTATAACTAAACTTCATTTTTTGACTTGAAAAAGTCTTGGACATACTTGAATTCAGTGTGCTCTATTTCTTTCTAATTGTTTTGCATTTCCGCCATTCTTTAAAGGGAGGGAAGGATCACTTTTAAACTAAATTTCTCCTGTGCACATGCTTATAACTAAACTTCATTTTTTACTTGAAAAAGTTTTGGACACACTTGAATTCAGTGATGGGATTCAGGGAGTTTGCACCTTTTTGCGTCAACACATTCTTGGAATATCATAACGTTCAAGGAGTAGGCTATTAATTAACGTAATCTCTGTACTTCTATATTTTTGTTAATGGAAAAACCTATTGCTCGTAAGTTCTATACTATAGGAAAAAAACTGTTTTTTTTAAGTTTTTGAATCTCATCACTGCTTGAACTCGTTTTTTTTTACAAGAAACAAGGACTCAACCCATGTTCTCAAATCAATAATTGTTGACTTAAGGTTGTTTTAGTGTGCTTAGTAGCCTAAGCTAGGCTATATGCAATGTATAGGAACGACTTGGGGAAAACAGTTTTATAAATTCAAATTTCTTGAACTACCATTCAAGCTTTAATGGTCGTATACTAAAATTACATCATTTTTGGTAGCGTTGGACTTAAAATCGGTTCTTTCTTTTTGAAAAGAAGTTGAATTAGGTTTGAGTTTAAAAGTTGTAAGTTGTTGGATTGCTTTTAGCATGCACACAATCTATTAGAAATATATTTTTAAAATTTTTCCGATACTAAATAACAGACATTTAAGCCACAGTCGTGATAGTCTACAAAAATAATAAATTTGTTAAATTATATTTCAATAGAACTAAAAATTGAACTGACTAAATAGGTAGGCTATTGTCAAATACAAAAATCTGATATTTTTAAGCAACAAATACAAATCTGGACTTATTACATAGCAACAAAAACAAAAACACTTTATATTATTGTATATACGTACAATATACAATAATATAAACCCTAACCCTTATTGTTATAACAACTAAGCCGGCCGAACAAAATGATGATCCAATCTCAAGAATTATGCTCATTCTACAATGTACAACAAGTTCTATCATAAGAATTGCAAAATCTGTAGCCTAAAGCATTACTAAAAAGAGAAGCTTTAGCTTTGGTTTTTGTTAAGAGAAAAAAGGTTAATAAATGCTTGTAATAGGAACCTTTGAAAAATATGTATGCCTTAATTTCCTATAAACAATAACTTATGCAAAGTAGGAAAAGACGACGCCATGTTGTGTCTATGGAGACCATCTTCTGCACTCAAGTACAATACAAATCAAAAAAGAAATTCTAATGTAACCTAGAATATGGCTTTAAATTAAAAAAAGCAACAGAAAATTTGGTTATAAAAATCTTGAAATTATCTGATTATTGGAATTCATTAATAATTTTTAAAATGTTAGTCTTTCCAACGACTTTTTTCTAACTGTTTTGCTTAATAACAAAAATGTTTAAGTTTGGAACTTATAAGTACCGTACTAAAAGATTTAAGAGTAATTATGGGTTGGTGTATGCTTCGAATTGTACTTTAAGTACAAAAATAAGGTATGCATTTGTTTCGTTTTCCAAGAAACGAAGACAGACGTTCTAAATGGCTTATTAAATGTTTATCGGAAATTGAATATAACGGAAATGAGTTTCCTAATCTTAAACGTTACATAACACAATATTTTGTATAGCTCATTTATACAATATTTAAAGGGCTTTACAGTATTTTGTAAAGTTTTTAATCGTTTGATTTTTAAATTAAATATTTTTCATTAAACTGTATTATATATTATGTATTATATATAGTAAGCAGTACAATTCCCAACTATGTCCAGTTACAATTACATAAAAAGATAAAAGTTTTAAAACCGAAAAAGAATTTTGGTCTTTGAAAGTCTACTAAAGATTGCAAAAAAGTTCTCAATTATTGCTTCAAATTGAAGACTGACCACTAATATTTGATGTCATTTCTATTTTGAATGTCTATAACCACAGTTGCCGTTTCATGCTTTGTATTATTTATTATATAGATTTGTACTTATTTTTATGAAAATTGTTTTAAAGAATTCTGCCATGTTCATTACCAATTAACTATTTATAGTGATGGCTTTAATAGGGTGCCAACAGAGCAGCAGCACTGAGTCCCTTCTAAAATACATTAAGAAGTGTCCCCTCTACAGAAGATATTGCTCTATTTCTTTATATTAGCACCAGGATGTCAATGGCATTTTTAAAATAAAGAATTTTTTTAGAGATTATTTTGTTTTGAGACACTGAGTGGCCCCTCCTGAAACAATGACTTTTTTTAAAAGAACATACTGATTTGGAACACTTAACAGTGGCTCATCCTAAAATATAGACCTTCTTTTAGAGTTAACTTTTCTTGATTCACCAGAAAATGAAAAAGTGGTTCTTTAAATAAAATGAGGAGTGTTTTTAAAGATCACAAGAACACTTAACAGTGGGCCTCCCTAAATTGAATAGCTATTTTTTAATGGTGACTTTGTTTTGATATATTAAAAAGTGGCTCCCTTATGACAATGACTTTTTTTAGAAATTGCTTTGACTTCAAACACTAAATAGTGGCCCCCTTACTTTTCTTCCACCGGGCCCCCTTTTCTGTAAAGCCATCACTGACTATTTATCTGTCTGAGATACCACACAATAATAGGCATTGTATTTCGTATCTACAAATCAGGTTAGGGTAATTGCTTTATGATTCATTTAATGCTCCTGTAACAACAAAGGTTACAAGTTGAGGACCAAAATGTATCATAAATGAAGTGAAGATTGTTTTTATAAAATTAAATGTTTGAAAAGCTTTGTTGTCTCCATATAAAAGTATACATTTTTGCTGCAAGCCCCCATACAGAAATTTATCTTTAGTTGAAGTTTGTTGCTCAGATGTAACTTGATTGAAAAATATTGGGCCTTATTTTCCAGACTCGATAAATAACAAAAATAATACAGTTAAAAAAAGGATAGTTGGTAACTGTTTGTATAATACAGTTACAAAATATCAATATTATCATATATTTATTGAATTTTAATATTTATAAGCTGTTTTGGTCCATATTTACTCGTATGTGCATGAGATGGCAAGACTATATTCACTTTAAGGTCAAACATTAATTGTGTATTTTAATTTATTTCTTTTATTCATTTGTTATAAGTTTCCAAATCTACTTTTTAATTCATGTTGTCGTTGCATATATTTGTAAAGTTTGATATTTTAGGTGATTAATTAAGGCTTTTAAATCTTGGTTAATTTTCTTTATATGTTTTAAGAGATCACTGAGGTTCTAAATTTTTTTAGTTTTTTTTATGATATAAATTGGTTTGCAGTAATTCAAGGTAAGATATGGTTAATAATTACTATTTAAATTATCAAATACTGAATATGAAATTTTGTTTTAATGGAATTGTTTTAGCTTTTAATGAATAGAACGTGTAAGTTTTTAAAAATCGTTTAACATTTTAATTTCTATTTTGCTATCAAATATTCTTGTTTCTGCTAACCACTAAATAATTAAGTCCAGTAGTTAAGCAAGAATAAAAAGGAATAGCATAGCCTCAGTTTTAAATCTTAAACAATAAACTTGAACTAGTAAAATGCATAAGAACAGCAATTATGTGAAGTAGTTACAACAAAAGGTGGTTAAGATAACTGATTTTATTCAAATAAATTTTAAAAAATACAGTAATCCTGTACTTTAGCGTAGTAAATAACTTCACAAATGCTTTTTACTCTATGCAATAATAGCCACGGGGGGATCCAGGTTAGTTTCATTATTGAAAATTGGGTAATCCCATTGTTTTTAGTAACCCTGGTAAATTAACCTAGATTTGGATCTCCCCTGTGGTTATTATTGCTTAGAACGAAAAGCATTCGTGAATTTATTTACCATGCTAAAGTACAGGATTATCAAAAATACAATCTTGCAATAAATCTTGCAATAAAACGCTTATCGAAGATAAGCTCGCAACTGGATGTATTAATTTATTCTCATACCCTAGAGATCAGTGACTAAAATAAATTAAATATTTGCAGGTCAAAGTTACAATTCTTTTAAAAGCTGGCCAAGTTGTATTTAGCTTTTTATCTTTTTATCATCTTCTATGAGCTGTTGAAAGTCTCAGGATATGATCCATCTGAGGAGTATGGGTTGTGTGACCCAACAGTTGATTGAACAATACTTGATGATAGGAAAGTTGATCAAACAACACTTGATTGAAGCGACACTTGATTGAAACAACACTTGATCTAATTTATGAATCTAATTTACAGTTAACGGATTGTATAATTGCAAAAGCATATAAAAGTAAATCTTTTTTTATCAACTGTCATTTCAATCAACTGTCATTTTGGTCAACTGTTGTTTTGATCAAGTGTCATTTTGATCAACTGTCATTTGATCAAATGTTGTTCCATCAACTGGCATAGCACCTATGGGTTGAGATGCTTCTTAAATCTGTAATAGAAAAAAGAAAGCAGCAATGTTTTCAGTTTGGTAACACGGGAAACCCTGCTAGCTGTATTAGATTGTGATACAAAGCTGCTATAGAAATATTTAGACCTACTTTAAAATGAGAACTTGTTGGTGATATTGCTTTTTAAAAGAAGCAAAAGACCTGTTTTCTCTAATTGTTGGTAATATTTTATTCCAAATTAATGGGCCTCTATAACTTAAAGGTTGTTTATTTAGGTCTATTGTACAAAATAGGGAAACAAATTTTATTTACTCCTAGTTTGGCAAGATTCTTTGTTACTTAAAAGTAATGTATTTTTATTTAACATCCCTTCAAGACTTCGGGCAAATGTTTATTACAATACTTATACATCAAGTAAGCTATTTCAAAAACCATGAAAAAGAGACGTATTGTCATGGTGGTAGACAGTTTTTTTCAGATATGCCTATAATATCTGGCATCTAATTAAATTAAGTTAATAGTTCTTCAAGTTTCTCAAAGTTTTTATTTAAACTCTGCATATTTAAATGAAGTATGAAAAAATCTTTACAGTTGGCATATTTGTCATAAAAAACTTGTACTGATAAATAACAACCTTCCATTTCAGGAAGGTGTTTATCTATTACATTTAATGTAGACTGGTTTAAATTATTAGATGTTAGTTCATTAGAGAGTTTAATGTTGGTTAGATTTTAATAGGGAAAAAGGTTTTTATAGCAGTTATAGCAATAGTATGATTGGCTAGATTTATCAAGTTTGTCAGATTTATTAATGTTAATTTAACAGATTTAAAATGTGTCCAGGCCTGGCATATATCAAAACGAATAGATTTTTTTTAACTTTACCAGATTTATTACATTTATTACAGGGATATTTCACAGGTATTATGTGTCGGACTGTGTCACTATCTATAAGTGCTTTTCAAACTTTTTGTGTAAGTGACACACTTTTAAACCAGAAATAAATTGGCGACACCTCTTAATTTAATTTTAGTCAAAAAGCTTTTACCGCAAATTTTTAACATACAATTTTAATGAGATATATGAGCTTACTTGCAAAAACCTTAAAAATACTAAAGGAAAAATTTGTTATTGTATATTGTTGCTTTCAAAAAATATATTATTGGTCAAAAGCAATGTTCCCTTTAAGCTGCATGGCAGAAGCAAGCTCCACACAGTGGTGGATATTCAGTTTCAGTTTTTACTCTAAAAATCATGGTGATCATTGAAAAAATGGTTTTGTGAGTGATTTCCTCCAACTACAACAACATCAGCTTCTCTGTATTCCTTTTGTCCACCAACTTTACATGGCACATTGCCCTTACCATAGCTCTTTGTGCTCTTGATAGAAATAGCTACTTTATTTTCTCTCAAACACCATGTTTCACTTCCATATAACATACCAGTAGCTGATCTAACATAACATAGCTCTTACATGTCTTTTCCTTTCATTCGCAAAGAGAATCTTTTCCAAACAGTATCTCACCACACTCTCTAAATTTCTTCCAATCCAGTCTTGTTCTTGCAGTTACTGCGACTTCACATCCTCCACTATCATTCAACCTATTTGCCAAGATAGTAAAATCCCTTCACAGTTTCCACTTCATCACACATTACTTACTGTTGCACTTCTGTACACATGCAGCTTCACAGCATCCACTGGCATTAAACCTATTGCCAAGAAAAGGACAAAACAGAACAGAAACTTCTTTGTCCAGTATGTTTGACATGCACATTGCAGTTAAAAGAAAAACAATTACAAAAGATAGAAAAATAAATTACAGTAAGAAACAAGCAAATATAAAGTATTACAATTACAAGAGACAAAAATATATTACAGTAAAGAACAAGCAAATATTAAATATTACAATGCAAACTTTTTTTTCTTTTTCTCCAAAACTTATACTTATTTAATTAATAAGTTAGAGCACATCAAATAAATCATGACTGAACTGGACAGCAAAAGACCGTTTCATGGTCATCAAGTCAAAACTGTCCATATTTATATTGTAGAATAAAACTAATTTTACATAAACAGCAACAAATTAAGAAAAGCATATATAAGCAAAAAAAGCTAAACAAGCACAATACAATACCTATTTAAAAGCTTTTATTTTATTAGATATTTTTTACTGAAGATCAGTTTTGAGTTAATATTGATTATTTTTATTGATTTTAAACCATTTAGAGAAGCTTTGAAAGGTTTTTTATTTTAAGGGGAATTTCATTCCAAATTTTTAGCCCATTAAAAAAATAAAAAGATTTAATATTCTGCAGTGTTACTCTTTGTAACTAATAGTTCTCATTTGTGAGAAATCTTGTTTGATAATTATGGAATTGATTAGTTGGTTTAAAGGACATGTTGAAGTTCTTAGGAAATCTTTTTTGATTGAAAGAATGTATAAATTTTGCTACTTCCAATTCATAAATATAACTGATTGTTAATATATTTTTTGATTTATATAAGATTGCCTGATCATAAGATTTTGATAAGATTTTGACATGATCTCTCAGACATTTAAAATTCATAAGACAAATAATTTTTTGAAATGTAGTTGATAGATTAATGTAGAATTTGTACCACCCCATGCAACGATTTTATATTTTATATGAGGATAAACAAAACTATAATAAAGGTTGATTAAAGTAGTTTTGTGAATAAAATGTTTTACCTTAGACAAAACCCAGGAAGCATTAAGAGAGTTTATTGCTAAAAAGTGATCATGCCATTTTAAGCTCTTATCTATTATTATACCTAAATATTTAGCAGGTAATGAAAAAGGAATCTTAAGGGCATTAACCTTTACAATAAAATTATTCAAAGCACTTCCATTATTCTTGTGATGCGGTGTAACAATATAAAGTAAAAAGACTTGGAACAGCTAAAAGTTATTTGATTAAATTTCATCGAATTTTTTATAATTTCCAGTTCATGATTTACTTCAGATTCAAGGTTATGTATGTGTTTACTTTCTAAAATTAACACAGTATCATCTGCAAATAAAGTGTTGCGAAATTTAATATGTAAAGATAAATCATTAATAGACATGGAAAAAATACGGGCTCTAACATAGAGCCTTGAGGTACACCACTATAAATTGGATTCACTTTTGATTCAATATCATTGCATTGAGTATATTGGTTATGATTTTTCAAATAATATGAAAGAAGTGAGTGCATTTTGCCTTGAATGCCATAGCTATTGATTTTAATGATTAGAATTTTATAATTGACATTGTCAAAAGCTTTTGATAGGTCTGAAAAGATGCAAAAAGTAAAATAATCTTCATCAAAATTTTTTTGAAGAGTTTTGAAAAAATTGAAGATCAATCATGGCCATTTCAGTTGAGTAGCCTTTTCTAAACCCAAATTGTTGATAGAAATAATCATGAAGGAGGAAACATAATTTTCAATTTGAACATATTAAAGTGTATCAAAAATTTTGGCTATTGGCAATAAAATTTATATAAGCCTATAGTTACATATAGGCCTATATATAGGACTTATATAGGCCTAAATATATATGTAGGTCTATATATATATATAAGCAGTTATAGGCCTATACATATAGGCAATCTAAATCTTTTTTATTTATTGTAATTTCAAGGTGAGAATGAAAAAATATATAGCTATTTTATCAGTAATTTCATTTTTTTGTGAAGTCAAGCTATGAATCAGCAAACAATTTCTTCTTGAGCAGTGGCTTCCAACTGGGTGTTGCAGCACATTAATGTGCCATGAGAGGTCTCCAAATGTGTTGTAAAAGATTTTGGAAAAAAATTATTTAGGGATGTTAAATTTTGCATTTTTTGTATATGGGATTCAGAGGGAAAGAAAGAGTGTGAGTTCAGGCAGAGACTTTTTTTCAGATATGACCATGATTTAGGGAGGAAAATTGAAAAATCATAATTTTCAGTGAAGACAAACAGACAGACACACAAAAGTTTATTTTGCTCAAAACCATATAAAACAATAACAAAAGAAATATAATGCTAGAAAAAAACAGCAAAAAAGCATCGAACAACCGTAAGGTTTACTAGTCAAGATGATTCTTGATTAAAGTACAATTACCAATAACAATAGTATTAGTGCAAGTAAAATTAATAATAGAAAAAACAACAAATAGAAAAAAGAGGAGTTTTTTTAAAGAAACAAAAGTTTATAAACAACAGCAAAAAAATTTCAATCTCACTTGATTATGCATATTAAAATAGAATTAGGCCAGAGCATATTTTATTTTTATTTATGTAAAAGTACATAACTGGGCTTACATTTTAGATATTACAAAGACTGTTTATATTTGATATGATTTAGAAAACAAAGTAATCTATTCATTACATAACATATGCTAAACTATTGCAAAACAAAACAAATTTGAAAACTTAATATTAATCAATAAAACTTTTTTTTAATTGTTTTTTTTTTTTTTTTTGGAGATGACCATGATTTTGGGAGGAAAATTAAAAAATGATTGACAAATTTTCCATGAAGTCCTTTTTATTCTCAACCAATATAATGGTTGTGCTGCAAAAATTTAAATAGCTGAATAGTGTGTTGCCATATAAAAAAAAGTTGGAAGCCACTGTTCTTGAGTATTGTTGTTGATTATTCAACGTTATATCTAAATTGTCTTTTTGACTTGTTAAGTTACTGTTTTTCCATTTTTAGTTGTAAAGTTTCGTTTTTAAATTTAACAACTAGTGAATCACAAACAATTTTCTTAAGAGAATCATTATTTAATATTGATTCACTCATTTACAGGCAATTATTTCCAGAAATTCTATGTCAGACTCAAAGAAGACTTTTCTAAAAATTTTAATGATATCATAGTCTCCTGTAGTATATCTGTGTCAACCAGAATGGATTGGACAACATTTGTAACAGCTTCATGTTCATTTGCCTGCTTGCTGAATATAGATTTGTTGACATATTTTTTCCCAGTCATGATATTGTGGTAACTTCTTTCGGTTTTTCCCTTTAATCAGGGGTAGCCACAGCGTATCATCCTTCTCCAAACTGTCCTGTCTTCAACGTCCATCTCCTTCTCATCAACTTTCCCATATCTTCTTTCACAACATCTAAAAATTTTTCTCTTTGGTCTCCCTCTTTTCCTCTTTTCTGGTAACTCCATTTCCATCATCTTTCTTCCTACATACTTTTGTTCTCTCCTCATGACATGTCCATATCACCTCAGCCTGCCCTCCCTCATTTTCATTCCTAACTGTTCTACCTTAACTGTACCCCTGATGTACTCGTTTCTAATCATTCTAATATCAAGTCATGATATTGTGGTAACAACCAATTAAATTTTTAAATCGTGTTATTTTAAAATGATTAATATTTTACCCAGTCAAATTTAGCAAAACAATAAACTACATGTAATCCTTATTTAAACCTTATTGAAATAGAATGCACAAGATAGCAAAACCCCTTTATAGTTTTCATTTCATCACACATTTTATGGAAATGCAGCTTAATATAAAACTTATATTTACTGCAATCTTTATTTGTAGTCATAATTATTAATTAGGAAATATATTTTTAAAAGTCAACTTGTTTTCAAAATATTATTTTTATCTTGGTTACAGCTCATTTTTTAATGCTGTATAACATACATAAAATAGAAACATTGTTTTGGAAAATTAAATTGTGTAAAGTTAAAAGTGTATTGGAAAGTAAAAATGTTTTATTACCATTACAATAGAATAGTTACTGCTGTTTTATTACTTTACTATATAGAATAGTTACTGCTGTTTTATTACTTACTATGTTTTATTACTTTGCTTTGAAGTCCTGGTTACGTGACTTCTTTTCTTCCTGTTTGCACCGACTCAAAATTCCCAAGATCTGGAGAAGAGCGCTTGTGGTCGCGATCCCCAAACCAGGAAAGCCCGTGGGGGACCCAAAGAGTTATTGACCGATATCTCTGCTCTGTGTCCCCTACAAGATCCTCGAGAGGCTTATCTACGCCCGCGTTGAACCATTAATCGATCCACTGCTACCTAAGGAGCAGGCTGGGTTTCGATGCGGGAAGTCAACCGTAGATCAAGTTGTTCTGCTAACCCAGAACATCGAGGATTCTTTTGAGGCTAAAAAGAAGGCCGGTGCCATATTTATCGATCTGACAGCTGCTTATGACACTGTCTGGCACCGTGGCCTTACCTGCAAGCTGCTGAGACTACTTCCGGATAAGCACATGGTCAAAATGATCATGGAGCTTGTCCGAAATCGAAGTTTCACCCTTACCACCAGTGACAGCAAGCAAAGCAGGCTATGCCGTCTTAAAAACGGCGTTCCTCAGGGATCGGTCTTGGCTCCCCTCCTATTTAACATCTATACGTACGATCTTCCTTCCATGATTTCCAGAAAGTTTGCTTATGCTGATGATCTAGCATTGTTGCACTCTTTTGGAAACTGGAAGGACTTGGAGGGGACATTAAGCCAAGACATGTCCACACTTTCAGCGTATCTCCAGACTTGGAGGTTAAAGCTCAGTCACACTAAGACGGTGACGGCAGCCTTTCACTTAAATAACCGAGAGGCCAAATGTGAGCTAAAGGTCTACAACAATAGTAGACTTTTACCGTTCTGTCCAACCCCTACATACCTTGGGGTAAAACTGGACAGATCGCTCACGTTTCGTCACCATTTAGTGGCATTGCACAAAAAACTATCATCGCGCGTCACACTGCTGAGGTGACTCGTGGGCTCGGGATGGGGTGCTGGTGCTAAAACACTATGCATAGCCACCTTGTCTCTAGTCTACTCAACAGCTGAGTACTGTGTGCCAGTCTGGTGTCGCAGTGCTCACACTCGTCTCATTGACAGTGTCTTGAATGACGCCTTGCGCATAGTTACTGGATGCCTGCGTCCCACTCCAACGAACCACCTACCTGTACTTTCAGGCATCCAGCCAGCTAAGCTTCACCAACTGGGAGCGACACTCTCCTTGGCTTACCGTGGATCTCTGGACCTCGATCATATCTTGTATGGTCTGTTAAGTGGGTCCTCAGATACTTGCCAAGTGAGACTAAGATCCAGACGCCCGTTTGTGCCAGGTGCGCGGAATCTCTTGGACAATCTTGCCAGACTTGGCATCTGCGCCTCTGAATGGACAAATCACAAATGGAACGCGGAGTACTGTGAAAGTGCTTCCAGGCTCCATGCTTTTGTGCCCGGGACCAGTGTCAGGCCTGTTGAGATGGGCTTACCCCGAGCAGCTTGGGTTAAGCTCAACCGCCTGCGGACTGGTGTTGGGCGATTCCATTTGTCCATGCACAAATGGGGTCTCGCTCCTTCACTGAATTGCGAGTGTGGTGCCTCAGAGCAAACCGCAGACCATGTACTAACAATGTGCCCCATACATTGGGCACCACATGGAGCACGAGGTCTGACGGTTTTGGATGATGAAACTCGATGCTGGCTTAATAACATCACTGCCAGCATCTGATCCAGGCAGTGCAGCAGTCTGGGGTAGTAAAAGGATAAACCCTCGGCCCCAGTCCTGTTTGTGTCTGGCCTGGAGTGGATGCCCTTCAAACGACGACGACGGCTTTACTATATCGTGCTTCTCATGTTAGGTGATTTAGTTTCTTATTTGCTTGTGTGTAGGTAATAACAGTACTAAAATATCTGTGTTTCAGAATAATTTTTAATTAAATTTATTTAAAAACAACAATTTCTGTATGCTTATAATTATACGCTTTTAATTCATATTTAAAAACAGTGTTTGAAATGGAAAGATAATTTTTTTGCATATTAAAATCTTGATTGTTATTGTATGAATCAACATGCCAATTTAAAAATCTAATTTAGTATTACTTTTGTATTTTCAGAAATTTTTGTTTGAAATTTATGTGAACACATGGTGTAGGCATTTTGAACATTTTCATTTGATTTGCCTTTGTTTGCCACGATGCATGACCTGATACAGTCTCTGAAAGTGGTGCAGGCTCGATTGATATCCCCTTTGGCAAAATCATTTCATTCCTGGCGATTGCAGTCTTCAGTGAGTTGAAGTTTCCATGGAAAGTGTGATTGGTTTTACTATCGATAGCACATCGACAGAAATAATCCAGGGGTTTTATATCATATGAACTGAGAAGCCAAAAGTCTTTAGACCAGAAGCTTGCCGTATTGGTACTGCAGAACTTTATCCCTTTTTTAGATGTATGGGCAGAAACTCCATTTTGTTGCCACACATAAATGTTTTCAGGGCGGACCAAGGCGTACTGTGTATGTTGTTTTCAACACATAAATGTTGTCAAGGCGTTTAGCCATGGCGTACTGTGTATGTCAGAACGTAGTACAGTACACATGAATCTCGATTTTTTGATCAGGTTTAAAAAAATATAGGGGCATCTTACTGCCATCTGACCCTAAGTCTTCCAGAACAATAACCTGAGCAGAATTCTTTGTTCTAAAAACACTTTTGATATCTTCTTTTGTTGGTGTAATTCAGCGATCATTTTTTTTTTTATAAACTTGTCCACAGTGAATATTTTCTTATTGCTTATTGAGGAAAGAGAAAAATTTTTTGCACTTATCAAACCTTTTTTTGCTTTATGCTCTTGGTGAAAAGATGTTGTGGCTGCTTGAAAAAAGATTTAAGGCCCAAGCCCAGGTTGACAGCAGTTCTTATGGTCTTTGGGTCTAGATTTAAATTCTTAGCATGTCTTCTCATGCTAATTGTAGGATCCTCTGTGATTTTGTCCTTGAGAATCTTGAGGAAGACCTTGCTTCTCTTCCTGTGGTGGCCCCCACTGCCAGGAGATCTGTTTGTACCTCTACCAAGTTTTTTGGCATGCTGGATGTGCTGCACAATCTTGACAATTTCCTTCTGGGGTGTATGTGCATCCAAGAGATCAATAATTTTTGACGTTGGTATTGTTTGAAGAATGGAAAATTGTTTTAAGTCCATGACATGTTTAATTGTCTTTTTTTTTTTTAGAAAGAAAATGTGTCAAAGAATGAAAATTTGTAGAAGGCAAGTATAGAATAATGAAAGCCACTTTTCTACAAAATAGTTGGAATAGAGGTATCTTTATTAGGTGACATAATCCTAGGTTTTGCTGATTTTTGTTTATACTATTGATTATTTATGGTAAAGTAATTATAAATTCTATTAATACTAGTTGCTTAAATATTCAGTTATTTTACTTTTAAAAATTGTAGATTTAAGGTGGCTTGTATTTACTGCTAATATTGACAATTTTTTTACTGCTAATATAATCATTCCAATTTTTTCTAAATCAGGACCCTGGAAATAGTTGTGTTGTCCTGTTTGTTGTTATATGTCAACTGTATATTTTGGTATGCACATCATACTAAGCAGCTGCTGTAACATACAAAGTAGTCAATAATCGTACTGTTGCACCTTAAAAATTGATAACGTAAACACGTCTTTGTACAGCTTTGTAGAACTATTAAAAATGTTTAATTTATTTCCCTAATTCCAGTGTAAAAAGCGAAAATATTGTTCCATGTAAATCGAAACACTATCTTAAAAGCTTTACAAAATTATGTCATTAGTAATATTTGTTTAAAATAAGGAAAAGCTTATCGTTCACATAACTTGATCTGCTCTTTGTGGAATCTTTAACAACAGGACACTTTTCAGTAGAATTATTTTAAGACAGATACATATTGGAAATTTTTCTAATATTAACAAATCATGTAATTTGTTTTACATTGGAAGCTACTGTTTAATAGGAGATTTTATGAGTGTAATGCCATAAGGTTGATGTAGCTTTGCTAAAAAATTTGCAATTAAATTTTTTACTTTTCTATAATTTCATTTTTTATTGTTTAAACAGGTTTCAAGAAAGACAACCAAGATGTAGTCATCGTCGTTTGGAAGGGCATCCACTTCTGGTCAGACATAAACAGTTATCCATTTACTACAAGGCTGCCGTACTGCCCAGATCACATCCTGGCTTTGTTAAGCCAGCATTGAGTTTCATCATCCAAAGCCGTCAGACCTCGTACTCTGTGCGAGCAAGATTGATTTTTAAATCATTTCAATCCCTGTCAAAAATGCCTTGCTATTATAAAATTCAAACGACTTACCCAAAGCACTTTATGATTTTTGGCTTTAGTTTTGCTGTTACTTTTTGACGTTACTTTGGCATTACTTTTTGGCTTTTCATGTTGTTTTTGTTTATCAGATAATTCTAATAATATAAAAATTGATAGTATTCAGGCACTAGCAAAATATGCAATAAACAGCAGGTTAAATGAATCATGCATTGACCAATCATCTTGCAGTTGTAGCATTTTAAATTAGATATGACTAGTAAGTTTAATATTATTTATATTTAATTGTTTCAAGCTGAGTTTGGAATGTTTAAATGAAGTAATTTATTGCAGCACTAGTTTTTTGACACTATTAAGTTATTGTTCTTTGTTTGTATTATATAGACATTTCTTGTTACAGTTTTTTAAATTATCTTTATCATAGTTATTGTTATTTTTTGTCAAAAGCAAGTGCCTGAGTTATTATTTAAATTTATATACAGATTTTACATCTAAATTGTTACTTACTTAAATGTCAATTCCAAATTTTAATTTATTTAATAACTTTTGCTTTGATGAAGCTGATAAAACATTGTCACATGTTTCTAATTACCGCTCTCTGAATAGTATATCATCAAATTTATTTTACATCAACAATAATGTCAGTTTCTCTATATTACATATTTAATATTCGAAATATTACAAAAACTGAAGAAAAGTTGAAAGAAGTATTGATGCACTTCCATTCACTTCTACTATAATAGCTTTAAGTAAAACAAATTTGAATCCAAATAAGCTCAATAAAATTAATATCAAATGGTTTATGTTTGTTTTTAGTGAACTCATGTAGGGTTTGGTTTATACATTAATAAATATATTTTTTTTACTATTCAAGATGATTTAAATTTACTATGTAATAAATGTGAAAATGTTTGAATAAAAATATCTTTAAATGAAAAATAATTTGTAATTGTTGGTATTATCTATAGACATTCTGGTTACGATTTTAAAGAATTTTGTGATTGTATTACAAAAAACATTTAAAATCTAACTTATAATGTGTATACATTTGTTATATGTAGAGATATTAATATTGACCGTATAAAATATAATAAAAACACTAAAGTTAATAATTATGTTAATGATATTACAAGCATGGGATGTATTATTTCTATTGACAGATTTACTACAATGACAGAAACTAGAAGCACTATTTTGGATCATTTTTTGGAGTAGCCATCCCTTAATCTCTCAAAGAAGCCAATCTCTAGATTCCCATTCTTGAATTACCTCTGCTCCTTCTAAAGGATTTCTTCAATGTTATGGTGTTATGGTAATGAAAATGGAAATATTATGGTAAATTCGGAGGCAGTGTTAAAGAGATGGAAGGAGTACTTTGAGAAACTGATGAACGAGGAAAATAACAGAGAACCTAGGACGGAGGAAGCAAAAGTGGTTAACGAAGAGGTAAATTGTGTCAGTAGAGAAGAAGTAAAAAACGAACTAAGAAGGATGAAAAAAGGTAAAGCTGTTGGGCCAGATGAGTTGCCAGTAGAATTTTGGAAGTGCTTGGGAAAGATGGGGATAGAGTTTTTGACCAGAATGTTCAACAGACTATTAATGGGTAAACGGATGCCAGAACAATGAAGAAGGAGTGTTCTTATCCCAATTTATAAAAACAAAGGGGACACACAGTGCTGTGGAAACTACAGAGGAATAAAGCTAATGAGCCACACAATGAAGATATGGGAAAGAATTATTGAAGCCAGGTTAAGAGATAGAGTGGAGATCAGCAAACAGCAATATGGATTTATGCCAAGAAAGGGAACCACCGATGCCATGTTTGTTCTAAGAATGTTGATGGAAAAGTACAGGGAAAGTCAAAGGGAGCTACAAATTGTATTCGTGGACCTAGAGAAAGCTTACAACAAGGTTCCACGGGAAGAGCTGTGTTACTGTATGAGAAAATCAGAAATAGTGGAAAAGTATGTGTAACTAGTACAAGATATGTATGAGGGAAGAAAAACAGTGGTGAGGTGTGCAGTAGGAACTACAGAAAGTTTCAAGGTTAAGGTTGGACTGCACCATGGTTCAGCGTTAAGTCAATTCCTGTTTGCAGTGATAATGGACAGGCTAACGGATGAAATAAGGAGAGAACCACCATGGATGATGCTGTTTGCTGACGAGATTGTGATTTACGAAGAGACCAGAGAAGAAATAGGGCGGAGATTAAAATACTGGAGATATGCATTGGAAAGAAGAGGGATGAAAGTAAGTACATCAAAGACAAAATATCTGTGCATAAATGGACCAAATGACGATGAAACAGTGAAAATGGAGGATACAAAAGTGCCAAGAGTAAAGGAATTTAAGTATTTGGGATCAACGGTGCAAGAAAGTGGTGGTTGTGAGAGGAAGGTAAAGAAGAGAGTACAGGCAGAATGGAACGGATGAAGAAGAGTATCGGAAGTAATCTGCGACAAGAGGTTATCAGCTAGAGTAAAAGGAAAAGTGTACAGTTCAGTGCTAAGACCAGCAATGGTGTATGGACTGGAGATGGTGTGGCAGTCACAAAGAAACAAGTAGAAGAGATGGAAGTCGCAGAGATGAAAATGTTGAGGTTTGCTATGGGAGTGACGAGAAAAGACAAGATTAGAAATGAGTACATCAGGAGTACCGCTAAAATAAAATTGTTAGGAATGAAGATGATAAAGGGCAGGCTGAGGTGGTATGGACATGTCATGAGGAGAGACCAAGAGTAATATAGGAAGAAAGATGATGAAAATGGAGTTAAGGGAAAAGAGGAAAAGAGGGATATCAAAGAGAAGAATTTAGATGTAGTAAAAGAAGATATGGGAAGTTGGTGCAAAGGAGACGGATGTTAAAGACAGAAAGGTTTGGAGAATGATGATACACTGTGGCCACTCCTGACTCAAGAGAAGGCCAAAAGGAAAAGAAAAATAATTAATTCCGTCTTAAACCCAAGCTTGTTTCATAGTCTTTACTTGAATATTCAGTCATTGCTGTGGCCTATTTTTGCTTACTATAACAGTTAATATTACTCCCGTTTTTATTCGTACTTTTTTAATAGTCTTCACTTGATTGTCAAGTCAATGTTATTAACTAATCGTTGCTTAATATAAGAGTTAATATTGCTTCCGTTTTTAAGTCACATTTGTTTCATTGTCTTAACTTTATTTTTAAATCATTGTTGTGCATAAATTGTTGTTTACTATAAGAGTTAATATTACTCTCGTTTTTATTTAATTATTGTTTTGATTGAAGTCTTATGTACTAAAAGATTTAAGATTAATTCTGTTTTTAACCTTATCAATACTGTGGATAAATTTTTTTTTGTGACCATAAAACAATATTATAAAAAAATTTTTTGCTTACAAAACGAGTTAATATTACTCCCGTCTTTAACTTAGTTAGTGTTATGGATAAATTTTTCCTAGAGAAATTTCTACATTTCAAGACAATCAAGGTTACTCCCGTCTTGAACCCGCGCTTGTTTCATAGTCTTCACTTCATTATTAAGTCATTATTGTGAATAAAATCTGTTTTAAAATAAAAGTTAATATTACTCCTGTCTTTAACCCAAGCTTCTTTTATTGTATTCACTTGATTATCAAGTCCATGTTATGGACCAATTGTTGCTTACTATTGAATATAAAAGTTAATATTATTACCGTCTTTAACCCAGTCATTGCTATGACTAATTTCATCCTTATTATAAGGCTTAATAATACTTCCGTTTTTAATCTACGCTTGTTTTATAGTTTTGACTTGATTAGCAAGTCAGTGTGATGGACCAATTGTTGCTTATTATACATGTAAGAGTTAATATTCCCCTTCTTTAACCCATACATTTTTATGGATAAATTCTAGCTTACTGAATGAGCTACTCTTCAAGATAGTCAAGGTCATTTCCGTCTTCAACTCAAGCTGGTTTCATAGTCTTCACATGATTATTAAGTCATTGTCGTTGATAAAATCTTCCTACTATAAGAGGTAATATTACTCCCGTCTTTAGCCCACGCTTATTTCATAGTCTTCACTTGATTATTAAGTCATTGTCATGGATCAATGTTGTTTATTATTATAGGAGTTTAGTATTATTCCCATTTATTGCTATTCTATCTGTGGATATTGATTTTTGAAAGTTTTACTAAAAGAGAATGGCATTAAATTAAAATTTATGGTTTTATAATAGATACTCTATTGGATTCTTATTTACTAATTTGTTTTTTAGTCCAAATTAAGTTATATTGCCTGGAGTTAATGTAGGTTATTTTTACTACAGGTAGTAAGAGGAGCTGGTTAAAGTTTGGTGCTTTACCTTCAAAGCACCTTCCACAAGAGTCATTGTACAGTTAAACATACAGAAAGACGTACCATAACTAAACATACTTTTCAAGATATTTCAACTCTAGATGACATTCAACTTAACCAATCAAGTACTAATCATTGTTTAACAATTGATCAAAGTGCAACAAACTTTTTTTTAGAAACATCACAATTGGTTTCTAACAATTTGCCACCTTCTTGGAGGTGTTTATTTTTAGACGAAAATGAATTCCACTTGATTTTATCATCAAAAAAAAACTTTGTAGATGATGCAAAAGTTGTTTTATATTCAAACATGACATGCCATGTTGCATTGTGTGGTATTCCAGTACCTTGCAAATCTTTACCTTCTATAAAGTTGGATGCTCATGGGTTTTGTGATTTTCTAAAAACTATTGGACAAGCAAAACTTTGTTGTGGATTTGATAAAGTTATAAAACAAGAAAATTGGTTGTGTCTCAATTTATTTCAGATTAATTACAGTGACTTGAATTCATCATGTCAAAGGTAATTTGTCAGTGTTATATCTTTTTTTTTCTCTGAAAAAATTTCACTTAATAAAAACATTTGTCTTAAATTGTCCCAAAAAATGTTTTTCAGGTTTTTGAGCAAGCAATGTGCGGTGGCAATTTTTTCAGAAAAGAAAGTCTGCTCTAAATGTTGTACTTCTCATCTCAAAGAAAGTTTTAATGCAGCATTGACTGAAGAAAGAAAGGAGACAGCTAAGCAACTAAGCCCTTCAAAAAAAATAAAAAACATGAAGTCTTGTAGTAAAGAAAAACTTGCTTCAACTTTAGGACGAAAAAATAAAATGTATTTTTATAAAGTGAAATCAATAAGCATATTTGATTAGCCATAACATTATGTGGAGTGACGTGACAGTTAAATTTATTGTGCTTTTTGTCATAGTTTAGAAAATTGTCTAAAAGGTTATGGGAATCAATAAGCATATTTGATTAATTATGACTGATTTTGGCAAATTTCTTCTGTTTTGCTAACTTAAAAATTATATTGCATGTTTTAGAATGTAAATTCAGCTGTAGGGTTATTCCTACTTTTAAGATACCTAGAATAAAAGATGTTTTTTGTACGATTTCTAATTTTCAACAAAAATATGGTGTGACTTTGAACACAGATTTGGCAACTGAGGATTTTGTCACAGCAATTTGTGCTCAAAATAAAAATGATACTTTTTTGTCAGAATGGTGGAAATATCAATAAAGCCTTAAAAATGTACCATCTTCCAGACGACGTTTTCCAGCTTCAATATTAAGGTCAGTGAAAACTATTTAAAGTTGTTAGCACAAAAAGGTTGTGGAGCAACAAACAAGAGATTGGAAAGATTTACAGTAGTTTTCGAAATAATAGTTTTTTTTTTATGAGTAAAAAAATATATAAAAATCATGGTGATTTTTAGGTACTGCATGAAATTATTTCATAAAAGTCCAGCAGCACATGCCATGCTCAAAGACACGAAATTGCTGGTATTACCATCAAAGCAAAGGTTGTGCTTGGAACGAAATTTATTTAAGGCAACACTTGGTATTACCTCAAATGTCCTCAAAGAAATTCGCTCCATAGCTGGAAAAAACAAGGCATTATTTCAAAAAAATGTTCTTGTTATTGATGAAATGAAAATCACTGGTAGGTAACTTACGTGGGAAGACTTCCTTCATTTTTTTGTAAAACTTTTTTACTTAAATTTCCAGAAAGCTTGCTTTATCGGAAAGACACTGGTGATTTGATAGGTTTTGTTGATTATGGTTCTGAAGCGATTACTAATTTGAGTAATTGTGCTGAAACTTTGGCAGAAAACGTCCTGGCATTTTATGTAAGAGTTTAGTTGGAGACTTTGTGATAATGTTAAATTTTATATTATACACAAAATGTACAATTTTTTTATGTACGAAATCTTATCTTCAATTGCATCATTAAAGATATTTTTAGATGTTACCAATAATTTGCTGGATCGATTACTGGCATACTATCCTTCTCGTGGTCTCACTTCAGAACCATTATATTTCATGTTGCTTGATGCGATAATGAGCCTGGAAATGGAAGCTGGAGTTCGTGTGGTTGGAATTATAGGTAAACCAAAGGTATCTTTAATTTTTTAAATTTTTATGAAAACTTCCCGTGTCTCTTTTGTAAGTGATGGTCTTTCTGTCAATCATACCACTTTCAAGGCATTTGCTCAAAAGGAGCCAAATAGTGTTTCGTATCGGATGAAGAATCTTGCTGATCTGCAAAGGTGCCCTTTTGCTGAAAATTTGTTAAGCATAGTCAATAGCATTATTTTGGTTTAATTCCCTATTTTTGTAATGTGTAATTTTGATTTCATCATGTGTTTTTTTTCTTCATATTAAGAGTTAAGATTCTTACGTCTTAATTTTTATTTTTTGTCACAGATTTATATTTTATTTTTATTTTAATCTCTATATTTATCCTCCTGACTCGCAGGAAAGCGACGGAGGCGCTATACATAGGGTAGGCAATTACCCCGACCTGCTTCCGGAGATGCCAAGATATTGCTGTCCGCTTGTAATTTAGTAGAGATATTACTGTAATTTAGAACTGCTTGTCAAGACCACCAAGCAGGGGAAAGTGCCGTAAAGTGTTTTTCCCAAGAACACAACAGAATGGAATTATATATAAACAATTATATACTTTATCTATGATCCTCTTCATTTGTTAAAAACTTTAAGAAACAACTTAATGTCATGTAATCGTCATCTCTGGAACAAAAGTCATTTATCTTGGGAACCAATTAAACAATTAATTATGGAAGATCTTTGAATATTACTTCGACGCTTTCCTCACCTTACAAAATCGCATGCATATCCAGAAAACTATGAGAAAATGAAGGTTATTTAGCTGCTCAGGTAAATTGCTATCACTTTAATGCTGTGCAAGAGAAGTGCAGTATAATCAATTTGTTGATATTATAAAAACTTGATTTTAAGAAGTAATAACATTAAATAAGTAATGTTATTTTCACTGTTAATTGTTCCGTTTCTTTAAAATTTAAACGAATGAAAATTGTAGTAAAAACAAATCTAAAAAAAAACAATTATTACTTTTTTGTTCCTCACTTTTAAGTGTTTTAAGCCAGCCATCAAAACCACTCGAGAAAAGAAGAACTTTTAATAGTTTTAAAAAACTTTATTACAGGTATTATCTTCAACTGTGGGGCTAGCAGTTAAACAAGCGGGTCATGTATATTTGGCTGAGTTTCTTCTGTTTGTGGATTACTGCTTCGACCTACTGAACACAGGTCTGCATGACCATAAATAAAAAGCAAAGCCACAACTATCACCATAGACAAATGTAAATGACGACAGAATAAAATGGCTCACGACTGCTGTTCCAGGTTTGAGTTTTTACGAAAGTTGCTCTTTACATTTACGGTACTAATGTTTTGCTAGAAATTAATCCAATCGAAAAAACTTTGGGCTTCGCAATTTTACAGTTGTCTGTTTTATTGAATTTTGTACCTCTTTTCGCGCTTAAGCGCTAAGCAAAGCAAAAAAACTCAATAAAGAAACAAGGATTACTTTATTCCACGCTCGTAGTGTAAATAAGCTTTAAAATTGGGGCTACTAGGCCATTGACTTTAAGTTTTTATCTTCTGTAATAAAATAATTTTATTGTACTACCGAATACAAGAAAAGTCGTAAAAACATCCAATTTCGATACAAAGTAAAGCGTTTTACGTATTTTAATTTAAAAAACAATGCTTTTTTTTTTATTGAAAATTTGAAGCAATTTTTTAACGGTTATGTCTCTGTGTAGAATATTTTTCAAAATGGCGACTCGAAGCTCGTGCAAGAGACGACTATGATGAAAAAATGTTGCTTACACCTTCAACAGAAGAAGGAATTCTCTGCACTTCTTTTTCTATGGCTGGACTTATTGCAGATACCCTTCAAGACGGGGCACAATATGTTATAACGAGAAGATGTAACCAAGGTTTTATTTTTAATTTTGCATTTTTTGTATTATATAACTACGCAAAAAAGTAACAAAGTTTTACAAGGACGTTGCGTTCGACAATGTTGAATTTATCAACGGTGCGTTTGTGTTCTGAATAGTTTACCATCAAATTTTCTACCACTTGCTGCATTATTTAGTAATATTTAACAAAACGGAATACATGTATAATACTATTTCGATCATACTAAAAAAATAAATAAGTACCAAAATATTTGACGTAAATGATTTTTAAAATTCTGCTACAACTCTAAGCAGTGGCCTTATATTTGTTAGTGTAAAACGTAAAATTATTATTTTTATCTTAGATTGTCTAGAGTCTTACTTCGGCCATCAGCGTAGCGTTGGACGACGCAATACAACTCCAACAATTGTTGACTTTGGCTATAATGCCAATGCCATACATTCTCGTAAAAATGTCAGGAATTCAAATGTTTCCATTGAAGATATATCTGTTGCATGTAGTGCACCTAAATCCGGTATGTTTATCTATTTTACAAATTACTACTTTTACGGTTACTTAGTGCAGTTGCTAACTTTACTGACTCTAAGTTGTTTATCATTGTTTTGTTTTTTGTTTAGGTGAATGAAAGCGAGCAACTAGTTTTCATCAATCGGACAAGCAATGATTGCACATGGGTTTTAATATAATTTTATTAAGACTTTTAAAGATTGTTCTTTTATTTTGCTGTTTTTGGTGACTGCTCTTCAATGGTTTCGATTTTTCCAGTGCCTTTTTTTATGCTTTGAAAAAGTGATTTCCAAACTATTGGCCATGCTCCAATAGTGGGCCACGAAGATAATTTTAATGGCCCACAAGCTATTTCAACAAATTGCATTATGTAATATTTTAAGCTCTATTTTAAAAAAAATGTGTTAATCATATAATGTCATTATTTTTCACTATAAAGCTTTTAACGTATATACAGGGTGTTTACCAAAATTATTACGCATTTATTGTTTTTTTAACATTGTAGTAAAATGAATCAATGATTAGTTGATAAAATAGTTATCAAAGTTTGATTAGGTGTCACTTTCACCGCTGTGGATAGTAATCCTTCTGGCAGCATTGAATTGTGGGAAAAACACTTTTTTTGGACTGAAAACGGCGAGTCCTCAGCAGAAGGCATTTGGTGTGCTTGAGTTTGCGAAAACAAACGCCATTGTCACAGTTCAGCGTGTTCTCAGCGATTTTTAATTTATTGGCATTTCGAGGTTCGAGCTTATCTGAATGAAAACGTGCCCCAACAATGGATTTGTAGGAGAGGTGCGAGAGATCTTGCACTCTGCCCTTTGGCGTTTCAGATCCCCGGACATCACTGTGTGTCATTTTTTAATGTAAGGGTATGCTAAAGACAAAGTTTATACTGCATTGCTTCCACTAAATATTGATGACATGAAAAATTGAATAACATCTGCGATCAACACGGTGAACCGCGACATCCTGAGGCGCGTTCGGGATGAATTCTCATATCGGCTTGATGTCGTCCATGCTGCCGGTTGTGGCCACACTGAGCACTTTAAAACACATCTACCTAAGCTTGAGTTTTTTATTGTTCTTTGTTTTTGACATATCACGTAGTAATTTTGGCGTATTCTTTTTAAAACACCCTGTATAATAAACTTCTATAATAAGCCACAGCTGCCGTTTAAATGAATATATGGGCCAAGTATGGAGAAAGTTTGGAAACCAGCACTTTAAAGTTGGACGTAGTTCTTGTTTTCCTTTTTTTTTTTTATTAACACCTTAATAATTATTACGTTTGTGTTACTTCGTTGGTTGAAAAACATAAATGTAAAAGAATGAATAGTTTAACTGTAGACCTTATGTAAAGATCCAATAAATTTAAATAGTGTTTTTTGCAAATTTTGCAGTTGGTTTTCGGAAATACAACTTGACGCCAGATAATTTCATAAAACGGAGACGCTGTGCCAAACTGCTTTTTATCTACTTTTTTCATCCTACCACAACAAGCTTATTTAAATAGATTTTTATATATAATAGTACAGAAATATAACGCAAACACAGTGGTGGATATTCCAATTTAGAAGCCCGAGGCAAGAATTTTCAAAAATTGATGTTGCCTAAAAAAAAAGACCTTTGATTTCGGCTTGCATATTTTTCTCCGAAACTCATGTTGTCCTCTTAAAAAAAAAAGGTCTTCACTTCCATTTGCTCTCAGATTTCCCTATTTTCGTCCCAAAACAGGGTGTTCTCTAAAAAAAAAAAGGTCTTCACTTAATATCGTTCTTTACATTTCCCACTTTTCGTCCCGACTTGATTATACCCTCTGAACCAGGGTTTCTCAACCGGTGGGCCATGGTGATTAACACTTTCGCTGACAGGGATTTTATTGTTTGCATTAACATTGCGCAATCTGGTTTTACTACGATCATGCGCAATCTGTTGCCATGAGTAACCGATCATGCGCGACAGCCATATACTAAACACGCGTAGACTGCATGCAGCTCGCTTACTAGTTTACGACGTAGATCTACGGTTTTACCATGGTTTTGGCACTCAACCGATGTGATCAGTCACAAACCGTAGATCTACGTACGTGGCTTGGCACTCAACTGTTGTAAAGCTAAACCGTACATTTACGCGATTTGGCAGCGAAAGTGTTAAGGATTATAATTGTTGTAGTAATTTATCAAACGTTTATTGAAAATGTTTTATTTTTTAATACTGTACCTGTTTTATTATTTGTTTCTAGACTTTGAAACCTTGTTTAAAAGTTAGTCAAAATGTCAAAACGAAAGTTTAATAGCAGTTACATTCAATTTGGATTTACCTCTATTATTGATGGCAGAGAAGAAAAAGGCCAGTGTGTTTTATGCAATAAAGTTCTTGGTCAGCATTCATTGAGGCCATCTAAGTTGAAACTTCATCTCGAAAAAGTTCATCCAGGCTACAAAGATAAAGATTTAAACTTTTTCGAACGAAAGGAAGAGTGTCTGAAGCGCCAGCGCTTGGATGCAAGAGGCGATTTTCAACAATATTCTAAAAGCCTTGTTGAAGCATCGTATGTAGTCAGTTTTATGATTGCAAAGGAATGTAAACCTTATACAATTGGTGAAACTCTGATTAAACCTTGTGCTACAGAAATGGCTAGAATTGTGCTTGGTCCCGAAAGTGAGAAAAAACTAAAACAAATTCCCCTTTCAAACGATACTGTGAACCGAAGAATTGCTAAATTGTCTGCTAATATCAAAGAGCAAGTAATTTCAGAATTAAAAAATTCCCCATTTGGAATGTTTTCAATTCAACTCGATGAAACTACTGATGTTGCTTCTTGCTCTCAGCTGTTAGTGTTCTGCAGATACTTCACAGAAAGTGATATGAAAGATAATATGTTGTTTTGTTCTGCGTTGGAAAGCACCACAAAAGCTGTTGATGTGATGCAAACTTTGGCAAAGTTTTTTGACCAAGAAGAACTTAAATGGGAAAATTTGTGTGGAGTTTGCACTGACGGTGCTCCTGCAATGCTAGGAGCGAGAAGTGGTTTACAAACATTGGTTCGAAATCATTCACCTGATGCTGTTTCAATGCATTGCATGATACACAGGCAAGCTTTGGCATCAAAGACTCTTCCCGAATCTCTACAAGATTCACTTAACATAGCTATCAAAACGGTTAACTTTATAAAGAATGGTGCATTAAACACACGTCTTTTTAGAAACTTATGTTCTGAGATGAATGCTGAACACCAGAATTTACTTTACTATACTCGTGTCCGTTGGTTATCTAAGGGAAATGTTTTAGCAAGAGTTTTTGAATTGCGAGAAGAGTTGCAAGAATTTTTGAATAGGGAAGGAAAGTACGAATTGGAATCTTTTTTTAAGGATAAGACTTTCGTGCTTCATTTGTCATATTTGGTCGATATTTTTGGCCAACTAAATCGCTTGAATCTAAAAATGCAAAGAAAGGACACAACTGTACTTGACTTCATGGATGTCCTAAATGCCTTTGTCGAAAAACTTGATAATTGGCAACGAAAAGTCGAGAAGGGAAATTTTGCAATGTTCGAGGCCCTTTCATCTGTGGTTGATGGTAATTTGGATCGGAATTTATCATCTGAAATTATTGCCCATCTTGCCAATCTCAAAACAGAATTTTTGAGGTACATTCCGGAAATATCTAATGTCGATTTGGAGCTTGTGAGAAAGCCGTTTTCCATCCCAGTAGAAAAGATTCAAGATGATTTACAAGATGAACTCATTGATCTCAGAAATGATTCTGCTTGCAAAGATATGTTTGACAATTTGTCAATCTGTGAATTCTGGGCTAGGGTATGTGTTTTGTACCCAAGTGTGGCAAAGGTATGCATGAAAGTACTTCTGCCGTTTAGTAGTACTTATTTATGCGAGTCAGGTTTTTCCACTTTGCTGAATATGAAGACAAAAGCTCGCAACCGCCTCGATGCTGAAGATGGTATGCGGTGTGCTCTCTCTTCGACTTCTCCAAGAATTGAAGCACTGGTGGACAAATTTCAGCATCAAATTTCGCATTGATACATACTTCGAATAAACATTCTGCTAAGAATAACTATTCTGCTTAGGAATTTTGTACTTTGTGCAAGAGAGATAAGGTAGTGGGCCACAAATTATATTCGGGATATGAAAATGGGCCACGTAAGAAAAAAGGTTGAGAACCACTGCTCTAAACAAACATCTGCAGCGGATTGAAACTGTATAGGCTAATTTCGAGGGGGCCTGAAGCGACTGTCTCATTCGCCTCACCCAATATCTACCACTGCGCAAACAGCAAAATTATTTAAAATTTTTATCAGTAGCAGTAACAATAGTGAAGCTCTAGAGTCAGAATAACATATATTGTCATCAAAAACAATAAAAGTGTTTAATCTCATGAAGAAGAATAACTATTTCCCAACGAGTAGGCAAAAAAACAAACTGCCAATCATCACGTCACTCGAAAAGAAATCTAGGTCTTTTCAAATCTAGATTTTAACAAAATAAAAATCAAAAGAACTCTAAATCTAGATTTCAACCCATCACACCAAACAAAAACAAAATGTAAGAACAGCTGAAATTACACGTTGAAAGTACATTTAAATAAACATAGAAAGTACGAATTTGGTCTAGTCTTTGATAAAACTAACAGTAAAGCTGCAAATTCTTTCTCAAAAGATTTAGTTTGGTGAAGCTTTTTTATTCGAAACAAAGCATTTAATTTTTTTACATACCCAAAGCTAATCGATCTTAAATATAACTTCAATAACTTTTTTATTATTGATGTTTTAATTGATGCACTAATACTGGGTTCTTTACTGACAACCCAACCAATGTCAATCTTTTGTATAATATTCTCTGTAGAGATATGCGTGACGGGAGACTCCGAAGTGGACACCCATTCATTAAACAATTTTTGGGTTTTCACGAGCAGTGTGTTGATATTTTGGCACGATCCCCACAATCCCCTTCGATTGTTGTAGCTTGGGGGTACTGCTCGACACCAGCTTTTTATATATTTTCTGCAAGAAAAAAGGTTTTTAGAAAAGTAAGTTTTCTACAAATTCTATCAGTTTTGTCATTGCGATTTGATTTCGACAAAAATCTGATAAAATATAGCTAAAAATTTATAAGCTTATGAGTAATGAAAATTTACAAATTGAATAAAAAATTAGCTGCCTCTCTTTTTCGCTTCTTGAACGGTAAAAGAGTTTTCTCAGTAAACAGCCACTCATGTACGCAATGATTTCTTTTTGATTTTGATTTATTGGTTTTAGGCAATGGGTTAAATTTTTTTTAAAAATTGGTAACTGAAAGTCTTTTATCTTTTTAAAAGTGCAGGGAAAAGCCTTGCTAAAAATTTTTTTCAAATCTTTGTCTTGAAAACTCTAAAAATAGAAACGGCGGTGATTATTATGTTTGTAAGCAAAAAAAGAAAAGTGGAGTAAAAGTAAAATTTTTTACATATTAATTGAATTATTTTTTATTATTAAGCATTTTTTTACATTTTAAATTCTGAACTGCCTAGGCCTACCAAATTAAGCTATGGTTTTTTACCTTAATTTTTGTTTCTGTCAGACAATAGGTCCAATCTTTGCACAAAATATTTGATGTCTTGCTTAGGAGTGCTGATGAAGAAGGACAATCTTGTAAAAGGAAATTGATTTCTTCTGAAAAATCTGATGGAACTGTAATGTTTATGGGATATCCTAAACTAACTGCGGCACTTTTAAAATCTTTACAAAAAGTTTTTGGAAATTGGTGAAAATTAAATTTGTGTGTTTTAAATTTTTGCCGTGAAGTAAATAGTTTACCACAAATTTCACATAAAAACTTCATTTTAATATTTCAATAAATTCTGGCGACCTATAAAGAAACAAAACCAGTAGGCTAAGAAAAACGCCGAAGACTTGTACAAAAAATGTTTATAAATATCCAAGTAATTTTATACATAGAACAAATCTAAATATTTAATTCTGGATTTTTTAAGAATTTGTTTTAAAAGAAATAAAAAAAATCTATACATTTCGTTTACTATTTTTTACTAGTTTAAATCCGCAAGCTACAACCTGCAGATCTTACAAATATATTAAAAACTTTAAAAATGGTTTAGGAAAGTATTAATTTAATTAAAATACATTTCTTCTACATATCTTTTAGCTTTAGCTTAAGATTAGCATTTATTTTTTTCAGGGCTTTGCACGATTTCTTCACTGTTCTGTGACAAATTGAAGACTTCTGGCTACATTTTTTAAAAAAGATTATTTAATTTGTCATAATTATAATTTTGTTTTAATAATAGGTTCGATTATATTGACTTTTAGAAATATCTCTACATATACTTTATAGTAATAAGCAAGATTTTTAAAACAACTACGACTGATACTTGGGGCTAAAATCGAAAGTAATAAATCTATATTTTGCCATAGTATTTCTATACAAGCGTTGTTGTTGCTATGTTTGATGATGAATACCGCTATCAGGCGCATAGTGAACACGCAAAACAGCTTAGCCTGATGTCTTGTTATTGTAGAGTCTATGGTTCGAGTGTGGCAAATGCAATTGAATACTGCAATAAAAAATTAAATATGGAAAATTTTAAAGGGAGTGAAGCCACAGTGACGTTCATAAAAACTTTCGACCTCTATTCGATATTCTTAATTCTAAAAATCAATTAGCAAATAACTATAAAGCTCCACTTCGAGAATCTAATCGCTGCAAGTGGCAATCATTTTTAAATCAAAGTTTGCAGTATATCCAAGAATTAAAATTGCCAACAGGAACTTTTATTTTAATATCTAAAAGAAAAACAGGCTTTTTGGGTTTTGTTATTGCAATCAAGGCATTTCAAAACCTCTTCAAGAATCTTGTAACTTCTAGAAAATTAAAATACGAGGTGCATTCAATAAGTTTCCAGACTTTTTTGGTATGGACACTTTTAACCGTACACACAAAAAACTCTAGTCCCCTTCAAAGTATTCTCCTCCGACATCAATGCACTTGTTGTACCGTTCCAACAACTTCTGGAAAGCCCCCTGGAAGTCTTCTTGTATGAGCGTGTTTAGGACCCTCGTCACAGCCTCTTTCATGTCCTCAATTGTGGAATAACAATTGCCTCTGAGGTTTTTCTTGAGCTTTGGGAATAGCCAAAAGTCGCAGGGAGCAAGGTCCGGGCTGTAGGGAGGATGGGGAACCGTCTTGATGCCCATCTGGGTCAAATAGTCTGTGACGAGGATGGATTTGTGAACTGGGGCATTGTCCTGATGGAAATGCCACTGACCTGATTCGAAGAGTTCTCACGAATGATTTTGTGTACAGCTCCCACACTGACATTAAACTGTGCGCTTAGTGTCTCTATAGAAACACGACGGTCCCTATTCATGAAATCGTTTATTTGGCCAATCATCTCTGATGTTCTGACTTCCCTACTCCTCCCACATCTCTCATCATCCCTCAAGGACTCCCTGCCTTCCTTGAATCTCTTGTGCCACTGAAAAACTGATGATCGATTCATGCAAGATGGTCCATAAGCAGTCTGAAGCATACCATACGTTTCCGTGGCAGTTTTTCCAAGTTTAAAACAAAACTTGATCGCATATCGTTCTTCTAATGTGTCCTCACGTCCAGATTGCATTTTTGAAATTCACCAGCTGTGACAATCAGGATTTAGTAAGGTGTACTCTAATTCCTACTGTAGCTATAAATTTGCACCTAAACAAGAAAAAATTGGTCAATCATCTCATAAGGAGTATAGTAACAACATACTAAAATATCTCGAGTTTACGGCAATTATAAATGTCTGTACAAAAAAAGTCTGGAAACTTATTGAATGCACCTCGTATATCTTAACTTATAAATTCAGCCAAGACCATATGGAATTATTTTTTTGTGCTTTACGCGCTTGTGGTGGATTTAATAATAATCCAACCGCACAACAGTTTAAAGCTGCATATAAAAGATTATTTCTTAGAAGCGGCATTAAAGCATGTGGAGGAAATTGTGAAGCAAATAATGAAACAAACATGTTAAATATGCTGGATAATTTCGCAGTTGCAAACGAAAATATAAATTTAACAAATTCAGCTTTAATAAGAAAATACGATTTGATCGAAAAAGTACCAGTTAAAAATGAACATGATTACACAGATGCACCAAATATAGTTTATTTATCTGAATACAAACATGCTGCTACACAATACATAGCTGGTTATGTTGCTAAATCCGTTACCAAACAAATTTTATGTACAAAATGCAAAAAAGCTTTATTTGATAAAGAAAAGCTCAGATTTTGTGAACTACAAAGATAAAGGAGGCCTTAGGCATGTATCTAAATCAGTGATTAAAATTTGCAGTGAAACAGAAAAATGCTTTCAGCAAATGCTCATAACAACTTCACAAAAATTACCTCAATGCAAAGATGTTCAAGAAGGTATAGCAGTGGCAGTGCTAAGAAGCATTGATGTTAAGCAAGTTTTTACAAATCTTGAGGATCACATGCTGGATTGTATAGTTACTGAAAACCACATATTTTTGTAAATTAAAGTTGTAGCAAAAGCATATTGCAAAATAAGACTTATCATTTGGGAAAAGAAAAAACTCAAACAATCAGTTATGACAGGATTCGCCACAAATTTTCAAAGTTAATTCTGTTTCATCACCAATAAAAACATTTTTTGTTGAGCCTAACCTCATTGCAATTTAGGCATAATATATATGTATCAAGTGATTTGGTATGACATCATTGTATTTGCAACATAGCATGTAAAGCTCTTGCATTGTTTTTAAATCTTATGCTATGTTCAGCAGCAAAATTGTTTGGATGTACCTTAAAGCTTAGTGACCAATGTTCAATCTATGCTATAACAATATGCACCAGTTTGGTCTCTGCAATAAATTACAAAGATCTGTTTTGAAACTATTTCTAATAAAATTTGGATCATCACAGTTTGATAATGAAAGCTTTGCTCAATGTGTAAAGTTGCTATACTAAGAATTTTCAGCGAATCAAAAATTTAATAGTTCAAAAAAATTTATTAGACATAGTAATTAGTAAATGCCCTTAAAGTTTGTTTGAAAAAATTTAATTTAATTTCATTACAGACATCTTATTATTAAAATTTTGATTTGTTTGTCTATGAATATGAGGGTATAATGTTTTTTTGTTTTTCTTCTTTATGTGTACTATTTTTTTTCATGTAATCTCCTCAGTCCTCATATGTTAAAGTGTTCTAAATTTCGTATGTTTGTAAAGTTCAAAAAAATTACCTCAAAGTAAAAAAAGTCCAATCACTAAAATATTTTAAATTTAATCAGTTTTTAAAAAATCTATATGTGATTTTATTGCTATTTAAAGAAAGGTTTGAAAACTATAAGAATTTAGACTAAATTTAAACAAAATTGATATCTATAAATAGCAAAACAGTGAAACAGCTACTGATCAAATTTGATAATGGCAATTAAAAGTTATTTGGAAACAAAACAACAAAAAAATTTTACTAAATTTTTACAATTTCAAAAAATTACCATAACATAAATGTGTTCGAAATAGTATATCAGCTGCAGTTTGAAGTTTTCCTTATACCTTTATTTAATTTTTTTCTTGATAACCTTGATTTTTATTGTACTTATCTTCCATTTTTTCTAAACTGCCTTGTTTTTGTTATACCTAATTTTAATTTTTTTCTTGACATTCTCAATTTTCCTTATACCTTTATTTAATTTTTTCTTGATAACCTTGATTTTTATTGTACTTATCGTCCATTTTTTCTAAACTGTCTTGTTTTTGTTATACCTAATTTCAATTTTTTTCTTGACATTCTCAATTTTCCTTATACCTTTATATAATTTTTTTCTTGGCAACCTTGATTTTTGTCTATCTTTTGTATAACCTTGATTTTTGTAAAAAATCGAATTTGTCTAGAAAAAATTGAGGTTAGGTATGACAAAAATCAAGGTTACCAAGAAAAAAATTAAGCATAGATGTAACAAAATCAAGTTTGTCTAGAAAAAAAATTGAAGGTAGGTGCAACAAAACCAAGATTGTTAAGAAAAATTAAATAAAGGTATGACAAAAAGCAAGGTTGTTTAGAAAAAAATTGGAGGTAGGTGCAACAAAATCAAGATTGTTAAGCAAATTAAACAAAGATAGACAAAAATCAAGGTTGCCAAGAAAAAAATTAAATAAAGGTATAAGGAAAATTAAGAATGTCAAAAAAAAATTGAAATTAGGTATAACAAAAACAAGGCAGTTTAAAAAAAAATGGAAGATAAGTATAATAAAAATCAAGGTTGTCAAGAAAAAATTAAATAAAGGTATAAAGAAAATTGAGAATGTCAAGAAAAAAATTGAAATTAGGTATAACAAAAACAAGGCAGTTTAGAAAAAATGGAAGATAAGTACAATAAAAATCAAGGTTATCAAGAAAAAATTAAATAAAGGTATAAAGAAAATTGAGAATGTCAAGAAAAAAATTGAAATTAGGTATAACAAAAACAAGGCAGTTTAGAAAAAATGGAAGATAAGTACAATAAAAATCAAGGTTATCAAGAAAAAATTAAATAAAGGTATAAGGAAAATTGAGAATCTAATTTTGAATTTTAACCAATCTAATTTTGAATTTTAACGCGCTGTGTCCCACTAAATGGAAGTCTGGATTAATTCTATGTTTTTTAAATCGAGCCAAGCGTATTTGTTCCTCCGATTTTTTGTTTGATAAAGAAGTTAGTATGTTAAAAAAGATGTTTTTGAATAATGGTTATCCTTCATCGTTTTTTGATAAAATTCTTGCGAGCTTTCAATCTTCCAACAAATTTTCTCAAAACATTAGCTTTGAAAATAGTTTTTGTATTCCGTATTTGGGTAAGGAATCACATCACTTTGCAAATCGTCTTTCTGCATTAATAAAAAACAAGTACAACTTAAAAATATCTCCTATCTATAAAACTTTTAAAGTAGTCAATTATTTTCAGTTAAAATCCAAAACTCCTGTAGCTCTTTGTTCAAATGTTGTCTATAAATTCTCGTGTTCGTGCGATACGAACAAGACATACATCGGTATGTCGTCCAGACATTTAATCACTAGAGTTCGGGAGCATCTGAATTTCAAAAGTCTACAGGATAGTGCAGTTAAAGATCATATTTTGTCGTGTGAAGTGTTCTAATAATCGGTCTGATGAAAACAATTTTGTAATAATACGTAAATGCAAATCAGAATTTTGTTCTAAGATTCACGAAGCTCTACTCATAAAAAAGTTAAGTCCAAAATTAAATCGACAAATGTTCGCAAACGGAGCTTTATATTTATTGAATATATTTTGATTGTAATATTTTTTCTTTTTTTCTTCAATGACATCATAATCTGAAATTTAATTTGTATCAATTTAGTTTCTCTCTCGTTTTGATTTAAAATTTAGCCTGTTCGTCAAAAGTACAGCCTTTTTAAAATATACATTGTTTTTTGCTGTTGTTAATTTTTAATTTTTTATGTGTGTGTGTAAATTTAAAGTTAATTAATATTACTAAATTGTAGAAACCTGATGAGGGCTGAAGTAAGCCGAAAACGTTCGTGTTTTTTTTTTTAAATAATAATTTTTAATGTTTATTTAATAAATGCTGAAAATGCTGAATCCATTATGGCTGCTATTTTCAATTGTTGTCTGGTTGAAGAAAACAACCTCTTTGCCGAAACTTTACTTTAAAATTGAGAATGTCAAGAAAAAAATTGAAATTAGGTATAACAAAAACAAGACAGTTTAGAAAAAATGGAAGATAAGTACAATAAAAATCAAGGTTATCAAGAAAAAAATTAAATAAAGGTATAAGGAAAATTGAGAATGTCAAGAAAAAATTGAAATTAGGTATAACAAAAACAAGGCAGTTTAGAAAAAATGGAAGATAAGTACAATAAAAATCAAGGTTATCAAGAAAAAATTAAGCAAAGGTATAACAAAATCAAGTTTGTCTAGAAAAAAATTGAGGTTAGCTATGACAAAAATCAAGATTACCAAGAACAATTAAACAAAGGTATGACAAAAATCGAGGTTGCTAAGAAAAAATTGAAGATAGTTATGACAAAAATCAAGGTTATTTAGAAAAAAATTGAGTTTAGGTATGACAAAAATTAAGATTGTTAAGAAAAATTAAAGATAGGTGTGACAAAAATTAAGGTTGTCTAGAAAAAATTGAACAAAGTTATGACAAAAATCAAGGTTAGCAATGAAAATTAAATTTAGATATAACAAAATCAAGATTGCCCAGAAAAAAAAATTGAAGATAGTTATAAAAAAAATTAAGGTTTTGAAGAAAAAAAAATTGAAGAAAGGTGTGACAAAAATCGAGGTTGTTAAGAAAAAATTGAAGATAGTTAGGACAAAAATTAAGGCTGTCAAGAAAAAATTAAACAAAGGTATGACAAAAATCGAGGTTATTAAAAAAAAATTGAAGATAGTTATAAATTGAACAAAAATCAAGGTTAGGCATGACAAAAATTAAGGTTGTTAAGAAAAAAAAAAAAGTTGAGTTTAGGTATAGCAAAAATCAAGGTTATCGAGCAAAATTAAACAAAGGTGTGACAAAAATCGAGGTGTCAAGAAAAAAATTAAACAAAATTATGACAAAAATCAAGGTTATCAAGAAAAAAATTGAAGATAGTTATAAAAAGTTAAGGTTGTCAAGAAAAATTAAACAAAGGTATGACAAAAATCGAGGTTGTTAAGAAAAAATTGAAGATAGTTACGACAAAAATTAAGGTTTTCAAGAAAAAAATTAAACAAAAGTATGACAAAAATTGAGGTTGTTAAAAAAAAAAAAAAAAAATTGAAGATAGTTATAAATTGAACAAAAATCAAGGTCAGGCATGACAAAAATCAAGGTTGTTTAGAAAAAAAGTTGAGTTTAGGTATGACAAAAATCAAGGTTACCGAGAAAAATTAAACAAAGGTGTGACAAAAATCGAGGTTGTCAAGAAAAAGTTAAACAAAATTATGACAAAAATCAAGGTTATCAAGAAAAAAATTGAAGATAGTTATAAAAAAATTAAGGTTGTCAAGAAAAATTAAACAAAGGTATGACAAAAATTGAGGTCGTTAAGAAAAAATTAAAGATAGTTACGACAAAAATTAAGGTTTTCAAGAAAAAAATTAAACAAAGGTAGGACAAAAATCGAGGTTGGTTAAGAAAATTGAAGATAGTTATGACAAAAATCAAGGTTGTCAAGAAAAAAATTAAACAAAGGTATGACAAAAATCAAGATTGTTTAGAAAAAAAATGTTTGAGTTTAGGTATGACAAAATCAAGGTTACTGAGAAAATTAAACAAAGGTATGACAAAAACCAAGGTTGATTAAAAAAAACTTAAACAAAGTTATGATAAAAATCAGGATTTTTAAGAAAAATTAAAGATAGGTGTGACAAAAATTGAGACTGTTTAGAGAAAAAAGTTTTAGAATTCAACATAGGTGTAACAAAAATCAAGGTTGTCAAAAAAATAAATTGAAGATAGACATCTCAAAAATCGAGTTTGTTTGGAAAATTTTTTAAAAATTAAACAAAGGTCTAACAAAAATTAAAGTTACATTACGACGCTGTCCGTCTGGATAAAGAGTGTTTCCGGTCAGCGGTTCTTCATCTAAATCGTCAGCCGAATCTGGAAACATGGGCCTAGAATTTATTTTTTTATTTTTATTTTTTATTTTAATCTCTATATTTATCCTCCTGACTCGCAGGAAAGCGACGGAGGCGCTATACATAGGGTAAGCAATTACCCCGACCTGCTTCCGGAGATGCCAAGATATTGCTGTCCGCTAGTAAGTTAGTAGAGATATTACTGTAATTTAGTACTGCTTGTCAAGACCACCAAGCAGGGGAAAGTGCCGTAAAGTGTCTTTCCCAAGGACACAACAGAATGGCGTAAGTGGGTTTTGAACCTAGACCATGCTGATCATCAGTCCGGTGCTTTAACCACTCGACCACGCTGCCGACAAAATAATTAGTTTCAACTGCCGACAAAATAAATAATTTATAAAATAATTAGTTTCGCTAATTATAGTTTCTCATTCGTGGTAAGAATATGATCGTTTTGATAGGCTGTAGCACAGTCGAAAGCTTTTCGACAGCTTCTAATTAGCGCTTCGACAACACCGTTCATATGGCTGGAGAGCGGAATGTTAAAATCCCACGAAAATTCAAATGTGGTACTCAGCGACGCCATAGTATCGCGAACAATTGATTCGTTCCAATTAGCTATCCAATCTCGTAACGGTTTTTGAGCACCCACAAACGTTTGTCCTCGGTCATTATAGGCATGGGATGGATGAACACCTCGTTTGTTGATAAATCTTCTCCAAGCTAGTAAAAAATCATTAGTGGATTGAGTTTCAGTTATTTCTAAGTTGGTTGTATTGCACACAATTACAAGGCAGGAGCCATTAATTACAACCTTTCTAGTCTTTTTGATCTTTAAAGGGCCAAAAAAATCTAACGCAACAGATGAAAATGGAGCGCAGTAACTTTTAAATCTGAAAGCTGGTAGGTGTCCCATTTGTTGTTGCAGCAAGTTTCGTCTGGCAATTCGACAGCGAATGCCCTTTGATGCGATAGATTTGAGTAGATTTTTTCCTCGAATAATATATATACCTTGTTCTCGTAAATTGATAAGTACAACTCGGTAGCCCTGATGTCCGTAAAATTGATGCATAAATTCTGCAAACAGTCGTGTAATTTTGCTTTGCCCCGGTAAAGCGATTGGATTTGCGATTGTCTCGCTATTAAAAAAATTGTTCAGTCGACCGTAAATATGAAGCAGTTTAAATTGGTCATCAGTAAATATTTCTAAGTTTAATTTGTTTTTTGTCGACTCGGGTCTCTAAAATAACTCTGAGCTACCCAAAATAAGCAGAGTTTTGCTCTTTCTAATTCGGCTGCATTCAATTGCTCATATTGTTGTGGGGACATAAATCGCTCTAACCAAGCAACAACTCTGACTAGGCGTCTCCAAGATGAAATTCTTTTTGTTAGATTTTCGAAATTGGTGATGAGATAGAATCTGTGTACATTTAAAAAAGTTTTATTATTTTTATTCAGTTCTTTGGTAGACAAAGTTTTATCGTGGACAAGTTCAGTTGGCTGTTCAGGCCAGTTTTTTTCGGTCTTCAAAAGAAATTGTGGTTCTTCTAGCCACGAAGAAAGTTTAGACGCGCGCAATAGCTTAGTTAACGTGTCAGCTGGGTTCAGACTGCTTTGAACAAATCGAAAACATGTTAACGTCTGGTACCGAATCTTGTATTTCTTGACTTCGTGTAGAAACAAATGGCTTAAAACTATTTGCTGGCAATTTTAGCCAATGTAGCACTGTAGCGCTATCTGTCCAAAGAAAGATTTTCGAAGTCGCTACCACCTTTATAACTGAAATTAGTGGTTATGCGAGAATAACTGCACCCATCAATTCTAGTCTGGGAACAGATTTTTTTCATTAGCGGTGCTACATAAGATTTAGCTGCCACAAAACGTAAGATATAATTCTCTTTAGCAGGCCATCGTAACCAAATAACGGCACTGTAGTGATGAGAATGGTGCGATACGCTTTCCTGTAACGCACCTACCCTAATTCTATTTGAACAAGTCCCACGAGCCCTTAAACGCCTGATGCGGGGTGTCGCACTAAATAACTTCACAAATGAATATTTATTACGGGAACACAGACCATCGACATCAGTTAATCGCCACAATGTTATTTCAATATTATTTAAACATTAATTCTCCTGCAATAAAATCATATTAATTTAACTATCCAAATAAGTCAAAATAAAGATAACGATAACAGGTATGACTTACCACAATCAGATTACTTTAATTACGAAACAATCTAACCCTACTCTAACTAAGCAACAGCATATTTAAACATAAGAAAACATTCCCTAAACCTAAGATGGCTAAACTCAACTGACCACGTTTTGCGAATGACTCAATCTGATACAGTGATACATTATGACGTAATCGAAGTTTTAAGGTTTCCGCATGTCTAATAGAGAAGGCGCATACGTAATAAATGTCGAATAAAGATAGGGCAATTCCCAAATAGAAATTATAATGAATCTCACCGTAACAGGCACCATAAGCCTGTTCCCCTCCATCGCTGAAACCATGAATCTCCAGAGGCCCTTGTGATAAAGCTGGCGTGAGGCTACGCGGCAAGTGGACTTGGCTCAAGTCGTGAACTTCTTCTGCCAATCAAAAATATTGAGCTTTAATCGAGTTGTCAACTTCGTCGTCCCACGATAGTTTAAGCTGCCAAAAGAGTTGAAGCAATAAACGCAGCTTCAATGTGACAGGCGAGAAAACTCCAATAGGGTCCCATAACTTTGAAATGGCTGACAGAATTAAGCGTTTGGTTAGCCGAGCCTTTGTATTTAAAAGGATAACCTTAGGTGCAAAAGTATCAGAGGATTTGTTCCATACGTGGCCTAAAACATCTGCTTCTACGTCGGCGGGGAACTCATCCGCTAGCGAGTTTGAATGCCAACCTTTGACTGAGAATTTTCCAGTGGACAATATTTTTTCTACATTTTGTTTAACGTAAACGGCTTTTCGTTCAGAGTCAAATGGGGTAACTATGTCATCCATATAGCAATGTAATTTAATGATTACGGAAGCATACGGAAATTCTGTTGCGTGTTTGTCCGCTAAAAAGTGCAAGGCGCTGATTGACAGGTCTGGCGACGGTTTATCGCCGAAGCAAAGTCTCCACTGAAAGTGAATAGGTGCCTGAGTGTCGTCATTGTGTCTCCATAAAAAGCGATGATAAACTCATTCAGGTGGGGCGATTTGGATTTGATTAAACATTTTGCGAAAGTCTCCAACAATCGCAATTTTTCGGTTGCGCCATGCCAATAAAACTTGAAATAAATTGTTTAATAAATCGGGGCCTTTATGAAGTCCGTCATTAAGGGAGAAGTCGTTACATTTTGCAGCTGAATTCCAAACTATTCTACATGGTGTTGACTTTTCAGGGCGTAATACCGGAAAATGGTTTAAATACCAGTTGGTATTTGCAATAGTTATTTTGGTTTAAAATTTCCTCTTTCAGAACTCTTTAATAATTATTTTCATCTCTTTTTCATAAGCATCAACTATGCCAAATTTCATTAGTCTAACTTGCGCAATCAAAACCTATCAAAATATCCAAGTCATTAGGTTGCTTTGGAATAAATTTTCTAATCGGTTTTAAGGAGTATTTTTCAAAGATTTCAGAGTTTACGCCAGGTAATCGATGAGCTGTTTGACTAAGTTTAACGGCCGAGATATTGAAGCGGGAAGAATGTTTGTCACATCGCCTAATCCATAAAGAAACAATCGCAGAGTCTTCACTGCAATAGCCACCACAAGCTATACAAAATTTAAATTGCTGGGGCTTACGATCGAGATTTAGCTTTTTCACCATGTCGCGCCTGATGAGAGTTACGTCACTACCGGAGTCAAAGAGCAACAGCTCTGTGCCAAGTACCGTCACTGCCAAGCAATTCTACATAGGTTGATGGAGAAAACTTAAATTTAGGTTTCTTATCTTGAGGCAAAGATACGGAATTGGTATTTGCATAGAACTCGGGAGTTTCTGCATTTAGAGATAAATGATTTGGTTTTCCACTGAAATGTCAGGTGTTGTTCAAAGCGCATGGCAGCAAGCGATGATGTGATTTGTTACAAGTTAAACACCTGCGTCTATAGCGGTAAGTTTTGGGTTCACGGTGCATGGGAGCCAAACAGGTAAAGCATCTGTGAAGTCGTCTGTCCAAGACTTTTTTACTGTAGTAAAAAAACGAATTTTAGTTATAAGCACGTGCATGGAAGGAATTTAGTTTAAAAGTGATCCTTCCCTCCTTTTAAAGAATGAGGGATATGCAAAACAATTAAAAAGGAATAGTGTCACGCTACGATTTTAATTTTATCAAATAAAGACATTGCACCTTTTTAAATTAAGTGTTTAAATCGACACCTTTTTGGATTAATTGTTTAAATCGAAACCTTTTTGGATTAATTATTTAAATCGCAACTTTTTTAAATTAATTGTTTAAATCGCATTAACGTTGACGCGATTATTTAAAATTTATTTGTGACTATTTACCATTGTTGCCCTGGACAACTGTCTGGATTACGGATTTACGCGGTGAAGTGACTTTGTTCTCGTGGTTGAAAAGGAACGGGTATAGAGCGTTCCTTCACATGTGGTCGCTAAAAAGGTGTATATATACGGGGCGGAAAAGAGAAGACATAATTGAGATTCAATTGTAGATGCAGATATAAAGGCAGATCCGAGATGACGAACGTGTTCGGTGTGTATTTTAGTATGTGAATGTATCTGTCGGGCGGCAAGTTGGTATTAAGCGTTAGCGGGAAAATTTATAAAATTCATTATATTCTTTTGCGGCTCTGTAAATTCGGTTAGGTAATTTGTATGTGTTTAAATCTATTGGTAAATTATAGCATCTCGTGTATAATTTTGGCGCTTGTTTTTATTTTCATTTAATCTTTTTGTCTTCGTTCTTCAATATAATTAATTCAGATTATAATACCTGTCTGTCCTTCTTGATCGCTAGGCCCCGCCAGTTTAACACTCGCATAAGCTCCTTTCAACAGGCTGGTGATTTTCTGCGATATTCACGTAGGGTTCGCCTCTAGTATCTTGTAGTTATTTTGGTACTAAGTAGGTAGAGCGCGACAGATAGAGCAGGAAAAAGTGTAGAAAAAAATGTTTTCATTTTATTTTAATTATTATATTAACTGTGGTTTTGGTTTGCAAACCAACCAAACATGATAAATATCTGTGTCTGCCACTGATTTTAGTTATTGTATTTCAAGTTTTATATCAACATCAATTTTTTTCTATATTTGATAGCTCATCTTTCTAGATGGCATTGCTGAAATGGTAATCGAAGTCATTTTTTGGGGGCCCATGATAACGATTTTGGCTCAGGCCCTTAACTTTGAATATCCATCACTACTCAATATTTAGTGTATAAGAGAGTATCATATTTCAAACTAAAATTTAAGCTATTTCGCATGCGAGTCAACCGTTTTAGCTCGTGCGGCGCTTAAGTAATCAATTAGATATCAGCACGACGCGAATTCAATGCCGAACCTAAGCAGAGCGATCATAGATACCCATATAACTCCTAGATTACGCATTCCTGTAAAAAAGCTGTTCTAAAATTGAAGTCATTTCAACAAATCGTAAGACACCCCAGACTTACATTAGATTGAATGGAAGTTCTTTGTATTTTGACATTAAAATCAATTTTTTGACCGATAATTACATTTTTCTTTTGGCGTATGTAATGGATACGAAAACTTGATGTAATGAGCTATTGTCGTCATCGTGGTTTGGAAGGGCATCCACTTCAGGTCAGACACAAACAGGACTGTGGCCGAGGGTTTATCCTTTTATTACCCCAGGCTGAATCAAATGTCTGAATCAGATACTGGCAGTGGTGTCATTAAGTCAGCATTGAGTTTCGTCATCCAAAACCGTCAGACCTCGTGCTCCATGTGGTGCCCCCGATGTATAGGGCATACTGTTAGTACATGGTCTGCGGTTTGCTCAGAGGCGCCACACTCGCAATTCGGTGAAGGAGCGAACCCCATTTGTGCATGGACGAATGGAATCGCCCAACACCAGTCCGCAGGCAGTTGAGCTTAATCCAAGCTGCTCGGGATAAGCCCATCCCAACAGGCCTGGCACGAGTCTGGAAGCATTTTCACAGTACTCCATGTTCCATTTGTGATTTGTCCATTCAGAGGCGCAGATGCTAAGACTGGCAGGGTTGTCCAAAAGATTCTGCACAGCTGGCACAAACGGGCGTCTGGATCTTAGTCTCACTTGGCAAGTATCTGAGGACCCACTTAACAGACCATACAAGATATGATCGAGGTCCAGAGATCCACGGTAAGCCAAGGAGAGTGTTGCTCCCATTCGGCGAAGCTCAGCTGGCTAGATGCCTGAGAGTACGGGTAGGTGGTCCGTTGGAGTGGGATGCAGGCATCCAGTAACTATGCGCAAGGCGTCGTTCAAGACACTGTCAATGAAGCAAGTGTGAGCACTGCGACACCAGACTGGCACACAGTACTCAGATGTTGAGTAGACTAGAGATAAGGTGTTTATGCATAGTGTTTTAGCACCAGCACCCCATCCCGAGCCCACGAGTTGCCTCAACAGTGTGACGCGTGAGGATAGTTTTTTACGCAATGCCACTAAGTGGTGACAAAACGTGAGCAATCTGCCCAGTTTTACCCCAAGGTAAGTAGGGGTTAGACACAACAGTAAAAGTCTACCATTGTTGTAGACCTTTAGCTCATGTTTGGCCTCTCGGTTATTTAAGTGAAAGGCTGCCGTCACCGTCTTAGTGTGACTGAGCTTTAACCTCCAAGTCTGGAGATACGCTGAAAGTGTGGACATGTCTTGGCTTAAAGTCCCCTCCAAGTCCTTCCAGTTTCCAGAAGAATGCAACAATGCTAGATCATCAGCATAAGCAAACTTTCTGGAAATCATGGAAGGAAGATCGTACGTATAGATGTTAAATAGGAGGGGAGCCAATACCAATCCCTGAGGAACGCCGTTTTTAAGACGGTGTAGCCTGCTTTACTTGCTGTCACCGGTGGTAAGGGTGAAACTTTGATTTCGGACAAGCTCCATAATCATTTTGACCATGTGCTTATCCAGAAGTAGTCTCAGCAGCTTGCAGTTAAGGCCACGGTGCCAGACAGTGTCATAAGCAGCTGTCAGATCGACAAATATGGCACCGGCCTTCTTTTTAGCCTCAAAAGAATCCTCGATGTTCTGGGTTAGCAGAACAACTTGATCTATGGTTGACTTCCCGCGTCGGAACCCAGCATGCTCTTTAGGAAGCAGTGGATCGATTAATGGCTCAATGTGGGCATAGATAAGCCTCTCGAGGATCTTGTAGGGGACACAGAGCAGAGATATCAGTCGATAACTCTTTGGGTCCCCCATGGGCTTTCCTGGTTTGGGGATCGTGACCACAAGCGCTCTTCTCTAGATCTTGGGAATTTTGAGTCAGCACAAACAGGAAGGAAGTCACATAACCAAGACTTCAAAGCAGCTCCGGCATGAAGTATAAGCTCTGAGCAGATGGAATCAGGACCCGGAGCTTTACCTGGTTTTAAATGTTGAAGGCCAGCAGTAAATTCTCTCTGTGAAAAATTGTCAGAGATATTTACTGCGTCTGGTGTTGTGGCCCTTTAAAGGTCAGACACTTCTTGAGAGACAAGTTGAGATGACTTGCGATCAACAGCCTTGTATTTCCCATTTCTAACCAGCTGAGATGCAATAGCATCGGCTGAAATGGGACAGTGATGAGGAGAGTGTCGTGACCTACCAGTAAGGTTGTTCAAAATACTCCAAGCTTTTCGACTAGAGTGTGAGAAGTCAATGCTCCGAACTGCTTCGGACCATCGATCCCTCCGCTTTATGTCAAGCTTGGCAAGCAGAGCTGTAGCAGCCAAACTTGAGTGGTCTCCCTGAGGAGACTGCAGAAAGGTTTTATAGAGGGATTCACACTCTGCATCCCAACACGGAATATAGTTATTTCAATACCCGCGTGGGATAGTGTTTTTGGCTGCTTTCTTAATGGTGTTACAGAAGTCCTGGTAAGTCGCATCCACATCAAGTGAATCAGGCAGTAACAAAGTCTTTATGAATTTATTTGTCAAAGCAATGTAGTGACTCCATTTGGCCTTGCGGAAGTTCCATCGCTTAACAGGCATGCTTGGCACTGCTATAGCAAACCTTGGTGGTGTAATAAGCTAATGTCAATGTTGTGACCTGGGAAACTTTTCAAGAATACATCTATCCAGTAAGCAACTGTTAGGACCTATGCTGGCGAAAGCTAGATCCGGATTGGTGCCAGTGTTCCAGCAGCCGGAATAAAAACTGGCAGGGTCTTTGGCAATATATAGCAGGGCAAGACAATTAACACTTGCCCAACCAGCCAAGCACTCACCGTCTGGACTGTTGTCATCGTAACCCCAGTCAGCATGATGACAGTTAAAATCGCCAGCGTAAAGACAAGGGTGAGGAAACACTGGGATATCCTGGGTTCACAATCGCGTTGGCGGTGGCTTGTAGATGTTGACTATTTTATAACCATCAATGTCCACACACAGCCACTCGATCTCCGATGTCGGTGGAGATTGGTCCAAAAGCATGTATCTCAGTTGCTCGTGGAAAAATGTGGCAAGGCCATGCTTCCTGCTTAAAGAAGACCCAGCTAGTTGGTAATTCAGAAGTACCAACTTCTCTGCATCAGTGCAGTGGGTTTCCTGCAGTAGGATGACAAGTGCCTCAGACTGCATAGCAAGGTGATGAAGAACGTTCATCTTGCTTGCAGTGAAGCCTTCGATGTTCATCTGAAGAATAGTGGGTCTTCAGAATTTGTTGGTAATGTGCCCTGAAAAGGGCAGTTTTATCCTGACATTGCCCCATTCTGAAAAGGACGTTTGCCGACTAGCAGACCCACACTGAACATCGGAATGGGTGGATACCCTTTCATTTTGGTAGGTCCGGTATCGGTCTGTCATTTAAACAGCAATGAACAGACTTACTCACGGCCCAGGCTGCAAGAAAGCACCTGCCATTTGGCCCTAATGATTATCATCTGGGCATATATAGCGATGCAAAATGATTATAAGCCTTTTTTCTTTTTTTTGTTAAAACGAGAAAAGTGTAAGCAATGTTAAAGTCAAGTGTAAAACAAAATTAAAGTCAAATCACAACAGTTGATCGAAACGACATTTGATTGAAATGATAGTTGATCAAAACAACATTTGATGGAAATGACAGTTGATAAAAAAAGATTTACTTTTGTATGGTTTTGCAATTACACAATCTCTTTGTTACTGTAATTTAGATTCATAAATTAGATCAAGTGTTGTTTCAATCAAGTGTCATTTGATCAACTTTTGTATCATCAAGTGTCGTTCAATCAACTGTTGGGTAACACAACCCATACTCCTCAGATGGATCAAATCCTAAGACTTTCAACAACAGCTCATAGAAGATGATAAAAAGATAAAAAGCTAAATACAACTTGGCCAGCTTTTAAAAGAATTCTAACTTTGATCTGCAGATATTTGGTTTATTTTAGTCACTAATCTCCTGGGTATGAAAGTTTTGACCTACAAGTATTTGGTTTATTTTAGTCACTGATCTCTTGGGTATGAGAGTAAACTACATCTGGTTGTGAGCTTATCTTCAATAAGCTTTTTATTGCAAGATTCTATTTTGTTTAATAATTCGAAAAAATCAGTTATCCCAACCACCCCTGGTTGTAACTACTTCAGATAATTGGTGTTCTTCTGCATTTTAGCATGAATTATAAATCATTTTACTGGTTCAAGTTTATTGTCCAAGATTTAAAACTGAGGCTATGCTATTCCTTTTTATTCTTGCTTAATTACTGGCCACTTATTTAGTGGTTAGCAAAAAAAAAAAGAATATTTGATAGCAAAGAATGTTAAAAGATTCTAAAAAATTATATGTTCTATCCATTAAAAGCTAAAACAATTCTGTTAAAACAAAAATTTCATACATAGTATATGATAATTTGAATAATAATTATAAACCATACCTTACCTTGAATTACTGCAAAGCAATTATATTATAAAAAAACTCTAAGAAAATTTAGAACCTCAGTGATCTCTTAAAACATATACAAAAAATTAACCAAGATTTAAGAGTCTTAATTGAGCACCTGAAATGTCAAACTTTACAAATGCAACAACAACACGAATTAAAAAGTAGATTGGGAAACTTATAACAAATGCATAAAAGAAATAAATTAAAGTACACAATTAATGTTTAACTTTAAAGTGAATTTAGTCTTGCCATCTCAAGCCCTTAAATTTGGACCAAAAACAGCTTATAAATATTAAAATTCAATAAATATATGATAATATTCATATACATAAACAGTTACCAACCATCCCTTTTTTAAAATGCTTCATTTTTGTTATTTATTGAACCTGGGAAATAAGGCTTAATATTTTTTAATCAAGTTACATCTAAGCAACAAACTTTAACTAAAGATAAATTTGGGTGTGGGGGCTTGGAGCAAAAAATGTATGCTTCTTTATGGAGAAGACAAAGCTTTTCAAACATTTGATTTTTTAAAAACAATCTTCACTTTATTTATGATACATTTTGGTCCTCAACTTGTAACCTTTGTTGTTAGAGGAGCATTAAATGAATCGTAAAGCAATTACCCTCACCTGGTTTGTAGATACCAAATTCAATACCTGTCATTGTCTGGTACCTTAGGCAGATAAATAGTTAGCAATGGTCTTACAAAAAGGGGGGCCTGGTGCAAGAAAAGTAAAGGGGGCCACCATTTAGTGTTTGAAGGCAAAGCAATTTCTAAAAAAAGTCATTGTCATAGGGGGAGCCACTTTTTAGTGTATCAGAACAAAGTCATCACTAAAAAAAAGCTTTTCAATTTAGGGAGGCCCACTGTTTTTGTTGTGATCTTTAAAAAAACTCCTCATTTTATCTAAAGGACCACTTTTTTATCTTTTGGTGAATCAAAAAAAGTTAACTCTAAAAAAAGGTCTTTAGTTTAGGGGGGGGCACTGTTAAGTGTTCCAAATTAGTTCTTTAAAAAAAAGTCATTGTTTTAGGAGAGACCACTTAGAATCTCAAAACAAAATAATCTCTAAAAAAATTCTTTTTTTCAGACATGCCATCGACGTCCTGGTGCTACTACCAAGAAATAAAGCAATATCTTGTGTATCTTGTGTAGGAGGGACACTTTTTGATGTATTTTAGAAGGGGCTGGATGTCACCATTCTGTTGGCACCTTATTAAAAGCAATCACTGTAAATAGTTAATTGGTAATGAACATGACAGAATTCTCTAAAATAATTTTCATAAAAATAAGTATAAATCTTAGAAGCACAAAATGGTAACCGTGGTCATAGACATTCAAAATAGAAATGACATCAAAAAGTAGTGGTTGGTCTTTGATTCAAAGCAATAGTTGAAACCTTTTTTTTGCAATCTTTAGCAGACTTTCAAAGACCAAAATTCCTTTTCAATTTTAAAAATCTTATCTTTTTATGTAACTGGACAAAGTTGGGAACTGTACAGCTTATTATACATAATATATCATACAAGTTAAAGAAAATTATTTAATTTTAAACTCAAACAATAAAAAACTTTATAAAATACTTTAGCCATTTACAACTAAGTAAAAGCAAAACCAAGCAATAACCAATACATTTTCAGCAATTTCTCACAAGAGATACAGTTTAAGTGTAAAGCAACATAAAAACAAATTTCAAGCAGCTATCTTACTTGCATACTGTACTGAAGTTATATATGCTCAAAATTATTTCTGAGCATAAATATTTACACGCAATGTTACATAACATTTAAGAATTTGTTGATCAAGAGAATTAGGAAACTCATTTCCGTCATATTGAATTTTCGATAAACAATTTATAAGCCTTTTAGAACGTCTGTCTTGGTTTCTTTGAAAACGAAACAAACGCATACCTTTTTTTGTACTTAAAGTGCAATTCGAAGCACTACATCAACCCATAATTACTCTTAAATCTTTTAGTATGGTACTTCTAAGTTTCTAAACTTAAATTTTTTTTTCAATTCTCAAAACTTTAGAAAGTTATTTCATTTTTTCTAGTAGCCTACTAACTTTTTTGCTTAATAACACAATTTTGCTATCGCTAAATAACACAATTTCTAGTACTAACTTTTTTGTTTAATAACAGAATTTTGTTATTAAGCAAAAAAGTTAGTACTGGAAAAAAGCTTTAACGTTGAATATGGCTTTAAATTAAAAAAAGCAACCGATAAATTGGTGATAAAAATCTTAAATTCATCTGATTATTGGGATTTATTAATAATTTTTAAAACGATAATAACTTTTAAAATTAGAATTACTTTTCTGATTTGTATTGTACTTATGCGCAGAAGATCGTCTCGATAGACACAACTAGAGATGTCAACCGCGCAGCGTACACGGCGGCGCGCGGGCACCGCGTAACTTTTTGATCAAATTTACCGCGCCGTGCGGACACCGTGCAATCATATGTTTAAAGTTTGCATGTGGATACTTGCTCTTATGTTTAAAGTTTGCAGTGCAGTGCGGGCACAGTGCGGTACTTAAAAAAATTTTGCAGTGCAGTGCGGTTGCGGGCAGAAACCTTGCAGTGCAGTGCGGGCACAGTGCAGGAAAAGTGTGCCCGCGACAACTCTAGACACAACACCGCGTCATTTTTTCAACCTTGCATAGCTTATTGTTTACAGGAACTTTGTTTAAATGTAATTCAAATTTTTTTTTGTAAAAATTAAGGTATTCATATTTTACAGAAGTTCCTATTACAAGCATTTCTTATCCTTTTTTGTGTTAACGAAAACCAAGCTAAAACTTCTCTTTTTAGTAATGGTTTAGGCTACAGATTTTGCAATTCTTATGATAGAACTTGTTGTACATTGTGGAATGAGCATAATTTTTGAGATTTTAGCATTATTTTGCTCGGCCGGCTTAATTAATTGTTATTACTTTACGTATATAGAATAATAAAAAGTGTTTTGTTTTATTTGTATTTGCTGCTTAAAAATATCAAATTTTTGTCTTTAATACAAGCCTATCTATTTAGTCAGTTCAATTTTTAGTTCTATTAAAATGTAATTTAACAAATTTATTATTTTTGGAGACTATCGCGATTGTGGCTTGAATGTCTATTATGTAGTGGCGGAAAAGTTTTAAAAATATAGTTCTGATAGATTGTGCATGCTAAAAGCAGTCCAATAACTCACAACTTTTAAACTCAAACCTAGTACAAGTTCTTTTCAAAAAGCTCGAATCGATTTCAAGTCCAACACTACCAGAAATGATGTAATTTTAGTATAAGACCATTAAAGCTTGAATGGTAGTTCAAGTAATTTGAATTCATAAAATTGCTTTCCCCAAGTCGTTTCTATGCATTGCATACAGCCTAGCTTTAACTACTAAGCATATAAAAACAAACCACAAATGGAAAACGGAGTATTGTGGAAATGCTTCCAGGCTCCGTGCTTTTGTGCCCGGAACCGGTGCCAGGCCTGTTGGGATGGGCTTACCCCGAGCAGCTTGAATTAAGCTCAACCATCTGCGGACTGGTGTTGGGCGATTCCATTCATCCATGCACAAATGTGGTTCGCTCCTTCACCGAATTGCGAGTGTGGCGTCTCTGAGCAAACCGCAGACCTAGGAATCTTTTAACTCCGTGATTGCTAACTTCATTTTACATGTGTTCATAGAAGGGTCAAAAATGCAAATGCCTAATTTAACGTGTTTTACCTATTTTTTTTACTTTTTTATTTCTAAATATTGCGTATCATATACAAGAAAGTGCGGGAGCGAGCATATCCGGATGTGGATCTTAAAGATTCGAGTTCAAATCCCAGGTAGATCAATAGTAATAAAAGTCGCCAAAGACTTATTATAGCAGGAGATACCAGACTGTATATTCTTAGGATTTACAAAGCACCTATGTTTTAATTGTAGATAAAAATAAACACAAGTACAAGCACTGTAATGCCACCTAATAAAACATCAAATGAAATATTTTACATAAGGTAACTGAAGTATATTTTGCTAATTTTTTTCATGCTGCGGCTGTCAATTTTCTACGAGTCAGATTAAACACAAATAAAAAATTTTGACACAGAAATAAAAAAAAGGCAAAACAATGTTTAAAAATAACTGAATTCAATAAAAAAATCAATCAAAATCGACAAATAATTCAGTAATTTCTAAATTAAGAAGAATTAGATTAAACTAATTGTTGGAAAAAAGTTTTTGCAGTTTGTGAGAATTTTTTTTACGCTCTTCAAGGATTGTTTCCTTGCTGTCATTAATGCGCTTTGGTTCATTTTTGGCGAAGCAATTAAATGATGATTTGATAATTGATGTAAAATTTAAGTGCCGGCAGAACATTGTTGTTGTAGCAAGAAAGAGCAATTCTGAAATGGCAATGCTTTTTTTAGTGCAAAAATAAAAGCTTCTCGCTGGTTTGATAAAATCAAAAATTTAATTCTTGCATGGTCATTGTCGGCTAATGCCGAGTAATACTGAACTGCGAGAGCAGTCACAGTATAACAAAACTCTAACGGCTTTGATAAACCGCATCTATCAGCAATGTCAAACAAATGAGTGTACTCTTCTGGTAAAAAATCATAAATTGGTGTTGGGTCGTGGTCTTTTACAAGCATTTTTTTGCAGAATGAACGTTTAGGACGTCGTGAAACACTTCTACCCACATAGCCACTAACGAAAAAGGTAATGTTAGCATCAATGCAAGACAGCTCATCCAGTGAAAGCTCAGAAAAAAACATCACTAACCAGTCAAACTTTTTGAAATTAATTTCTTTGCTTGAAGTGGGCGGCAAAGAAATTTCGTCGAAAGTAAGCAATTTGGAACTAAATTTCAACACATTTTGCTGAAGAAGATTCAAAACTCTGATTTTTTTTTCTGCTTGAATCAACTGCTTGACGCACATAAAATAATTTCTACCGTTTACTTGGCAGTACCACCCAAAAACGACCCTCTATAGGATCAGAAGTTAATTTTCCCGTCAAAAAATAAGAAAATCCATGCTTTTCTTTCAAATATATGGCTAAATCTGGTATCGCCCCCATCGTCTGAATACAAGCAAAAAACGTTTTTCGAGTAAGACCAGCATTTTTAAAATCTCTTCAACTGACAAACATTTCTCGAGCTCCTTTAAATACGAACAGTTGGTTTCAGCAGAATCTTTACTTGGACTGAATAAAATATCGTTTTGTTGTTGTGCTGAAAAAAAAAATTGGTATTTCTTTCTTATAAAACTAAAATTTTAGTTTTCAATAAGCAAACAAATTTTAAAAAGATTGATGTAAGTAAGGCTTGTCGTCGTCGTCGTTTGAAGAGGTATCCACTCCAGGCCAGACACAAACAGGACTGAGGCCGAGGGTTTATCCTTTTACTACCCCAGACTGCTGCACTGCCTGGATCAGACGCTGGCATTAAGCCTGTTAATGTCATTAAGCCAGCATCGAGTTTCGTCATCCAAAACCGTCAGACCTCGTGCTCCATGTGGTGCTCGATGTATAGGGCACGCTGTTAGTACATGGTCTGCGGTTTGCTCAGAGGCGCCACACTCGCAATTCGGTGAAGGAGCGAGACCCCATTTGTGCATGGACGAATGGAATCGCCCAACACCAGTCCGCAGGCGGTTGAGCTTAACCCAAGCTGCTCGGGGTAAGCCCATCTCAATAGGCCTGGCACCGGTCTGGGGCACAAAAGCACGGAGCCTGGAAGCACTTTCACAGTACTCCGTTTTCCATTTAAGATTTGTCCATTCAGAGGCGCAGATGCTAATCTGGCAAGATTGTCCAAGAGATTCCGCGCACCTGGCACAAACGGGCGTCTGGATCTTAGTCTCACTTGGCGAGTATCTGAGGACCCACTTAACAGACCATGCAAGATATGATCGGGGTCCAGAGATCCACGGTAAGCCAAGGAGAGTGTTGCTCCCATTCGGCGAAGCTCAGCTGGCTGGATGCCTGAGAGTATAGGTAGGTGGTCCGTTGGAGTGGGATGCAGGCATCCAGTAACTATGCGCAAGGCGTCATTCAAGACACTGTCAATGAGGCGAGTGTGAGCACTGCGACACCAGACTGGCGCACAATACTCAGCTGTTGAGTAGACTAGAGACAAGGTGGCTATGCGTAGTGTTTTAGCACCAGCACCCCATCCCGAGCCCACGAGTTGCCTCAGCAGTGTGACGCGCGATGATAGTTTTTTGCGCAATGCCACTAAATGGTGACGAAACGTGAGCGATCTGTCCAGTTTTACCCCAAGGTATGTAGGGGTTGGACAGAACGGTAAAAGTCTACCGTTGTTGTAGACCTTTAGCTCACGTTTGGCCTCTCGGTTGTTTAAATGAAAGGCTGTCGTCACCGTCTTAATGTGACTGAGCTTCAACCTCCAAGTCTGGAGATACGCTGAAAGTGTGGACATGTCTTGGCTTAAGGTGCCCTCCAAGTCCTTCCAGTTTCCAGAAGAATGCAACAATGCTAGATCATCAGCATAAGCAAACTTTCTGGAAATCATGGAAGGAAGATCGTACGTATAGATGTTAAATAGGAGGGGAGCCAAGACCGATCCCTGAAGAACGCCGTTTTTAAGACGGCGTAGCCTGCTTTGCTTGCTGTCACCGGTGGTAAGGGTGAAACTTCTATTTCAGACAAGCTCCATGATCATTTTGACCATGTGCTTATCCAGAAGTAGTCTCAGCAGCTTGCAGTTAAGGCCACGGTGCCAGACAGTGTCATAAGCAGCTGTCAGATCGACAAATATGGCACCGGCCTTCTTTTTAGCCTCAAAAGAATCCTCGATGTTCTGGGTTAGCAGAACAACTTGATCTATGGTTGACTTTCCGCGTCGGAACCCAGACTGCTCTTTAGGGAGCAGCGGATCGATTAATGGTTCAACGCGGGCGTAGATAAGCCTCTCGAGGATCTTGTAGGGGACACAGAGCAGAGATATCGGTCGATAACTCTTTGGGTCCCCCATGGGCTTTCCGGGTTTTGGGATCGCGACCACAAGCGCTCTTCTCCAGATCTTGGGAATTTTGAGTCGGCGCAAACAGGAAGAAATGAAGTCACGTAACCAGGACTTCAAAGCAGCTCCGGCATGGAGTATAAGCTCGGGGCAGATGGAATCAGGACCCGGAGCTTTACCTGGTTTTAAATGTTGAAGGGCAGCAGTAAATTCTCTCTGTGAAAAATTGTCAGAGATATTTACTGCGTCGGGTGTTGTGGCCCTCCAAAGGTCAGACACTTCTTGAGAGACAAGTCGAGATGACTTGCGGTCAACAGCCTTGTATTTCCCATTTCTAACCAACTGAGATGCAATAGCATCGGCTGAAACGGGACAGTGACGAGGAGAGTGTCGTGACCTACCAGTAAGGTTGTTCAAAATACTCCAAGCTTTTCGACTAGAGTGTGAGAAGTCAATGCTCCGAACTGCTTCGGACCATCGATCCCTCCGCTTTATGTCAAGCTTGGCAAGCAGAGCTGTAGCAGCCAAGCCTGAGTCGTCTCCCTGAGGGGACTGCAGAAAAGTTTTATAGAGGGATTCACACTTTGCATCCCAACACGGAATGTAGGTATTTCGATACCCGCATGGGATAGTGTTTTTGGCTGCTTTCTTAATGGTGTTACAGAAGTCCTGGTAAGCCGCATCCACATCAAGTGTATCAGGCGGCAACAAAGTCTTTGCGAATTTATTCGTCAAAGCAATGTAGTGACTCCATTTGGCCTTGCGGAAGTTCCATCGCTTAACAGGCATGCTTGGCACTGCTATAGCAAACCTTGGTGGTGTAATAAGCGAGGGTCGATGTTGTGACCTGGGGAACTTGTCAAGGAAACGTCTATCCGGTAAGCGACTGTTTGGACCTACGCTGGCGAAAGCTAGATCCGGATTGGTACCAGTGTTCCAGCGGCCGGAATAAAAACTGGCAGCGTCCTTGGCAATATATAGCAGGGCAAGACAATTAACACTTGCCCAACCAGCCAAGCACTCACCGTCTGGACTGTTGTCGTCGTAACCCCAGTCAGCATGATGACAGTTAAAATCGCCAGCGTAAAGACAGGGGTGAGGAAACACTGGGAGATCCAGGGTTCACAATCGCGTTGGCGGTGGTTTGTAGACGTTGACTATTTTATAGCCATCAACGTCCACACACAACCACTCGATCTCCGATGTCGGTGGAGATTGGTCCAAAAGCGTGTATCTCAGTTGCTCGTGGACAAACGTGGCAAGACCATGCTTCCTGCTTAAAGAAGACCCAGCTAGTTGGTAGTTTGGTAGTACCAACTTCTCTGCATCAGTGCAGTGGGTTTCCTGCAGTAGGATGACAAGTGCCTCAGACTGCATAGCGAGATGATGAAGAACGTTCATCTTGCTTGCAGTGAAGCCTTCGATGTTCAGCTGAAGAATAGTGGGTCTTCGGAACTTGTTGGCAATGTGCCCTGAAAAAGGCAGTTTTATCCTAGCATTGCCCCGTCCTGAAAAGGACGTTTGCCGACTAGCAGACCCACACTGAACATCGGAATGGGTGGATACCCTTCCGTTTTGGTAGGTTCGGTTTCGGTCTGTCATTTTAAAATCAATGAACAGACTTACTCACGGCCCAGGCTGCGTGAAAGCACCTACCATCTGGGCCAAAGGCTTGTCATTCAAAAAGATACTCTGACAGCTAAAATCAAAAATATATTGAATCGTGTGGGATTAGTAATACATACCACAACACAGTTTGACCTTTTAAATTCACATATAAATGAATGAATATAAAGTAGCTTAAGTTAAAATAAGCCTACCTCGAAATGGTGATTTCACATTAAGAATTTTCCTTGCATTGCCAACGACTTTTAAAAACTTTGCTGTCTGAAGGAAAGCTGGGTGAGCTCCAGAATAATATTCCAAGGCACGAATTGTTGAATCATGAAAACACCTTTTGCAAAATTACAAAAAAATATTAACAGATATTGCTACTATACATACGTATATCGTATTCATGTAAAAATAATACAAAAATATTTTTAAGTGAATAATTCACATGAAATATTTGAAATCTTTTACTTTTATAAGCTCTTTATGTCTAAGTAACATTTGACATCAAAATCGTGACAACATAAAATATTATACTCACTACGAGCATGGTGAGGTGATGTTCTGGCAATGCTGCTTGGATTTAAATATGATTTTTTTAAAACATGAGCAATTTTTAGAACTTTACTTTCCTCCAAAGCATAAACATGTCTCAAATGAGAAAATGATGGAAAGCAGCTGCTGCCAATGAGATTCTCATGACCATTTGTAGAAATATTAAACTTTTGTTTGTTAAAAAAATTGTTAAATATATTTGTAGATTTTATTATTAAATCATCTTCATAAAAATGCTTTGCACATACTCTGTGAGAGCTTGACAAAGTCCAATTTTTTCATGGAATTGACTTTAACCATTTATTTTTCAAAACCTCGTTTGATGGAAGCTAAAATAAAGCAATTTTTGGATGATTTTGTGAGATTTGTAACCAGTTTTACACCCTGGTACACAGCATGTATTAACCACAGCATGCACTACTAAAAAAGATTCATAAATTTTCTGCACAATTACAAAAGCCTTGCAAATTTAGGTAAACCTTAATTTTTGTATTTAGCTGTGGAATAAAAATGTCATTAAGTATTGCAACTTGTAAAAACAATCTAAGATTTCTATTCTCGAAAAGCTCACCTTTTGGGTACAATGTTGAATAACCTATAGTAAAAGCAAATGTGATTTTTAATTAAAAATACAACTTTAACATTTTTAGATATAAACTTATTACATCTATCTTTTATAGTTTTTGAAAATATTTTAAAGTAAAGAAACTAAAAGAAATTTTATAATTTTAGTGATTACTTGCAAGACACTTAAACTTTGAAAAAATAATTTAAGATAAAACAATTTTCATCTTTGAAGCTATTTTTCATTTCTTGTTGTATTTGAGCTGAACTGCATAGCTTTCAATTGTTTTTTTTAGTGTTCTCAATTAGTAAAAGTTTACACAGTTAATTTAAAAGAAATAGTTTATTCAAAACAAAAGAAATTACTTAATTTGAAGCTTTTAACCCTTTGACAGTCTAAGGGGTTTTCAAGGTTCTTACTCAGACGTTCTCACTGCTTCAAGCATTTCTAGAGATAGGAGAGTCATTTTAAGTGGGGAGCAACAAATTTAGACTAATATAAATTGTTTTGCATGATTAAAACATGTGTATCACATGTGATGCACAGGACGTCTGAGTTAAATGCCCTGTGTATCACATGTGATGCACGGGACTGTCAAAGGGTTAAAAAATACAACTTTAGGTACCTAAAAAATGCACTAAAATTTTGGTAAAACCTGGTAAACTTTCTTCTAATTTCTGGTGCAAAGATGAGGTTATTTGTAGCAAAATTTTTAACAACAAAATCTGTAATTAAAATGATCCAACTTAACTTCAATTATTATTGCATCTCAATTCAATTTTATTGACTAAAAAAATGTATTCAAACTGCTTTTTGCATTTAGCTAATTGCAATTATAAAAAAGGTATATAAATAATTTATACAAAGTTATAAAAAAAAAAAAAATTTATTGATTGTCTGAACAAAGCTATCAACCACAAAAAATATAACGTCCAAGTATTTGTTACAGTTATTTATCACAAGCAAAAATAAAAAAAGTTACTGGTACCAGCACTTCATGCTATTATAAATACTGGATCCAACGTATCTCAACAAACCGATACAACATATCTTATTAAAAAAGATCTTACAATTTTTGTATCACCAAAACTTTAAAATTAAAAGGTTTTCTTTACGCGATATGGACTATTTTACTTAAGCTCTATAGCTTAGCTGAAACTTAAGACCCTTTTCTGTGCATAGAATAAATTGTTCCAAACCGGAGTTAGCAATCCCGGAGTTAGAAGATAGCTACGCAGACCATGTTCTAAAACCGTGCCCTATACGTCGGGCACACATGGAGCACGAGGTCTGACGGTTTTGGATGACGAAACTCGATGCTGGCTTAATAACATCACTGCCAGCATCTGATTCAGGCAGTGCAGCAGTCTGGGGTAGTAAAAGAATAAACCCTCGGCCCCAGTCCTGTTTGTGTCTGACCTGGAGTGGATACCCTTCAAACGACGACAACGAAGACGACGACGACGACACAAAAACAACTTCAAGTCAACAATTATTGATTTGAGGACTTGGGTTGAGTCCTTGTTTTTTGTAAAAAAAGCGAGTTCAAACAGTGATGGGATTCAAAAACTTAAAATGAACAGCTTCTTTTCCATATAGTATAGAACTTACGAACAATAGGTTCTTTCATTAACAGAAATATAGAAGTGCAGAGATTGCGTTAAATTAATAGCGCGCTCTCTGAACGTTATGACATTCTAAGAACGTGTTCACGCAAAAAGGTGCAAACTCCCTGAATCCATCACTAAATTCAAGTCTATCCAAGACTTTTTAAGTAAAAAAATGAATTTCAGTTATAAGCACGTGCATGGGAGGAATTTAGTTTAAAAGTGATCCTTTCCTCCCTTTAAAGAATGACGGATATGCAAAACAATTAAAAAGGAATAGAGCAGGAAAAAAGTGTAGAAAAAAATGTTTTCACTTTATTTTAATTATTATAAACTTATAATAAAATTAAGCCACATGGTTTGTGTGTGCCAGGAAGACATAGGCAGGGGTTTCTGTAAATCCTAGTAAAATTAAAAAAGGTTTCTTGTGCTTAATATATTCTGATAATATTGAGCAGAGTTAGACTTTCAGCAATCAGTTGCATGCATTTTAAATTTAGCTATCAAAGACTTCAAAATGAGCAAGCGAAAAAACCTTTTTCTTAAAGAATACTGCAAACAATTTAATGGAGTCAAGCGAAGTTTTAAAGGCGAGTGCTTCGCCCACTGCAGTGTCTGCAATTGTGACATTAACCTGGAATGTATCGAAAAAGCTGCTATTTCAGCTCATATCGAAACTCGAAAACACAAAAAATCTGCTCAAACACTTCAGTCAAATCAATCTATGAAGACATTTTTCAAAAGTCAATCTGCGCCAACAGCCGATGATCACAACGCAGCTGCTAATGAGAGTACCTGGGCATTTCATACGGTGAAGCATCAGCAATCATTTCTTTCAAACGATTGTACGTCAAATTTGTTTAAAGCGATGTTCTCAGACTCAAGTATCGCCAAGAAATTCTCGTCTGCAAGAACCAAAGTTGCAAGCATAATCACTGGAGTTTTAGCACCTTAAGCTCAAAAAACGATTTTATCCGAATTAGGTACACAGCCATTTTCAATCTCAGTTGATGCTTCAAACCACAATGAATTGAAGTTGTTTCCTCTGGTAATCAGGTACTTCAACGCTAAAGTCGGTGTTAGAGTGCGTCTTCTTGATCTCCAATCACTGCCATCCGAATCCTCATCGCAAATTGTGAACTTTATCTCAAAGTCCCTCCAGGAGAACAGTCTAGACCGAAAGTGACTAACTTTTTTTTGTGCTGACAATGCACCAGTAAACTTTGGTGGATCCCAACAGGGTGGGCAAAACAACATTTTCTATCGTCTCAAAAAAGGAACAAAATGTCTAATTCCAGTTAGTTGCTCGGCCCATGTTTTGCATAATGCAGCAGAAAAGGGATCGGAATGTTTGACTGTTGACATGGAAACAATCGTTCTGAAAATTTGCAGCCACTTTAAAAGTCAAACAAGCCGTGCAATGAGCCTCAAGCAGTTTTGTGAACAACTTGATGCCGACTATGCAACTTCGCCGACTTACACTCCGACCAGATGGCTCACATTGAATGTTGTGCTTGAGAGAATGATCAATCTTTGGGAGCCGCTCAAAGCGTATTTCTCCTCGCTGAAACATCCACCTCAAATTTTGAGTGAATTTTTCAAATCAGACAAAGCACTGGTTGTCTTATGCTTCTTAAACAGTGCTCTTTTACTGTTTAAAGAACCAATTCTACTTGTACAAAAGACTAATGCGCTGTTTCCACAACTCACAGAAATAGTTTTATCGTTCAAGTGCAAAGTAGTTCAAAGGCAGATTTCAAATTTTTTTGGAGCAAGAACATCAGAACTATTCAGAAGCATCGATGACAAGCGTGCTGAAATCCTCATGGTGAGCTTCCGAGAGTTCTACAACATCACTTTACAATATATTGACAAGTGGCTTTGCCTTGAGAAGCACCCAACGCACATGAACTGGACAATGTTAAGAGACAAAACAATCGAGTATGAAGAAGTTAAAGAGTTGGCAAAACAACTCATTCCGGAGATTGCCTTGTTGGATGAACTCTTTGACGAGGTGTCGACAATCAACGCTTTTCTTATGGAAGCTCCAGATGATTTTTTCAAAGAGAGCGCTGAGGACAATTGGGTGAAAATTTTTACCAAAAACACCTCTTTTCCTCTTTTTTATCAACTGATAAGTGTTGTATTTTCTATTCCTGTCAGCAATGCATGTGTAGAGCGCATATTTTCACTTGTTTCAGCGCAATGGACAAAGGACAGAAACAAACTCAGTGAAAAGACAGTGAAATCTATCTTTCAAGTTAAAATAAATTTAGACATGAGTTGCTGTGAGATGTACAATCTACTTTCTAACAATAAACCCTTGTTGATGCAGATTGTTTCCAGTGCAAAATATGATACGTGATTCATGGTGTTAGACGAATAAATTGTTTAAAAACTTTGTGTCTTTAAAATCTTTGTTTTTTTGTGGCTGTCCTTAGTTTTCAGTCTAGGTTGATGGCAACCCTGTGTATAGCTCACTATTTACTTAAAAAGAGAAAGAAAAGAGAAAAGTGAGTGAGAGTAGCGAAAACCAGAAGGTTTTTGAACGAGAGAAGAAAAAGTTTTAAAAACGAAGTGACGGCCGATAGTTCGCGCGATCCCAGTTATGAACCTTAACTATAAAATTCCAAAAAAGAGATAACTTTCTTTTAAATTTTCCCCCTCCCGCCAAAATTTTTCTGGTGATTCTGGATAGTTGGTGCGATAATCAATTTATTTGTCTTATGCACCTCAGGGGTCTCTTTAAAAAGTTACCGTAAGCGATTTTTGTTTGTGAAACTAACCCAGAATAACTTTTTTGGCACCAGAATAGAATAAAGAAGCAAAAGAAAAAGGATCTTTGGGTCTCTGCACCAGACCCGGATCTTTTAAGAAGCGAGAGGAACTGCAGGGGAATCTAAGTTGTACAAAACAAAAACAAAAAAAATCACTTATGGTGACTTCTTGAAGAGATCCCACCTGAGCATGTTTAAATAATTTTATTAAAAAAGATCGCTTTAAATACAGTAATTAAGCAGTTCTATTTTGTTCTTTACTGCTTAATAAGTTTTTTAGTATTTTATTATAGGTACCGGTAGTAACTTTATACTTTTTGAAAACTTTGCAAGTGGTTTATGAAGCAGTATATGCAACTGTATTTAAATAAAATTGCCAACAATTAACTATTTTGATGAGAAGTACAAGTCAATTCCAGATTGCTGGTGGGTTATTTTTTAACTTAGGTTGTTCTATCTGCATAGTATTGTTGAACAAATGGTTATACTCTATTGTTAAGTTTCCAAATGTTACTCTCACTTGTATTCATTTTATGGCTACTTCTTTTGGTTTGTTTTGTTGTAAATTTTTTGGTGTCTTTATTCCCAAAACTTTACAAATTATTGATGTACTTCCATTATCTATCACATTTTGTGGTTTTGTGGTCTTTACCAATTTATCTTTGCAAAACAATACTGTTGGGACATACCAACTTGCTAAAGTTTTGACTACCCCAGTTATCATGCTGATTCAATCGTTTTGGTATAATACCAATTTTAATTGTGGAATTAAAGCTACTTTGGTAAGTTATGCTATTTGAATTTTTCTATATCATTTTGCTAAGTTTTTTTATATTTTTATTAGATACCAATTACATTTGGAGTTTTTCTCAATTCCTATTATGACATTAAATTTAACATTGCTGGTACCTTGTTTGCATTGGTTGGTGTTGTGGTGACATCACTATATCAAATAGTAAGAACATTTTTTGTTTGTTTGAAAAAAGTTTTCTTTTGATATGCAAAAGAAAATAAAGCTTTGATTAAATATTGTTTTTGAAATTTTGAAATAATTGTTTTATATTTTGTTATGAATCAATGACATTTTTCGCATCTCTTTTATTATTGGCCATCACCTTCATTTTTAAAACTTTTTTCTCTTGTTTAAAAACCTTCTCTTGTTTTCACTCTCGCTCACTTTTCTCTTTTTTTTCCCTTTTAAGTAAATAGTGAACTACTGTATATATTTAAAACCTTATTTCACATAAAAATAAAACTTCGCAAAAAAATTACCTCAAAAAAGCGTTTTTTTATTTCATTATTTTAAACATGGATAACTTGATTTTCATGCAGGCAAGCTAAGCTTTGCTAAATAAAATACTTCAAACATCTTTTTTATATTTTTTATCACATTATTTTAAATTAGTAAACATGGACAACGTGATTTTATACCAAAATATTCACTTTAAATGCAGTTTTAGTTTTGATTTGTGTGATGGCTTACAGTAAAACAGATGATAATTGCTCATACAAGCATGCTAAGCTTTGCTAAATAAAATACTTCAAACATTTTGTTTATATTTTTTTTCACATTGTTTTAAATTAGTAAACATGGACAACATGATTTTAAACCAAAATGCTCACTTTTAATACTATTTTAGTGTTGATTTTTGCGATGGCTTACAGTAAAACAAATGGTAATCAGTCATATGGGCAAGCCAAGCTTTGCTAAATAAAATAGGCCTACTTCAAACATTTTGTTTATATTTTTTATCACATTTATTTATTTTTTTATTTTTATCTCTATATTTATCCTCCTGACTCGCAGGAAAGCGACGGAGGCGCTATACATAGGGTAAGAAATTACCCCGACCTGCTTCCGGAGATGCCAAGATATTGCTATCCGCTAGTAATTTAGTAGAGATATTACTGTAATTTAGAACTGCTTGTCAAGACCACCAAGCAGGGGAAAGTGCCGTAAAGTGTCTTTCCCAAGGACACAACAGAATGGCGCAAGTGGGTTTTGAACCGAGACCATGTTGATCATCAGTCCGGCACGTTAACCACTCGACCACGCTGCCGACAATTATTTTAAATTAGTAAACATGGACAACGTGATTTTAAACCAAAATATTTAGTTTAAATACTTTTTTAGTTTTGATTTGCATGACGGCTTACAGTAAAACAGATGATAATCGATCATATGGGCAAGCTAAGCTTTGGTAAATAAAATAGGCCTACTTTAAACATTTTGTTTATATTTTTATCACATTATTTTAAATTAGTTAACATGGACAACGTGATTTTAAACCAAAATATTCACTTTAAATGGTGTTTTAGTTTTGATTTGTGCGACGGCTTACAGTAAAACAGATGGTAATCAATCATATGGACAAGCTAAGCTTTGGTAAATAAAATAGGCCTACTTCAAACATTTTGTTTATTTTTTTATCACATTATTTTAAATTAGTAAACATGGACTTGATTTTATACCAAAATATTCAATTTAAATGGTGTTTTAATTTTGATTTGTACAACGGCTTGCAGTAAAACAAATGATAATTGGTCATATGGACAAGCTAAGCTTTGCTAAATAAAATACTTCAAACATTTTGTTTATATTTTTTATCACATTATTTTAAATTAGTAAGCATGGACAATGTGATTTTAAACCAAAATATTTAGTTTAAATGCTGTTTTAGTGTTGATTTGTGTGACGGCTGACAGTAAATAGAGATGATAATCGATTATATGAGCAAGCTAAGCTTTGCTAAATAAAATACTTCAAACATTTTGTTTATATTTTTATCACATTATTTTATACTAGTAAACATAGACAACTTGATTTTAAATCAAAATATTCAATTTAAATGGTGTTTTAGTTTTGATTTGTGCGACGGCTTACAGTAAAACAGATGATAATTGGTCATATGGACAAGCTAAGCTTTGCTAAATAATATACTTAAAACATTTTGTTTATATTTTTTATCACATTATTTTAAATTAGTAAACATGGACAACATGATTTTATACCAAAATATTTAGTTTAAATGCTGTTTTAGTGTTGATTTGTGTGACGGCTGACAGTAAATAGAGATGATAATCGATTATACGAGCAAGCTAAGCTTTGCTAAATAAAATACTTCAAACATTTTGTTTATATTTTTTATTACATTATTTTAAACTAGTAAACATAGACAACTTGATTTTAAATCAAAATATTCACTTTGAATGGTGTTTTAGTTTTGATTTGTGCAATGGCTTACAGTAAAACAGATGGTAATCAGTCATATGGGCAAGCTAAGCTTTGCTAAATAAAATACTTCAAAAATTTTGTTTATATTTTTTATCACATTATTTTAAATTAGTAAACATGGACAACGTGATTTTATACCAAAATATTTAGTTTAAATGCTGTTTTAGTGTTGATTTGTGTAACGGCTTACAGTAAATAGAGATGATAATCAATTATACGGGCAAGCTAAGCTTTGCTAAATAAAATACTTCAAACATTTTATTTATATTTTTTATCACATTATTTTAAATAAGTAAACATGGACAACATGATTTTAAACCAAAATATTCACTTTGAATGGTGTTTTAGTTTTGATTTGTGTGACGGCTTACAGTAAAACAGATAATAATCAGTCATATGGGCAAGCTAAGCTTTGCTAAATAAAATACTTCAAACATTTTGTTTATATTTTTTATCACATTATTTTAAATTAGTAAACATGGATGTGATTTTATACCAAAATATTTAGTTTAAATGCTGTTTTTATGTTGATTTGTGTGACGGCTGACAGTAAATAGGGATGATAATTGATTATGAGCAAGCTAAGCTTTGCTAAATAAAATACTTCAAACATTTTGTTTATATTTTTATCACATTATTTTAAATTAGTAAACATGGACAACGTAATTTTATACCAAAATATTCACTTTAAATGGTGTTTTAGTGTTGATTTGTGTGACAGCTTACAGTAAAACAGATAGTAATCAGTCATATGGGCAAGCTAAGGTTTGCTAAATAAAATACTTTGAAGTTCAAACATTTTGTTTATATTTTTTATCACATTATTTTAAATTAGTAAACATGGACAGCGTGATTTTAAACCATAATACTTACTTTAAATGCTATTTTAGTTTTGATTTGTGTGACGGCTTACAGTAAAACAGATGATAATCAGACATACGGACAAGCTAAGCTTTGCTAAATAAAATACTTCAAACATTTTATTTATATTTTTTATCACATTATTTTAAATAAGTAAACATTGACAACATGATTTTAAATCAAAATATTCACTTTGAATGGTGTTTTAGTTTTGATTTGTGCGACGGCTTACAGTAAAACAGATGATAATCGGTCATATGGGCAAGCTAAGCTTTGCTAAATAAAATACTGAAAACATTTTGTTTATATTTTTTATCACATTTTAAATAAGTAAACATGGACAACATGATTTTAAACCAAAATACTCACTTTAAATGCTATTTTAATTTTGATTTATGCAATGGCTTACAGTAAAAGAGATATTGTTTGAGTTGTTTGAGATTAAATATAGAGATGATAAAGAAATTAAGTTTGTTTATTAAGGCATAAAATCTTTACAAACGAAAAATAAAATAATGATAATAAAAATTCCACTCATAAATAATATGTAACAATAAAAAAAACACTACAGAGGATATTGTCTTTTTATTGCCCAAAATAAATCAGTTAATACTTGTCCTTTTGTCCTTTTCCTCCTCTATAAAAGTTCATCTAAGTATTATGGGATAAACACCCGATCCGCACCTTTCATTCTTTTCAACTTGTTTTTGCACTGTGCCCACAAGGATTCTATACGATTAGTATGAATTCCTTGTGAATTTACAAAACACTGTCAATGATTGACAGTGTTGTGAACGTATCCCAACGCTGAAAAAAAACATTTCCTTAAAAAAATATATATATATATATTGTTATTTTACATTAAATTGTGTTAACTATGCCAGCATATTTTAAACATAAAAATTTCAGGTCAGCAAAATTTCAATCAAAAAGGAGCAGCTTTAACAATTTTATAATTTAAACCATTAAGTTCTACTACTTAAAAAATCTAACGAGCATCATTTTCAAGGTCGTTTTCTCAAAATCGTAAAAAGTTGACACCACTAATGTCCAGAGCTGGAGCCAGAGCGCGGAGCCATGGAGCCAGCCAATTTTGGAGGAGCTGGAGCCACAAAAATTTTATTAGCTCCGGCTCCAGTAATGGTTCATAGGATCAACTTCATAGAATGAAATTGACTGTTATGGATTTTTAAACATTAATATAAAAATAAGTTTTGTGTTATATAGATATCCTTCTTTTCATTTTTTAAGCAAAAACATCTCTACAGCCTATTTTATCTGATTAAGAAATTAAGAAATAGATGAAACAGGCTGTCGGGTTGTAATAAAATAAAAGAATAAAATCTGTTCTTCATCAGCTGTTTAATTAGCTGTTTTTATTTATAGTTATCTGAAAAAATTGAATAAAAAAAGCTTATAGAGCCGAATGGTATTTAGCTGAGATTTTTTGTTTAAAATAATTTTTTTAAATAATTTTCTAAGTCTATGTATCCTACAATAAATATACTCTTTGCAAGTTTGGGCCTGTTTTAGTTTTCGACAATTTTGAATTATTTTTGTAGTTTAACAAACTACATATTTCGAATCATAAAATTTAAAAAGCTTTAATAATATTTCTATTGTTAAAATAATTTAAAATTTTGAAACAACCTTTTATAAATTATGTTTTGCAGAACTAAGTATTATTTATTGGATAAGATTGACTTATCGTACTATGTTTTCTTAATGATGTTATGAAAACATAGTACTATGTTTACTAATGATTATAGCCCATTCTTTATTTTTCCTGTAAACACAGGAAGATTCAATAGAATGAAACAGACTGTTTTGGTTTTTTAAAAAGTAGTTAAATAAATTTTGTATAATATATTTAAATATCCTTTTTCAAATAGAATCTTTCTAATTGAATAAGGATCAAGATTCTATTTAAATAAAGAACCAACAGATGTTTGTGTTTTTTTCAAAACAGTGATTAAACAAATTTTGTATTTAAACATTGCTCTTATTCTTTTGCACTCTGCGAGGACAATTGATTCACTTTTTAATATACATATAATCTTTAATTTACAATGGCTAATGGTGAACAATTTAAAACAATTAAGGAAGAGGCACTGTACATCAATTATGCAACTAATTAAACTAAGTGCTTTTAAAAATAATTGTTAGCCTCATATAAAAAACAAGGTGAATTCTAACTAAGAAAAATCGGAATCGAAAAATGTTGTTAAAATCAGCATCGGAGTTGAAAAAAAAAATTGGCATCATCCCATCACTAATTTAAACACTCAATGATTAAGAGTAAATAAATATCAAAATTTAATATGACTAAAACATAATGTAGCTATGAGAATTGGATAACTTAAATTTTTTATTTGGTTCAATTTTTGCATGAATGTTACGTCGTAGATTTATTTCTTAAAATTGTAGAGTGAAGATTGGGCTGACTCAATCTTATTTATTGCCTTAATGTTTCGTCACAAACGTTCTCATTTATTTTCTCGTACGTTAAATCTCTTGGGAGTTTTTTGTTTCGTGCACATGTGCTTCTAAAGTTTTCCACTAAAAAGATAAAGTTTAGCTATTTTTCAGTGCAGAGTTTGCAATTTATAATAGTTACGATTTAACCTTTTCAAGGTTTAGATAACGCCACAATTGATTTTCATTTAGTTATATTTCTTGGTACTCGCTTTCAGATTTGAATAATATAATTATAAAGATCAGAAGTCGTGATTCTTGTTCAAATAGAATAGTTTATCGCAAAAAAATTTAAACACTAAATGATAAACTACTTGTTTATTAAAGAGCTGGAGAGCCGGAGCTAGTGGATAAGTGCTTGATAGCTCTGGAGCTGGAGCTGGAGCTAGTGAATGAGTACTTGATAGCTCCGGAGCTGGAGCCGGAGCTAGTGCTCTTCTACAGTGGCTCCCCAGCCCTGCTGATGTCATTAACATAATTAAATATAACTTACAGTTAAACTTAGTCATTTTTTAGTTTGTTAAATAATGTTAACAAAAAATTGGCTGATTCTCGTCCGATAAAATGAATTTTTTTATTGGGATCCATTGTAGCAAGTAATTCTTGGGATGTACAAGGCAACACCTAACTGCCTGAGCAGACCAGTAATATCATGACAGTAAACAAACTGTTTCTATTCTGAGAAAAATTTCACAAAAGACTGGTATCGCTTTTGAAAATATGAAACTTTTGCAGAGTCATCAAATAGATGCTTTTCTTGCAGCCTGGAAGCTAGTATCTCTGCAGCTTTCTTGGAGAGTTCCAAATCACAAACAGTCATTCAATTCCATTTGGCTAAACAGCTCAAGGCTGAAAGCTGATTGGTGTCATGTGAAAAGAATTCAGATTCAGAAACCATATCATTATTGCAGCCCTCATGCTCTTGCTGATCATCATCACTGTCTGCACATGAGGAAAAACCACTAAAAACCAGGACTGGAAGTTCTTCACAATGTGGAACTGGTCAAATGGCTGAGGTAATGCTTGGATAGAGGATCTTATGCCTATTTTTTTGCCAACATCTTTCATGTTGACCATGCAGAAATAGCAGTCAGTCATGTGATCTTGGGGTTCTTGCCAAACCATGGAAACTCCAAAAGGCAGTCCTAATTTAATTTAAAATGATGTGGTTAAAATATGGAGTATTTTATTTAGCAAAGCTTAGCTTGCCTGTATGACCGATTATTATCTGTTTTACTGTAAGCTGTTGCACAAATCAAAACTGTTAAGCGATGGAACTTCCGCAAGGCCAAATGAAGTCACTACATTGCTTTGATGAATAAATTTGCAAAGACCTGATTCACTTGATGTGGATGCGACTTACCATGACTTCTGTTAACACCATTAAGAAAGAAGCCAAAAAGACTATCCCATGCGGGTATTGAAATAACTACAGGGTGTCAAGAAAGTTCCCGATCGATTTTTAAATTTAATGTAATTCAAAAACTTCAATGAATTATGATAAGTTCTGTACGTCATTTTTCCACTTAATCCTCCTTTTCAATGTTTCAGATACACTTTTCAAATTTTTTTGGCTAAAATAATAATAAAATGAGTAAAAGAGCTGCAATCATTCAACTTCATCGTGCGGGACATTCAAATTCTAAAATTATGAAGTTACTAAAAGCACCAAAATCGACTGTTCGCGATACAATCTTGTGCTTCCAAGAACTTGGAACCATGGAGGATCGAGATAGGAGTGGATGACCTCGATCCGCTTGCACTCCAGCAAAGATCAAGGCCCTTAGGGAGAGAATTCGGAGGAACCCCAAACGATCCTTGAGGAAAATGACTAAAGACATGAATATCAGCCATGAGTCTGTCAGAACAATTGTTGAACAGGATCTCAAAATGTCCCTGTACAAAATCAGGACAAGACAACTCCTAACTGACCTCCAGAAGCGAAAAAGAAAGGAGAGGGCCAAAATTCTGCTGAACCGTCTGAAGGGAGGCACGGAGAAAGGCGAAATCGTTTTTTCAGACGAAAAACTCTTCTTGGTGGAGGCGAAGTTCAACACCCAGAATGACAGGATTCTTGGAAAGTCGCCCAAGGACCTCCCTGATCATCTTCGATTCGTTTCACGCCGACAGAAACCCTCGTCTGTGATGGTATGGGGTGCGATCTCCAAATCTTGGAAATCTCCCCTCATTTTTGTTAAAGAGGGGGTCAAAGTGAATACAGATTTGTATGTCAATGATATTTTAACCCCTGCCTTCGCATCGATGAAGGAAAAGTTCAAAAATAAGTCCTTCACCTTCCAACAAGACGGCGCACCTTCTCACACATCAAAGAAGACACAGAAGTGGTGCGAAGAGCACTTTCCTTCATTCTGGACCAAAGATTTGTGGCCACCATCTTCGCCCGATCTCAATCCTATGGATTTCTGTGTGTGGGGTATTCTGGAAAAAGAAGCGTGTTCTTCACCCCATAACAATCTGGAGGATCTTCAAGCTTCCCTGAAACGAGCATGGGAGAAAATTCCTCAAGATGCCCTTCGTGCTGCTTGTCAGAATTTCCAACAGAGGCTCCAACGTGTTATTGATACAGATGGGGGTCATTTTGAATAAACCAGATTTTTTTATGTTCATGGAGCTTTGTTCTATCACCACAATAAACCTTTTGTTGATTTAACCTTCTGTCATTAGCCCTATATAATTTTGTTTAGGATCGGGAACTTTCTTGACACCCTGTATGTTCTGTGTTGGGATGCAGAGTGTGAATCCCTCTATAAAATTTTCCTGCAGTCTCCTCAGGGAGACCACTCAAGTTTGGCTGCTACAGCTCTGCTTGCCAAGCTTGACAGGAAGTGTAGGGATTGATGGTCCGAAGCAGTTCGGAGCATTGACTTCTCACACTCTAGTCAAAAAGCATGGAGTATTTTGAACAACCTTACTGGTAGGTCACGACACTCTCCTTGTCACTGTCCCGTTTCATCCAATGCTATTGCATCTCAGCTGGTTAGAAATGGGAGATACAAACAAGGCTGCTGATCGCAAGTCTTTGCAAATTGTCTCTTAAGAAGTGTCTGACCTTTGGAGGGCCACAACACCAGATCCAGTAAATATCTCTGGCACTTTTTCACAGAGAGAATTTACTGCTGCCCTTCAACATTTAAAACCAGGTAAAGCTCCAGGTCCTGATTTCATCTGCTCAGAGCTTATACTCCATGGTGGAGCTGTTTGGAAGTTCTAGTTACGTAATTTCCTCCCTTCCTGTTTGCGCTGACTCAAAATTCCCAAGATCTGAAGAAGAGCGCTTGTAGTTGCGATCCCAAAACCAATGAAGCCTGTGGGGGACCCAAAGAGTTATCAATCGATATCTCTGCTCTGTGTCCCCTACAAGATCCTCGAGAGGCTTATATATGCCTGCATCGAGCCATTAATCGATCCACTGCTCCCTAAAGAGCAGGCTGGGTTGCGACGCAGGAAGTCAACTGTAGATCAAGTTGTTCTGCTAACCCAGAACATCGAGGATTCTTTTGAGGCTAAAAAGAAGGCCGGTGCCATATTTGTTGATCTGACAGCTGCTTATGACACTGTTGGCACTGTGGCCTTACCTGCAAGCTGCTGAGACTTCCTCCAGATAAGCACATGGTCAAAATGATTATGGAGCTTGTCCGAAATCAAAGTTTCACCCTTACTACCGGTGACAGCAAGCAAGCAGGCTATGCTGTCTTAAAAATGGCGTTCCTCAGGGATCAGTCTTGGCTCCCCTCCTATTTAACATCTATATGTATGATCTTCCTTCCATGAGTTTCAGACAGTTTGCTTATGCTGATGATTTAGCATTGCTGCACTCTTCTGGAAACTGGAAGAACTGGGAGGGGACTTTAAGCCAAGACATGTTTACACTTTCAGCATATCTCCAGACTTGGAGGTTGAAGCTCAGTCACACTAAGACGGTGATGGCAGCCTTTCACTTAAATAACTGAGAGGCCAAACATGAACTAAAAGCCTACAATCAATCAATCAACATACTTTTATTTGCTTGAAAAAATAATACACATATTGAAAATAAAACACTAAAATAGAATAAAAAAATAATGATATACCGTATTTTCCCGTGTATAAGAGACCCTTTTTTGTTCATAATTTTCACTTTAAAAATAGGGGGTCTCTTATACATGGGAGTAAGTCTTTTGATTACTAAAAAACTTTTTTCCTGAAAATTTTGCCTAAAAATTGAAGGGTCTCTTATACACAGGAAAATACGGTACTTTTACTGTTCTGTGCAACTCCTACTTATCTTGGGGTAAAACTGGACAGATTGCTCACATTTTGTCACCATCTAGTGGCATTGCACAAAAAACTTTGTGACATAAACTTAATAACATCACTACCAGCATCTGATTCAGTCAGTACAGCAGCCTGGGGTAGTAAAAGGATAAACCCTTGGCCCCAGTCCTGTTTGTGTCTGACTTGGAGTGGATACCTCTTCAAATGATGAATTGAAATGGAGACTAAAATGGCACTTTAAATGCTATTTTGTCTTCAGTGCAGTGGTGTTTCTTTGATAACTACCTGTCTCACACAAGAGTTAAAACTGGAGACTGTTACCCAAGACATGCTGCTGCATGTTTAGGAGGAGCCAGAGTATCGACTTCATGTGTGCCACATTACAGGTTGTGCGCATATTGAACATTTGTAAAACCTTTCATGAAATTCAGGTGCTTTTGAATTTCTGATTCAAATTTACAGGAATAAATTTTGTTCAGCTCAACATTAACCCTGTTGAATTTCATTTGATTCAACTATGTAGTTTCTATAATATTTACATGTCAAATGATGTCAGTTTTTGAAAGTTTTTGTTTTTGAAGGTGTTCTAAGTTGAAGAAATAACTCCAAGTGTGGCAAGATTTTTTGTTTGTAGTAAATGTAATAAAGTGACAAATGGTGTGAGAGAAGTGCAACAGGAGGTAATGTGTGATGAAGTGGAAATTGTGGAGGGACTTTAGCCATCTTGGCAATAGGTTGAATGCCAGTGGAGGTTGTGAAACTGCAAGAACAAGAGTGGGATGGAAGAATTAAGAGTGTGTGGTGAGATACTGTTTGGAAAAAGATTCTCTTTGCAGATAAAAGGAAAGATATATAAAAGCTATATAAGATCAGCTATGTTATTGAGGTTGGCAACTAACTTCCCACCATTTTTTAAATTTACACTTATTAAGGTTTAATAAAAACTAACAACTATTGATATTTAATCAATGATGTATTCTCTTTTGCTGTTTACAACTTTTTCCCAATGTTCAACTAGTTTTTCAATACCTCTTTGGGAGAAATTACTAGGCTTTGATGAATTTGCAATGTTTGAAAAACAGTTTAAAACTTAACAATTGTTTGGTTTTTTTGCTCAAAAAACAATTGTTGCACTTCTGTGACATTACTTAAATAAAGTTTTTGTAATGGCAGCCTTTAACTACTTTGATCTCTAAGCAGTCACTGTTGTAAACAATTTTTTAACGTGTTTTTAAAAAAAGCTTTGTCCATAGAGGGATAAATTAATCTAAAAAAAAAAATAAAAAATTAAATAAAATTTTAAAAATGGCAGGAAATTAGTTGCCAATCTAATATACAGAAACAAAACATGGTGTTTGAAAGAAAACGAAGAATTTATTTTGAGAAGAGCAGAAAGATCTATGGTGAGGGCAATGTGCAGTGTAAAGTTGTTGGACGAGAGGAATACAGTGGAACTGATGGATTTGTTGAGATTGAAGGAAGCAGCAGATAAGCTGGCAAGAATGTATGGTGTGAGGTAATATGGTCATGTTTTGAGATGACCTGAGGAAGATGTTTTGATGAAGGCAATGGTACATGAAATGGATGGAAAATGTAAACAGGCCAACCAAACATGAAATGGAGGGAACAAGTTGAAGGAAACATAAGAAGGATTGGTTTAATGAAAGAAGATGTGGCTGATTGAAGAAGAAAGAAGATCTGGCTAGAGAAAGCTTGTTCAGATGAATTAATACAGCTTAAAGATTGGAGTGATGCTAACAAAATCCAAATCAATCCAAACAAATCATGCATATTACACCTTCCTCCTAAACAAAATACCCCACCTTTAACCTTTCAAATTTCTTACGATAATTCCTTTGTAGTTAATAGTATTTACTGTAAATATCTTGGGATCCTAATTGATAACAAGCTAAATTTTAAACAACATATACAACTAGTTGAATCTAAAATAGCCAAATCGATGGGAATTTTAAATAAATTGTGACATATTTTCCCCTCCCCTGCCCTTATCTATTTTGCTTTAGTCCACCCTCATTTACTATACGGCCTTCCCATTTGGGGAAGTACTTTCCCAACATACCTCCAAAAACTCCAATGTCTCCAAAATAAAGCTCTTTGCATAATCTCAAACTGTAACCCTAAAACATCAGCAACACCACTTTTTTACCAATACAAAATCTTAAAAATACAAGATTTGTACTATTTTGAAATTGCCAAAATTATGCACCAATACTCCAACAAACACCTTCCAATCTGCTTTACATCCTTTACACCCAAACCAGTTCAATTCATAATCGGTCTACTAGATCTAATATTTGAAACAATTTATACTTACCACACTTTTTATCGTCTCGATGTCAATGATCAATTAAATTTCAAGGGGCAAAAATCTGGAACTCCATTTCTCCTCATATTTGAAACCAATCGTTTTATACCTTCAAATGCAATATTAAAATTCAGCTCTTAAATTCCTATATATGAATCAAAATGATATAATTCGTCATGCCCTAATGCAATAATCTTTGAAGTTGAATAATTCCGCTACAATTTCTGAGTGACTGCTTGACTAGAAGACCTTAATTTGTCACTTTGCAGTCTCCTGTCAAGATTGTTATTATTATTATTATTTCTTATTCACTGTAGTTGTACGTAACCTGTGTTTTACTATTTTGATATGTATTTTCTTTCTTGTTTATTTTTATGTATTACTTTCATAGTGCGTAATAATCTCTGACAAAATAAACTTCTTTCTGTCTGTCTGTCTGTCTGATTGATGTAGGTGGAGAGAAGGTGTGAGAAGAGTTGCAGAAGTAGTGGGATGCATCTGGATACCTCCAGTCACTGGGAATAAACCAGCTTAAAACTGTATTGATGCTAATGATTTATATTCAGTCAAAACTGTTGCTTAAATGACAAACCTTGCTTGAAAAACTTAACACTTCAATATTACTTCAGCAAAAATTTATTTTAGCAATACTGGTTGTAATAGTAAGCTTGCCTTGCATTAAAAACTGGCATGGATGTCATTCAATTTTTAATTGTGTCATCCAAAGTATTTAGGCTTGGTATTTTGGAGCTTGTGCATCATAGCTTTCTTAATATTTTAACAATATATTATGTTTTTATCATAATTTTCATAATATTTGAAGAATTATGAGGAATTTGGAATTAATTTTTAAATGCAGCTTGTTTAAAAATTTTCATAATATATTATGATTTATAAAACAACAATTATTTCTTATTTTTTTAGTTGGTTGGTAGTAGACAGCATGAACTGCAAGCAAATTCAATGCAGCTATTATATTATCAAGCTCCAATATCATCGCTATTGTTGTTAGTGATTATACCACTTATTGAACCAATTTATAGCCATAATGGAATATTTGGTGGAACATGGGATTTTAGTAAGTTAATTTAACTATGTGATACAAATTCCTTTTTTTTTGTTTTGCTTAGAACAAGTTGGTGAGTTGGTTTGTCTCTAATTTGTTGCTCTTTAGAACTCTTTTTTGTTTGGAGAATTAACACAGAAAGCGTGATGTTAGATAGTGAAGCCTTTTTTACTCTTTTACTTTTTTGCACTGTTAATGGCTTAAATTACAGGTATGCAACAATTTGGCAAGACAAATTTGTCAGCAAGCCAATTTGGCAGAAAAATAAATAAAAATGATTTACCTTCACTAGTGTTGATGTGACAGCAAAAGAATTTTGTTATGTCACAAAGGCAATTGAAAAGGCAATTGTAATTGCTCAGCTGATAAGAGCGAAAATTTTAATTTAAAATTGCTAAATGCGTTAAATTTAGGGATGTTCCTAGCTAAATATTTATCTATTTGAATTTACAATAGCTTTATTTCCAATATTGAAATTAAAAAAGGTACTTCAATAGTTAAATTTTTGAATCATGGTTGTTTAACATATATCTTTTATGAAAAAGTACAATAATGTAGCTTACTACAAAGATGACAGGTTTGGAGTTTTACAGGCATACAAAGTTATGATGTCATAATAACCATTTTACTACATCTAAACAAATCTATTCTGGTCAGCATGCATAAACAGTTTTATTTTAACTACTTTTTTTAGTTCTAACAGTTTGTTTCATCTATAGAGCTTGTCAAAAATTTGAAAAACAAATACAAAAAGGAAAGCTTAAAAAAGCAATAAAAAATCAGCAAAAGAACTCAAAACAGAAAAATATGGCAGTTATAGCAGTGATTAAAAAGTTAAACCGGTTACAAATTTGTTTAAATTAAATTTTAATGTGTAAATTTTTTTTCCGTTGCTTATGCTAATGTTTCCAAATGGCAAAATTCAGCAGGATAATTGTGTATTTAAATCTTTTTATTATACAGGGTGATTCAGCGAAGTGTGCACAAATACTTTTCTTAGTTTTATGTACATGTATTTTGTCCATTATTAACTTTCAATTATTAACATTTCGGTTTCTTATTATTTAAGAGTTAAAATTTAAAATCTGGTATTATTTGAAGTAAAAATAAACGATGAGTAAAACGATCAATGACGTGATAGAAGAGTATTGCAAGAAGAAGCTCCCACCAAGTGAAATTTTCCGGTTGATGAAGGAGGTTGTAAGCCGTAGAGGAGTTTATAAAGCCGTGAAAAGGTTCAAGGACACTGGGACTTGTGCTCCAAGAATCAGGAGTGACCCTGAAAGAACCGTAAGGACGAAGAAACTGATCAAAAAGGTCAGAGAGAAGTTGAGGAGAAATCCTGCAAGAAGTGCCAGACAACTTGCTAAAGACTACTCTGTGAGCGTGTCCAGCATGCAAAGGATTCTCAAGGATGATCTCCAGAGCTACCCATACAAGTTCACCAAAAGACATCTCTTGTCGGAGGCCACTAAGAAGAAAAGGCTCGATAGAGCAAAGGTTTTGGTCAAGAAACTTGTCGATGGCACGCAGCCTCAAGTTTTATGGACAGACGAAAAACTTTTCACTGTTCAAGCTGTCCATAACCATCAAAATGACAGGATTTGGCTTCCAGACATACACATGGTCCCAGTTGAGTGTCGCAGCTCTTTCAGAAGACAAAAACCCGCCTCCGTAATGGTATGGGCAGGCGCAACATCAAAAGGGCTGAAAACTCCTCTCATATTCATTGAAGAAGGGGTCAAGATAAACCAGACCGTCTATAGGCGAATGCTGGAGGAGAAAGTCCTTCCCTGGGTCCAAGAAGTAGTTGGAGAACAAGGAGTTACTCTTCAACAGGACGGTGCAACCTCCCACACGGCCAACTCAGTTCAAGCTTGGTGTCGATGCAATTTCAAAGGTTTTTGGGAGAAAGAGCTTTGGCCGCCGTCTTCACCAGACTTGAACCCTATGGATTTTGGGTTATGGTCTATTAAGACAATATTATTAATAATGGTCTATTATTACAATATTATTAATTATGGTCTATTAAGACAATATTATTAAGACAAAAGCCTGCCGTACTTCTCATCCAAATCTGGACTCTCTAAAGCGAAAATTGACATCGGCATGGGACGAAATTGACCCAGAAGTGGTGCGTGCCACATGTGCCCAGGTTCTGCCACAACTTCGGAAAGTAATCAAAAACAAAGGGGGTTATATTGAATAACTTGTATATTTTCTGAAAGCTTATTAAATTTACTATCTTCACAGCATATAACTTGTTTCATTTGACCTAATTATAAGTCCGAAAGATGAGTTTTTATTTGTGCACACTTTGCTGAATCACCCTGTATAACTGAACAAAATTATGGTAGTGTGAATTTGAAGTTGCCATGCTTATTTGTTACCTAAACGCAATCTTTTATGATCTCACAAATTCAAGCATGTGCAATAAACTTTTGTCAGACAAGAACTCAGTGTGAGTACTTATAGGTACAGGGTGATTCACCGAAGTATTGACAAATTAAAACTGAATTATCCAACTTACTATAAGGGCAAAAGAAACAAGTTTTTAATAGATAGAATGGAAATTTAATGGGCTTTCACATAAAATTCAAATTATTCAATGTAGCCCCCTTTGTTTTTCACAAGGCGCCTAAGACGTGGAAGTACTTGGGCGCACGTGACACGCACCACTTCTGGGTCAATTTCTTCCCATGACGCCTTCAGTTTTTGTTTAAGGGTTTCAATATTTGGATGGGATGTTGAGCAGGCTTTTTGCTCCAGAATGGACCAAATCCCAAAGTCCATTGGGTTCAAATCGGGTGAAGAAGGGGGCCATACTTCCTTCTCCCAAAACCCTTTAAAATTGGTCTTGCACCAATGCTGGACTGCTTTGGCTGTGTGGGAGGTTGCCCCATCTTGTTGAAGCATATTCCTTCCTCTCCCACTGTTTCTTGAACCCAGGGAATGACTTTTTCTTCCAACATCCGATGATAGATAGTTTGGTTAATTTTCACGCCTTCATCGATAAAGATTAGAGGTGTTTTCAGGCCTGTTGAAGTGACTCCTGCCCAAACCATCACGGAAGAAGGTTTCTGCCTCCTAAATGAACTGCAACGTTCAACTGGCACCATGTCCTTGTTTGGAATCCAAATCCTGTCATTTTGGTGGTTGTGGATAGCTTGGACAGTGAAAAGCTTCTCATCTGTCCAAAGCACTTGAGGCCGTGTGCCAACAAGTCTCTTGATCAAAACCTTAGCTCTATCAAGCCTTTTCTTCTTAGTGGCGTTTGACAGGAGCTGCCTCTTGGTAAATTTGTATGGGTAGACGTGGAGATCATCCTTGAGAAGCCTTTGCATGGTGCTCACGCTTACAGAGGTGTCCTTAGCCAGTTTTCTTGCGCTCCTTGAAGGGTTCCGCCTCAACCTCTCCCTGACCTTCTTAATCAGTTCCTTTGTCCTGATGGATTTTTCAGGAGTACTTCTGATTCTTGGAGCACAACTTCCAGTCTCCCTGAACCTCTTCACAGCCTTGTAAACACCTACACGACTCACAAATCGCTTCATCAACCGGAAAATTTTCGCAAGTGGAAGTCCTTTCTTACAATAATATATAATAACAATCTGAAGAGGTAATGCGAAGTTAATAATGGAATAAAGTACATGTAATAACAATCTGAAGAGGTAATGCGAAGTTAATAATGGAATAAAGTATTTGTCAACACTTCGGTGAATCACCCTGTAAAAAGAGTTAAACGCAAGAAGTACTCCCAACATGAAACTGCAAACCAATTTGGGTGCCTTTCAAAACACCAAACATTTGAAAACAGCTGCAATGTTTGAACTTGCAAACAAAAAAAAAGTGGTATCAAGTTGCAAAAATTGTCAATGTCAAAGCAAGTTGAAAGCAATTTTCAGTAGTATTTGGCTGAATATAAATATACTTATATACAGGGGTGCAACTAGGGGGGATGTTTGGATGGCATGCCATCCCCCTTTGCAATACCTATTAAATGAAAAGCAAACTAAAAACAATGGACTGTTTTATGACTAGGATGACATGCCATCCTCCTTTACAATCTCTATCGAACCACGATTTCGGGAGAAAATAGCGAATTTGGAGACGAAATCAAATTTTTAGAGATCACTACAATGGAGAATAGAAGAATGGAATTTTTAGCTTTGCAAAAATTGAATGTCTAAAAAAAGTTTTTTTTACTTTAATTGCTATTCCCCTTTGATAATTTCTGGTTGCGCCACTGCATATATATATATATTGCAATTAAACAAATTATTACACCACCAAAATTTATTTTAACTTAATGTGTTTGCCAAAACAGTCTGGTCCATTAGGCTTGTCAGGGGGTGAATAAAAATCTGTAAACAAATACAAAAAACACAATCACTTTGTTTCACTTAATTTTAGTTTTCATCAAAATGATCAAAAAAATGCATTAACTGCTTAACTGTGGTAGACTCATATTTGAGTTTTCAACAATGAACATTCTATTGCGGTAGACTCATATTTGAGTTTTAAAGTAAACTATTGCATTGACAATTACTGTACTTTTATTTCTAATTGATTAATTTTTTTAAAGCTTGACAATATTTTAATATTTTACCTAGTACCCTAATAGAATTATGTCATCCAATAAGCGTGTAGCCTCTGATGAATAATGTGACTTGCTAGGTTCTGATAATGACAGTGAATTATCTAGCATGCACTTGTCTTCTCTAAGCAATACGAGTTTTGAAGATTTATTTGATAACTTATCAATGGAAAACCAATCTAGTGTTTGTAAAGATGTTTCAAGTGATAATGATTGAAAACAGCCTGGTACAATTCATGCCCAATATCCATTTTCTGGCAATTGCAGTGTAAAAATTTGTGATGGCATTCAAGCAAATGATGCTCTTGAAATTTTTGAAGCTATTGTAACTGATGGTACAATACAATATATTTGCAATGAAACAAATAAATATGCCAAGGCTATCATTGCTGGAATGCAAAGTTCTGGCTTGATTGGAAAGATATTTCAAATGAAGAAATGAGATTTTTTGAAGGTGTTTTGCTTTTGATAGTAATTGTTGACAAGCCCACTTTGCAAATGTATTTCAGTAAAGATCCTTTGGCAAGCACTCCAATATTTATGAAACAATGAAATTGTAGGGATAAATTTGTTGGTAAGCCAATTTGGTGGGAAATTAATAATTTTGTTTTAACTTCACTAGCATTGAAGTGAAGAAAAATTTGTCCTGTCAAATTGTCTCCTGCTGATTAGTTAGATACCCCTTATAAGTTTATTGCATAAAAATATCACACAAAATTTTTACAATATTTCTTGGTTATAGCTGTCAATAGCCTTTCCAAAAAGCATACACAAATCTGTTCTTTATAAAAGTTTTGAAACATTAATGCTTGTGCAAATAACCTGAAAATTTAAAAAATGTTTTGCACAATACTGTAGACCCCACTTAGTAAATCCACTTCTGTTCCAAACATTTTTGGATTTAATAAGTGATGGATTTTATTACTGGCACTGCAAAATAGAGTTAAAAAATAAATGAAAAACACAGCACATAAAACTCATTCACAGCACAAAAAATTGGAGCATTAACCAGAAAATACAGTGCTTTTTGCACAATGCTAAAAAAGATTATGCTAATCTTGTATGGTATTTTAAAGCACTTGAGTGATCACATTGTGAAAATATATTGAGTGGTATGAAGAAATACCAGATTTATGACTCAATATTTTGTACAATGCTAAATTTTGGTTTCGAGCATTTTTAGATTTAAATTGCAGTTGGATTTCTCAAGTGAAATCAACTGTACTGTGCATTATTTGTATTGGTAGAAATATACAGGCTGGGTTTTATAACCAAGACATAGCTAGTGCAGTGATGTAGACTTTTGTAAATTTTTAAAACTGTACCAGAAATGGCCTTTTAAAAAAATTCCAAATTCTAACTCTACTACTGTTTGGGCCTTTTTTTTAATGTGTCAATGGAAACCTTTGCAAGCATTTTTGGTTCAGTTTTTTATGCATTTAGTTAGTATAACTTTTTTGTAGCAAGTGTGTGTATTGCAAATTATCTATGTATATTACCTTGACATGTGGTATACTAATTTGCCTAAATACATACCGATAAATTTTTGTTTTTCTGCATTGCAACACTCTCTTCATCACTGTCCCATTTCAGCTATAGTTAAAAATCAGAGATATGAGGCTGTTGACCAAAAGTCATCTTGACTTGTATAGAAAAAGGTGTCTGATCTTTGGAAGGCTAGAACATCAGAATCAGAGAATATCTCTGAGAACTTCTCAGAAAGACATTTCACTGCTGCACTCCAGTGCTTAAAACTAGTTAGAATTTCAGGCTCTGATTTCATCTGCCCAGGACTAAGTCATCCTGGAGCTGCTTTGAAGCCCTGGTCATGTTTCCTTTCTTTTTGCACCAACTCAAAATTCTTAAATCTGTAGAAAAGCACTTGTAATTCTAAGCATTTATACCAAAGTTAATAAGCCTGTAGTCGACACAAAGAATCATTGCCCAATGCTTCTGCTCTGTGACTCCTTCCTACAAGATCTTCAAAAACTTATCCTTGCCTGCATCAAACTAGTTATTGATTCATTGCTTATAAAAAGTTGGCTGAGCTTGGATGTGGAAGTCAACTGTGGATCAAGTTGCTTGTTTAAAACAGGATATCAAGGTTTTTTTCAAGGCTAAGAAGGCTGCTGCCATATTTGTCAATCTGATAGCTGAAACATCATTTCTTAAAGATTGGTCTTAGCTTCCTACTTTTTAACATTTATACCAGGGGTGGGAAAACTTTTCACTTGAGGGCCACATTTAAAAATTGATTTTATTTGCAGGCCACACTAGTATTTATAACAAGATTTCTGCCTCAAACCACCAAATTTTTTTGGCATTACTCTGAAAGGTGAAACCAAAAAAATCTTCACTTTGTTTTTGACACTACTCTGGGAGGTAAAGATAAAAAAAATAGCTGCATTTCTACATATATCATTGAATGGTTGGTGGGCCAGATCAAATGGCTTTACAGGCCACTGATCTATGCATATAATCTGCTTTTCACAATCCCTTGAAAGTTTTCTTTTAGTGATCATTTGGCATTGTTGTCTATACATATGACTGCATTCAATGATTGCAAACACAAGCTTAACTGTCTAGTCTTCTGGTGTTGTCATATCTCAAATGCACCACCAAATGTAATTTTTTTGTTTGTGATAATTAGCAAAGTAGAAACTCAAATTGATTGTCAATAACTAACAAGTAAAGATTTTAATTGACAATTGAGAATTAAATTAATTGTAAGTCTGGTCGGATTGCTCAATGTAATAGCACTCTGACTTGCGAGCAGAAGGATGTAAGTTCGATACTCAATTTATCTAAGTGATTTTCATTGGTTACATGAGAAAGGCACTTTATAGTCAAACTGGGCAATGCGCAGCTACCCATTTTTTACCACCTAATGCGCAGAAGCTTTTTAATAAACAAACAAAAAAAAAGAAAAAAAAAATTATTCCAGGATTTATCTTATATCTTTAAAAAGTGTCAGTATCAAAATCAAGCGAATCCAAGTGTTTTTTGACATTAAACTACACGTTCTTCAAACTGCTTCATTTTTTTTAATTTTTAACTTTGCCCTTCAACCTGCTAACTTTACTTACATTGTGAAATATACTGTATGCTTAATGTAATCTATAATGGTCAAGAACATATCTGAACAAAAAACAGCAAAAAAAAAAGTTTTCTCTTTCTCTCATAAAAAGATGCTCTTTACCCATATTTTTTTCATTATATTTTGTCCAATGCGCATAATGGTCAAGTGTAATTTAAAGAAAACCAATTGGAGTGAGAGCAAAAAAGAAACAAAACTAGTTGCTCTAAGAGATAAAAAAAGAAAAAACCTGCACAAATTGAATTTGTGGGCCCAAAATTTTAAAAAAATTTTAAAAATTTGTTAAGAAGCTTGAGAAGAGCTTAGTTTTTTTTTTCAATCAACTAGTTTCTCTCTAAAACTAACTTTCACTTCAATCGTTTTTTTTTTTTTCATATTAAAGCCGATTGTGCATAATAGCATCAACATGCTTCCAACTCGCATCTTTTGTCAGAAACAGTAAACTTAGTGCTATGATTTGATATTTATGATCAAGGGCAAGGGAAGAGCAGAGATTTCTTTAGGGTTTGATGATTTTTTTTTCTGAAATTATATAAGCCATTTTAAAAAAATTTTTGGATGTACAAAAAGGTTAAGTAGCCTATCCTTACGTATGACAATTATTTTTTAAGAATTAAAAAATTTGTATAACCTGGCCTGATGGTTAAGAGCGCCATTTTGATGGCGCCGCATCAACATGGTTGCAGTTTAAAAGTTACTTGGGTCAAATTGTTGTATCCTTGGAAAAGAAATTTTACGACACTTTTCTCTGCTTGGAATTCTTAGTTAGCATATATCGAAATAAATGAATAAATAAAAATCCAAATAATAAAATTTAACTGGACAGCTATATCTTGGCAACGCTGGAAGCATATTGGGAAAATCAACAGTGGACAAGAAGAAAATTTCTGAGCAATAGGCCTATACAACAACTGCATGAAAATTCTTCAGAAATGAACCAAAAAAAAGAATGCACTGAAGTTGATCAAAATTTATTTAATTGCATTAGCTTTCGTGAACTACTGCTTACTTAATGATGTGCAACGAGACAACATAAAACACATTAAATTCTGAAATAAATTGATATCTGTAAAAAGCAGACCACTACGAAGAACAAGAGGCTAAATCAACATAATCTATAATAATCTAAGTGTGCTCTAATCTTCATTGTTGATTTGAATTTGTTCTTCAAAACTAATATAGCATTATTCTTCTCTGATTGAACACTTCTCTATAAAACAACAAAACCTTATTAGAATTCCAATAACTTTTTTCTTTTTTTTTTATAATCACAAAAAAATATTTTATTTATTATGTGGTTCCATGTGTAGCCTAACTATTTCTATGCCTGCCTTAACCGTATTTGAATCTAATAATACCAGGAAAAAGCAGGTTAGGCTCTTTGCTCGCATAAATAATCAAATAGATTTAAAAATAATGAACTATGCAATAGGTTGTTTAGGGATGTAGTTTCATTACCAGGAACAGAGAATTCTGTCTAGTGATCAGTGCACTTAATTATTCCCTTCCAGTTGTATATAATGCGTTACAACTGGAAGGGAATAATTAAGTGCACTGATCACTGGATAAAATTCTCTGTTCCTGGTATATAATGTGTTTACAATGGAGCTGATGGAAGAAAAAATGGGATAGGGATAGTGGTGAGGGAGGAGCTGGCTGAAAGTGTTCTGGAGGTGAAGAGGGTGTGGGACAGACTGATGGCCATTAAGCTGGAGGTAAATGGGTCCATTCTAAATATAGTAAGTGCATATGCTCCTCAGGTTAACAACAGCATGGAGGAGATAAATGACTTTTGGGAAGACCTGGATGGATTGATAGAAAGTATATCAACAGAAGAAAGGATAGTTCTTGGTGCAGACCTTAATGAACATGTGGGTGAATAAAACATACGGGATGAGGAAATAATGGGGAGGTATGGTGCTGGAACAAGAAATAAGGAAGGATCAATGGTTGTGAATTTTGCGAAAAGGATGGATTTGGCGATTGTCAATACTTATTTCAAGAAGAAAGATGAACACAGGGTGACATATAAGAGTGGAGGAAAAAGTACCCAAGTAGATTATGTGATGTGCAGAAGGAGGAACTTGAAGGAAATGTGCAATTGTAAGGTAATATTGAATGAATGTGTTGCAAAACAGCACCGTATGATGGTATGCAAAATGGCTCTTATGGTGAAAAAGAAAAAGGCAGAGAAAGTAAAGCCAAAGATACGATGGTGGAAACTGAAAGAGACAAGCTGTCAAGAAGCGTTTAGACAAGAGGTGACCAGGATTTTGGGAGGCAAGGATGGGTTACCTGATGAGTGGGACAAAACGGCAGAAATGCTAAGAAAAACAGCTGAAACTGTACTGGGAGTGACATTTGGGAAACAAAAAGGAGACAAGGAGACATGGTGGTGGAATGAGGAATTTCAGGAGAGCATAAAAGAAAAGAAAGAGGCAAAGAAAGCATGGGACAAAATAAGAGATAAAAATACTAAAAAGATATACAAAGAAAAGAAGAGTAAGGCAAAGAAGGCAGTTGCAATGGCAAAGGGACGTGTGTATAATGATTTGTATGCTAGATTGGAAACAAAAGAAGGTGAAAAAAAATTGTACAGACTGGCTAGGCAGAGAAACAGAGCAGGTAAAGATGTACAGCACATGAGGGTTATAAAGGATGAAAACGGTAATGTTATGGTAAATTCAAAGACAGTGTTAAAGAGATGGAAGGAGTACTTTGAGAAACTGATGAATGAAGAAAATAACAGAGACCCTAGGACAGAGGAACCAGAAGTGGTTAATGAAGAGGTAAATTGTGTCAGTAGAGAAGTAAAGAACGCAATAAGAAGGATGAAAAAAGGTAAAGCAGTTGGGCCAGATGAGTTGCCAGTAGAAGTTTGGAAGTGCATGGGGGAGATGGTGATAAAGTTTTTGACCAGACTGTTCAACAGACTATTAATGTCTGAACGGATGCCAGAAGAATGGAGAAGGAGTGTGCTTATATCAATCTATAAAAACAAAGGGGCACACAGTGCTGTGGAAACTACAGAGGAATAAAGCTAATGAGCCACACAATGAAAGTATGGGAAAGGATTATTGAAACCAGGTTAAGGGATAGAGTGGAGATCAGCAAACAGCAATATGGATTTATGCCAGGAAAGGGAACCACCAATGCCATGTTTGCTCTAAGAATGTTGATGGAAAAATACAGGGAAGGTCAAAGAGAGCTACATTGTGCATTCATGGACCTAGAGAAAGCTTATGACAGGGTTGCACGGGAAGAGCTGTGGTACTGCATGAGAAAATCTGGAATAGTGGAAAAGTATGTACAACTAGTACAGGATATGTATGAGGGAAGCGAAACAGTGGTGAGGTGTGCAGTAGGAACTACAGAAACTTTCAAGGTTAAGGTTGGACTGCACCAGGGATCAGCATTAAGTTCATTCCTTTTTGCAGTGATAATGGACAGGCTAACGGATGAAGTAAAGAGAGAACCACCATGGACGATGCTGTTTGCTGACGAGATTGTGATTTACGAAGAGATCAGAGAAGAAATAGGGCGGAGATTAAAATACTGGAGATATGCATTGGAAAGAAGAGGGATGAAATTAAGTAGGTTGAAAACTGAATATCTTTGCATAAATGGAGGAAATGACAGTGGAACAATGATGGAAGATACAAAAGTGCCAAGAGTAAAGTCGCAGAGATGAAAATGTTGAGGTTTGCTATGGGAGTGACGAGAAAAGCAAGATTAGAAACAAGCACATCAGGAGTACTGTTAAGGTTGAACAGTTAGGAATGAAGATGAGTGAGGGCAGGCTGAGGTGGTATGGATATGTCATGAGGAGAGACCAAGAGTATGTAGGAAGAAAGATGATGGAAATGGAGTTACCAGGAAAGAGGAAAAGAGGGAGACCAAAGAGAAGATTTTTAGATGTGGTAAAAGAAGATATGGAAGAAATTGGTGCAAAGGAGACAAACATTGAAGACAGAAAGATGTGGAGAATGATGATACACTGTGGCCACCCCTGACTAAAGGGAAAAGCCGAAAGGAGAAGAAGAAGTTGTATATAATGTGTTGATGAAACAGAAACAACATCTAAAAGGAGAGGTCAGCAAGAAAAATTGAGACAAATTTTTGAATCGCAAAAAAAAATTTTAAAGCTATTTTTATTTTGCTTAACTGGTGGACTTTGGCCCTTTAAACCCCCCTCAGGTAGTCCTTTCTATGTTTAAAATTTTTTAAATCATTCCACCTAAGTTATGATTGTCTAACTTTTAAAGTGCAAAAAATGCGCAATAACTGCAATTGCTGGTGCATTACCCGTATCTTGTAAAAAGCCGTGCCAGCTCTGGAAACGGAAGTTGAATTTAAAAAAAAAATTTTTTTTAAACACGTCAATAAATTGTTAAATAAAATAAGTTAAATTCACGGCTTCATTGCATTCAAAAAGCAAGCTATTTAATCAAAAGTTAAATTTTTCCACGTTTTTGCTGTGCATTGCCTAGTTTGACTATATATCAAAATCCTCAATGGTTTCATGCTCTGTATGTACGAGGGCTGTTTGAAAAGTAACGGGACTATGTAAATAATTATTTTATTTGAAATGCCACGTAAAAATTACAACTTGTCCCCTTCAAAGTAATCTCCTTGAGCTCGAATGCACTTTTCTAATCTCTGCTGCCATGCTTCTATGCACTTCTGGAAAGATTCCATTGGGATCGCTCGTAGTTCCTTCGTTACGGCTGTTGTTATGGCTTTTGAGTCTTGAAAATGGGTTCCTTTAATGACCCTTGAGCTTAGGAAACAAGAAAAAATCACAGGGAGCCAGATCTGGCGAGTAGGGTGGTTGCTCCAGCACGGCAATGTTATTTTCTGCAAGAAATTGTCGTATGCTTAAGGCATTGTGAGCAGGAGCATTGTCATGATGAAGCAGCCATGACTTTGTCTCCCACAATTCTCTTCTTTTCTCCCTTACCGAACGCATCAAACGTCGCAAGATGTCTTTGTAAACATTCTGGTTAATGGTTTGGGCCTGTGGCAAGAATTCTAGATGAACAATTCCATGAACATCAAAGAAAACAATCAGCATCACCTTAATTTTGGACTTGAACAGCCTTGCTTTCTTGGGTCTTGGTGAGGATGCACTCTTCCATTCAAGGCTCTGCTGTTTGGTGAGTGGATTGTACTTGAAGATTCACGACTCATCACTGGTAACAACTCTACTCAGCAGATCTGGTGTAATTTCAAGTTGTTTCAGGATGTCTTGACACACTTGCACACGATTTTCCTTTTGCCCATCATTCAGCAACCTTGGTACCATTTTTGCACAAACCTTCCTCATCCCCAGATCTTCTGTAATGATCCTCCACACCCTCTCACTATTCATGCTCAACTCATCTGCTATCATTCTAACAGTAAGGCGGCGGTTACTGCGCACTTTTTCTCTCACATGCTCAACATTTTCGTTTGTTCTGCTTGTTGTTGGCCTTCTACTCTTAGGATCATCTTCCACATCCTCTCTTCCCTCTCTGAACCTCTTGTGCCACTCAAAAATCCGAGTTCTTGACATCGTAGCATCTCCGTAAACTTCTTGGAGCAAATTGAATGTTTCAGTTGGAGTTTTTCCAAGTCGAACGAGAAACTTCAAGTTGATTCTTTGTTCAATGCTCATTTTTGTTAACAAAAGAAGAAAAAAAAGAAAAAAATATTTACTAAATAAATTATCCCAAAACGAACTACAGTAAAGCGCCTTTCAAGAAAAGCCTGTAAAAGAGCATATGGTTGTCACAGAATGCTGAAACTACATTTTTACAACCACAAGACATTGTGCCATCTTAAAAAACAAAGCTTTTATCACTGTTGCAAGTGTTGTTTGTGCAAAGCATACAGTCCCGATACTTTTCAAACACACCTCGTACAACAGTAATTCTGCTTAAGGGCGCATTTTCACTACAAACGTTGGTGAGAGTAGTTTTTGTTTTATTGATTTTTTTACTTTTTTTCCAGTCTTAAGCGCTAAGAGAAACAACTGCACCCATGACAAGCCACCTCAACATGGTGGTGCAGTCCCCCTTTCCTGCCCAGGGCAGGGTTGAAATGGCTTGTTGATTCCCTGAGGGTCTCATCCTCAGGTGATTTTTTCATGGACAAACTTTCTCATTTTTTATCCCTGCTGTCCACTCGTCATCGTTTGATGGGTATCCACTCCAGGTCAGATACAAACAGGACTGGGGCCAAGGTTTTCGGATGCTGGCAGTGATGTTATTAAGCCAGCATTGAGTTTCGTCATCCAAAACTGTCAGACCTCGTGCCCCATATGGTGCCTGATGTATAGGGCATACTGTTAGTACCAGGTCTACAGTTTGCTGAGAGGCGCCACACTCGGAATTCAGTGAAGGAGCGAACCCCATTTGTGCATGGACGAATGGAATTGCCCAACACCAGTCTGCAGGCGGTTGAGCTTAACCCAAGCTACTTGGGGTAAGCCCATCCCAAACAGGCCTGGCACCGGTCTTGGGCACAAAAGCACGGAGTCTGGAAACATTTTTACAGTACTCCATTTTCCATTTGTGATTTGTCCATTCAGAGGTGCGGATGCCAAGACTGGCAAGGTTGTCCAAAAGATTCTGCGCAGCTGGCACAAACGGGCATCTGGATCTTAGTCCCACTTGGCAAGTATCTGAGGACCCACTTAACAGACCATACAAGATATGATTGGGGTCCAGAGATCCACAGTGAGCCAAGGAGAATGTTGCTCCATTTGGCAAAGCTCAGCTGGCTGGATGCCTGAGAGTACTGGTAGGTGGTCCATTGGAGTGGGACACAGGCATACAGTAACTATATGCAAGGCGTCGTTCAAGACACTATCATTGAGGTGAGCGTGAGCACAGCGACACCAGACTGGCACACAGTACTCAGCTGCTGAGTAGACTAGAGATAAGGTGGCTATGCGTAGTGTTTTAGCACCAGCAACCCATCCCGAGCCCACAAGTTGCCTCAACAGTGTGACGTGTGAGGATAGTTTTTTGCACAATGCCACTAAGTGGTGATAAAACATGAGCAATCTGTCCAGTTTTACCCCAAGGTATGTAGGGGTTGGACACAACAGTAAAAGTCTACCGTTGTAGACCTTTAGCTCATGTTTGGCCTCTTGGTTACTTAATTGAAAGGCTGCCATCACCGTCTTAGTGTGACTGAGCTTCAACCTTTAAGTCTGGAGATATGCTGAAAGTGTAGACATGTCTGGCTTAAAGTCCCCTCCAAGTCCTTCCAGTTTCCAGAAGAGTGCAACAATGCGAGATCATCAGCATAAGCAAACTGTCTGGAAATCATGGAAGGAAGATCGTATGTATAGATGTTAAATAGGAGGGGAGCCAATACCGATCCCAGAGGAATATCGTTTTTAAGACGGTGTAGCCGGCTTTGCTTGCTGTCACTGGTAGTAAGGGTGAAACTTCGATTTTAGACAAGCTCCATAATCATTTTGACCATGTGCTTATCCAGAAGTAGTCTCAGCAGCTTGCAGGTAAGGCCACGGTGCCAGACAGTGTCATAAGCAGCTGTCAGATTGATAAATATGTCACCGGCCTTCTTTTTAGCCTCAAAAGAATCCTCGATGTTCTGGGTTAGCAGAACAACTTGATCTATGGTTGACTTCCCATGTCGGCCTGCTCTTTAGGGAGCATTGGATTGATTAATGGTTCAGCGTGGGCATATATAAGCCTCTCAAGGATCTTGTAGGGGACACAGAGCAGAGATATCAGTCGATAACTCTTTGGGTCTCCTACGGGCTTTCCTGGTTTGGGGATCATGACCACAAGTGCTCTTCTCTAGATCTTGGGAATTTTGAGTTGGCACAAACAGGAAGAAAGGAAGTCACATAACCAGGACTTCAAAGCAGCTCCAGCATGGAGTATAAGCTCAGGGCAGATGAAATCAGGATCTGGAGCTTTACCTGGTTTTAAATGTTGAAGGGCAGCAATAAATTCTCTCTGTGAAAAATTGTCAGAGATATTTACTGTGTCGGGTGTTGTGGCCCTTTAAAGGTCAGACACTTCTTAAGAGACAATTTGCAAAGACTTGCGATCAGCAGCCTTGTTTGTATCTCCCATTTCTAACCAGCTGAGATGCAATAGCATTGGATGAAATGGGACAGTGACAAGGAAAGTGTCGTGACCTACCAGTAAGGTTGTTCAAAATACTCCAAGCTTTTCGATTAGAGTGTGAGAAGTCAATGCTCCAAACTGCCTTGGACCATTAATCCCTACACTTCCTGTCAAGCTTGGCAAGCAAAGCTGCAGCAGCCAAACTTGAGTGGTCTCCCTGAGGAGACTGCAGAAAGGTTTTAGAGAGGGATTCACACTCTGCATCCCAACACGGAATATAGTTATTTTGATAGCCACGTGGGATAGTGTTTTTGGCTGCTTTCTTTTGGTGTTAACAGAAGTCATGGTAAGCCGCATCCACATCAAGTGAATCAGGCAGTAACAAAGTCTTTATGAATTTATTTGTCAAAGCAATGTAGTGACTCCATTTGGCCTTGCAAAAGTTCCATCGCTTAACAGGCATGCTTTGCACTGCTATAACAAACCTTTGGTGGTGTAATAAGTGAAGGTCGATGTTGTGACCTGGGGAACTTGTCAAGGACACGTCTATCCGGTAAGCAACTGTTTGGACCTATGCTAGCAAAAGCTAGATCTGGATTAATGCCAGTGTTCCAGTGGCTGGAATAAAAACTGGCAGTGTCCTTGGCATTATACAAGAGGGCAAGACAATTAATACATGCCCATCCAGCCAAGCACTCACCGTTCGGACTGTTGTCATCGTAACCCCAGTCAGCATGATGACAGTTAAAATCGCCAGCGTAAAGACAGGGGTGAGGAAACACTGGGTGATCCAGGGATCGCAATCGTGTTGGCAGTGGCTTGTAGACGTTGACTATTTATCAATGTCCACACACAGCCACTCGATCTCTGATGTCGGTGGAGATTGGTCCAAAAGCGTGTATCTCAGTTGCTTGTGGATAAACATGGCAAAGCCATGCTTCCTGCTTAAAGAAGACCCAGCTAGTTGGTAGTTCAGAAGTACCAACTTCTCTGCATCAGTGCAGTGGGCCTCCTGCAGTAGGATGACAAGTGCCTCAGACTGCATAGCAAGGTGATGAAGAACGTTCATCTTGCTTGCAGTGAGGCTTTCGATGTTCATCTGAAGAATAGTGGGTCTTCGGAACTTGTTGGCAATGTGCCCTGAAAAGGGTAATTTTATCCTAGCATTGCCCCATTCTGAAAAGGACGTTTGCCGACTAGCAGACCCACACTGAACATCAGAATGGGTGGATAACCTTCTGTTTTGGTAGGTTCAGTTTTGGTATGTCATTTTTATTATCAATGAACAGACTTACTCATGGCCCAGGCTGTGAGAAAGCACCTACCATCTGCTGTCCACTGCGGAGTCACATATGGACAGTGTTCTTAAACCCAAATGACCACCCCCACCTCTTTTACTATCCCAACAACTTTCTTTACTCTCTTCTTCCACCTCAAACCTCCCCTTTACTTATCCTGCCCACTGCTGCTTCTTATCCTTATGCTTCTTCTCATCAGTGGTGACATTCATCCCGATCCAGGCCCTACAGACCCCTGCTCCATCTGCTCCCATAGAGTCACCTGGGGAAACAGATCAGTACAATGTACCAACTGTTCTCTCTGGGTACACCTCTCTTGTTCCGGTCTCTCTCCCACAGACTTCTGCAAAACCTCCCTGGGACACTCTTGGACTTGTCCAATGTGCCCATCCTTCTCTGAAATCTCCCTTTCCCTCTCACAACCTAACCCCGTATCTTCATCCACAAACATCCAAAAACCCTCATCTTCATCTACAAATACCCACAAACAACGTTCCCTCTAAGAGCTTGCTTAGTGTGCATGGAATGAAAGGCTGTGTGAGCAGTTGTGGATATTCAAATTTAGGGACCCAAGGCAAGGATTTTTAGAAATTGATGTTCAGTAAAAAAGAAAATGAGTTTTGATCTCGTCTTTTAATTCTCTCTAGTAAAGTCAAGGTGTTCTCTTAAAAAAAGGTCTTCTCAAAAATAGCATGACACCTTGTATAGAGAGATCGATTCTTCTTCCCACCTATCCTCCCTACCCCACAGCAACATCACTACTTAGACTGACGGTCTGGTTCCTGGCAGGCTGGGAAAGGGTGGTGCAGGGATCCACATTAAGTGTGCAAAGTGTGTCACTGCTCCTCCATCTCCTTTTTGACTGGACTCTGGGCCACCAGCTCCAGTACTGAGACTTATGCCATTCTTCATGCTCTTGAGTGATGTATCTTTCACTCCAAGACATGTGCTTTTAAATCTATCACCTTATTTTCTGACTCTCTATTTGTACTATCAACCCTCTCTGCTCCTCTACCCTATTTAACCCCCAAATCCCTTTCCGACACACAATCTATCCTTAATCTTGTATTCGAGTCTAAGATAGTCCACTTTTAATGGATTCTGGCCACTCTTCCCTCCCAGGCAACGACTTAGCTGATTCTCTTGCTAAAGCTGGAGCCTCTCTTGACCCCTCCAAGATATCAGTTCCTCTCTCCTTATTTCCTCATATAGATTATCGCTTTACACCATTTGGAGACGCAGTATCCAATCTGGTCTCTTCCAACATCAAATCCTTCCAGTGTCTTCTGAGGAGCTTACTTTCCCTTGCTCCGTTCGCTGTGCTCTCTCTCGTTTACTCTACAATGGGAACAGCACTTTCCTTGGCACTTATCTCCCAGGGTTGATTGAGCCGAGACTCCTTCATGCCGCAACTGTGGTTCTGAATCACAGGACCTTTCCCATCTCGTGCTAGACTGTGCTGTACTCGACCATATTGGTCTGGCCATATTCGGCCACTCCCTCTCCATTCTAGACCTCTGGTCTCATCTGTGGGGAGTCGCCTGATTACTGGTACTCTGCAAAGTTGATCTGTGCCCCCATCCTCAGAAGAGTTTACCCGACCCAGTAGTGGGTCAGGTAAACCCACCACCACCACCACCAAGAGAAACAAAAAATCAATAAATCAGGCAAGTATTCTTTGCTTAAGAATACTCCTGCCAATGCTCGTAGTGGAAACGAGTCCTAAGATAAAGAGCAATATACAGTATACGAGGCCAATACAGCCGCCCAAAAACAAAAGCCCAAAAAAATTTTTAGCATTGATTATAAACTACTTTTAAAAATTTTTACAACTTATTTGTATTAAGAATGTATTTCCCCTTTAATTTTTTATTGTTTAGATGTTTGCATATTAGTGTCTTCCTCTGCATGTGTGGCATTCTTGATCAATCTCACTATATTTTGGATTATTGGCAACACTTCTCCTGTCACCTACAATATGTTTGGTCATTTTAAATTTTGTATTACGCTTCTCGGTGGTTATTTACTTTTTCATGACCATTTGCATTTCAACCAATTGTTGGGAATGTTAATAACTTTATCAGGTTTGTTATGAATGTACTTGTACTAGTGATGTACTGATACTTGAGTATCGGTGGTATCGACCTATTTTTGTAATATTGGCTAGTAGTATCGGTATCGGTAAATATAGCCGATACCTGCCGATACTTTTTAAGCACAAAATAAATATAAAAATTTTTTTATTTTTTTGTAGTACAAATATAAAAAATTTTTGTTCCTTCCTGGAACTGGATTGGATTTGTAACATAATTAATGATTTCTTTTACAGATTTGTAATAATATTGTAATGAATATAACACAGGTCTACAAAATTTGATGGAGTATCAGAAACAAGAATGAAAACTATGCTTTCTAGCTAATTTGAGGGTACTGATTTCAAATTTGCCATTGATTTTGCCATAGCGGGTCAAATTTTTCCGAAAATACAATTTTAAATTTTAGTGCTGCACACTGAAAAGCATAAATTAATGTAAAGCAGAATACAAAAGCACATACTTTGCACAAAGGAGGAAATAAATGGATTAAATACAATTTTATTCCAAAGTTTCCTTTTAGATTGACAAGAGTAATTTTCAACGCGAGAATCCAAGCATTCACGTATCAAACCCCAACAATACTCTGCTATCATACTGACATTCCATTTTCCCTGATACCTTTTTTACATCACTTTTATATCTTGGTGAAATCTTTCACTCTATTTTTCACTGAATGCCCCTAAGTTTTTTGCAAAATACTCTAGATGGCTATGCAGGAAATGTACATTAACACTCATGTTACAGCGTAAGTTATGAAAAGCCTGTAATAAGCTTTCAACAAGTTTGCTGAAGTTTGGGAATTTTATAGTCCCCTGAAAGTTTATCACTACATTAGAGAATGTTTTCCATGCATTTAATTCTTCTTTCTTCATGGTAGAAATAAATGCCTGGTCTTTCTGCAAAAGCTGCATTTGGGGTCCATCAAAAATACCTGCTTTGACTTTTTCATATGAAAGTTGTGGAAACTTTGTACAAAAGTATTTGAAGCACTCTCCCACTTTATTCAAAGCTTTCACAAACTTTTTAATTAACCCAAACTTGATGTGCAATGGTGGTAACAGTACTTTTTTTCTATTCACCAATGAAACGTTCTTTATGTTCTTCTCTCCAAGTACAAACACCTCTCTACTTGGCCATTCCCTCTTATCTAGTGGTCTTCTTTGCTCTGCTATCCTACAGGCACAAAAAGCAAGGTTTTTTTTGTGTTCCCACCTTGTTACCCAAGAAGCATAGATAATATGTTTAAGTCTCCACATATTATCCATTCATGTTCCACATATTTGATTCTGTCAAGAATAGTTTTCATATTTTCATATGTTTCCTTCATTTGTATTAAATGTCCAATTGGTATGAAAGCAAGTTTATTGCCATTGTGTAACAAAACACATTTCATGCTTCTTTTGGAACTATCTGTGAATAGTCTCCATTCTGATGGAATGTAAGATCTTCCCATAGTAGTAATCAGTCCTATGTTGTCACAAAACAGCAAATTTTCCTCCATTTTGAAGAATTTTATTAATTGAACCTTTTTCCCTGTAACAGTAAAAGCTGACTTTGTTTTCGGGATCCAACATGTTTTTCCTTCAGTTGTGGTCCTAGCAGTTCAGCAGAACATTTTGGAAGATCAAGTTTCCTCACTAAGTCATTCAACTCTACTTGTGCAAACAGTTGTGGCTCATCATTCTGATGGGAAACTACAAAATCTTCATATAATTCACTCTCCTTACTTGAAACTGTCACGATCATTTACACACCCTCTGCACCATAATGTTGACATGTTTAATTACTCAAATACTAGAATAAACTTTTTTAATACATTTCTGCAAAAAAAATTATGGTATTAAATTCCGAAGTTCAGCAAGACTTTCTAACTAACTAACAAAACACTTTCTCTAGATTCTAAGTTTATAAATGCCCTAAAAAACATAAAACTTGTCACCTCATGAATTTCAAATAAATGCCTTGTGGTAACTGCACTAACACTTCCAATAGCAGTCAAACTCATCAAGTTATGCTACCACCTCAGCTTCTATTGAACCAATGCAAACCAAGAAATTTCAGAAAGCATATCCTTATCACAGCTGCAAGTCTATAGAAGGGAGAATATTTGAAGCAAAACAATGTAATATTTAGTTGGGAAAGAGTGATAAAAGCAACAAGAGAAAGGAAGAAATACAGTACAGTAATAAGGTGAAAAGTGTCACATCATGGAAATGCCAAACAGAGCGAAACACAGGATGATGCAGCACATAGGTAGGTAAAATGTTGCGTTCTAATAAAGAAAGTTGTTGTGGACAATTTACACAACTTATCAGCCAACAGATTTGTGCATGCAGCTTTTAAAAACTGCAAAGAGTTGGTGTATGCTATGCAGCATTTTAAAGCTCTTTGGGGGAAAGTTAGTGTAAGATTACTGAAAAATTAAAGATGATACAAGAAAACGAACATCAGATTCGAAATCAGCGCCCCAAAGTTAGCCAAAGGCACCTGTTTTCTACTTTGTTTCCAAAATTGTGTAGACTAGCGTAATGATAGATAAATACGTAGAAAAAATTCGAAATGCAATAACAAGCTAGATTTAGTAAATACATTCTTTGGTGTTACTTACAAAAGCTTTTACTGATGGTGCTCGATAGATAAAAAAGTATCGGCAGTATCGGTATCGACTTTAAATGCTGGTATCGGTAGTAGCATCGGTATCGGCTTAAAATATGGTATCGGTACATCACTAACTTGTACCAATTTGTTGTTGTGAAGTTTAGATTTTACTTGCAGACTAAAGTATCTGGCATAACTAAAGTAAGCGTGATTTTTTTTACTTATATATTGACCTTGTGTAATTTAATTTTTAGGCATCATCGTTTACACACACCTTAAAGTTTCAAATAAAGAAAAGAAATCATTGCCTCCAAAACCAAAGATCTCTGTTTAATTTGCGTTTTTCAACTATTTTTTATACTAATGCAGTAAAAGTAAATATTTATTAATTTGTTCAACTAGAGCAGTGTTTCTTAACTTCACCTTTACTGATCTTTTATTATTTAGCTAACATTTGCTGCGGTCCCGGGTTTCATGAAGTTTTAAATGATGCTATTGTAGCTGTTAGTTTGTGTTTCGGCATATGCGAATTGCCTGTTATTTACGATTTTTCTCTTGTGACACAAGCAAAAAAGTTAAATTCCCAATTACTAAAATTAATCTGCAAGTATAAGTTAAATGTACCCTGCACTGATTTGAGATCATGTAATTAGACTACAATATATTTGGTGCATTTCTTTATCAGTGAACTTTTACTTGCTTTTTTAATATTATTCTTGCACGTGAGTTAGCAGTCGAAAACTAGTATTACTCTTTTTTATTCACAAGAAATGTGTGAATATGACCCAAGAAAAGTTTGGTGGTAGGTGTTCGTACACAATTAGACGGAAGCATCGTATGAAACAATTTAATTTTTATGACCAAACGGAACCTAAAATTCTGCAATCCTATATCTCGAGCCTGTTAAAGTTGATTCAGGCTAAAAGCGGAAGCGGAAAGCTTAACGAAAAATTTCATTTTTTCCGCGACCGTTTCCGCGCAAACCAAGCTAAAACAAGTTTTCCACGAAGCACTAAAACTTCTGCGGATTGGACGCATTTTTCCGCTTTCCTCTTTTTAAGTTCGGTTTAGGCTGAAAGTTGTTCACATGTTTTTTGAAAACGTTTGCGACATTCCCATGGTTGCCTCGCCAAACGTCGGGGTGAAAAATCAGAAGTCTGATGGCTCTTATAGAGTTACTTTAGGTTTTATTATTTTTAAAAGCGTTATTACTTAAAATGTTAATCAGTTGAATTGTTTTCACTAGTACTCTGACTCAGACCTTGCTAAGCCAGTTGAAAAAAAAGGAAGAATTCATAATATTTATTGACTGATTTCGTTTGATTGTTGCCTTGATTAAATTCTTCATTGTACAAAACTTAAAATGAGTCTGACCAATGGTATTGACGGAACCATTAACTTTTTCAATTGTGGTAATCTTTAAAAAGAGTGTTTTAGAGTTCCAACGGAGTTGGCCGAAAGAATACGAAAAATATTCTTTTTAAAAACTACCAAAATTGAAAAAGTTTATGGTTCCCTCAATACCATTAATTTTTGCCTTGTCTATTTGTAATTAATTTATCATCATAAATGGGTTTTATTTAACTGAAAGCGCTCACATAATCATTGAGATTCGACGCGGTCAAAGATCGTCACTAACTCTGATCTTCCAAACACCAACACAACTCTGTTCCATCTTATCGAAGCAGCAGATTGGCTGCCCATTAAAAATTAAACATAATTTTAATATGATTTTCTCCGGAAACTTTATTGAAAATAAACTTGTCTGTATGCAGAGGCCGCCAGTGCAACAAGATTTCTCAGTAATTTGCAATCACTGCCATAGATTGATTGAACGTCTCTATCGCCTGCGCAACGTTAACATCCACTGTCTTATCATGCACTCTCAAGCTATTATTTGTCCATGCCAGTGTAGTTTATTTATATATTTATCTGTAATATTTTCTCGTCAACCAAGGAATGTTGAGTTATTAAGAGTTTCGATGAAGTGTCAGCAATGTATTATTAATTGTAAAATTATTTTTCAATAATTACTAGCACCGTTTTGTGTATAATTAAAATTAATTTTCCATTTTCTGGTTTTTATATTGTTACAAACAGTCGCGATTTCTTTTAGATCAAGGTTCATTATTTTTAAAAAACTGATAAGATAAAATAACACTGTTAATTGATGGCAAATTTTTGTCACTACGTGGCTGTTAAAATCTCCGCCACGGGTTCACCCGAAACCGAAAACATGTGCATTTTTTAAAGCAAAGCCTGACTTTTCCAGTTTAGCCTTAGAGACCACAGTGAAAATATATCTTGATATTGAGATATAGTTCTGGCAGTCCTCTTCAGAACAGTGTGCCTTTGCAAATGCCTTTCGGCGTTTCGCGACGGCGTCTGCGACTTTAGAGGACCACCAGGCTTTAGCAGGGCGACTGATGCTGCCAAAGGGAATGGCAGAAGTGGCAGCATCATTGAGTAATTTGGTAAAGGTGTGAGTCACTTCAGAAAGAGAAAATATTCTGCAAAGCCAGTGGGAGGAGGGCAGGGGGTATCGATATAAGAAAGGTAATCGTCCCAGCGAGCTTTGTTGTAATTAAATGAGGGAGGGCGGGAGATAGAATTAATTAAAGGAAAGGTAGGAATAGCAATAAAGATAGGAAGATGATTTAAGCTGAGATCCAGAAGGGTCTGCCATGTGAGCAAGAACCAAAGAGAGATCAGGGGAGGAGAGGTTTCCAGTGGCGCGATGTAGTAAGGTGTGATGCCTTCCAACTTCTAACCCACCTTCCAGAATCTGCGTTACAATTTCTTTTATATATCTTTATTAAAGATATATAAAAGAAATCAGTTCTATCAGTGCCAACTACTGTAAGCTTGTCATGTAATTCGGTGTTGGCAATGGTGTTGAAGATCTTTTGTGCTATGGTTTTCCTTTGCCATCCTCTGTGGAAAAATGAGAAAGATAGTATTCACCAGGCTGCCCAACCATTGTATAGTGATCTTCAAGTTGCACAGACCTGTAAAACTTGTCATTTGGCCCTTGCATGGTGACCTGTGTTGCATCTTTGCGCCCATCAAAGTATATGACATTCACTAACTTGAAATTTTCCTGCTCCTTTTTCCTAATTTCAGCACGGCATCGTTCTCGCTCTCTTCCAAGCTTGCTACGATCAATAACGTATGTCTTGTCATCATCAGTAATTAGACCCAAATCTTGCATCACACTATTAGCGATCGCAGCAGCAGCTCTGTCGGATATCTGAAAACGCTCACTTATCCTTGCAAGGTTTGACCAAATCATTCGATTCTGATTTTCATATGGCTTTGATTGAGAAACAAATTCAGAAGCAGCAGAAGATTGCGTTTGGTCTGTGTTGGTTGAACTAGAATCTGACAGATAATCCAAAGCTGACTCAGGCACTGATGTAACTGATGTAACGGAAGAACATGTTGGTGGTTCTGGATGAGGTTGTAAGGGTCGAGAGCGCCTCAAAAACTGTATGTCAGCTGACGTTAAAGGAACCACAGCATCCACACATTTTCCAACTCGCTTACTAGTTTGATCTTTATAAAAAGCATAATCATCATCTGTCATTTTCAAACCATCTTGTTTCTCCAAAATTCTGCGCTGCTTATCGTCAGCACAAAAAACATCAAATATTTCATCAATAGTTGACATAAACTCTTTATCCTTTTGTAAAAATGCTTCTCCTCGTTTTTTCTTTGACCAGCAATCAAGTGCACTGAAACAATTCACAAAACTTTGAACTTTTTTCGAAATGGTGTACAGATGAATGGGATATACGTTGCACCATACCCATCTGTCATAAATTTCTCTGGCAATGTCATTTGCAGCATTGAAGGTTCGAAAGTTTTTCAAATGAAGAATGCGTTCTATTACATGTCACTTGGTAGGCAATACTCCTGGTGGAAAACTATCACGGTTAGAAAAAGTGTATCCACTATGTAAAATCTTCTTTACAGAAGTTGAACTCCGTCTTTTCATGTTTAACTACTTCGCAGTTTGGCCAAAGCTTTGATTTACACAATTACTTAACAATATACCTGCAAAAAATAATAATAACTTTTCAGATAACTATTAGTTAAGTACAAACAAACAAACTTATTAAACAGTTTTTCTATCATAACTTTTTTTCTAGTGGAAATAGACAAAAACTTTCTCTTAGCACATATAGAAACATGATGATTCTGCAAATTTTGAGCCATAAATCATGCCTCTACGATAAGCGGTTACTGAGTTACGACATTTTTAGGAAATTTTACCCCTCAAAACACATTTTGGGTGGTTGCTAGCCCCCCAAAGGTAGCAACTCGCCAAAACCAATTTTTTTCGTAGATTTTACCTGTTTGGCAGGTTTTTAGAACTACACTTTTTTCAATTTCAAAAAAAAAATTATTTTCACTCCACTCTAATCTTTAATCTCTCTTGGTCAACTCATACCTTCCTATCAGGCTGGAAACAATCGACCATCATTCCAACAGTAAACATTGTAGTATAGTTAATATAAAGTTACGATATCAATTTTTATGAAGTATCGTTATAATTACAGTCAGGGATGGGGGGATGACTGTGGAAGAGCACTAGCTCCGGCTCCAGCTCCGGAGCTATCAAACGCTTATCCACTAACTCCGGCTCCGGCTCTTCAGCTCTTTAATAAACAAGTAGTTTATCATTTAGTGTTTAAATCTTTTTTGCCATAAACTATACTATTCGAACAAGAATCACGACTTCTGATCTTTACAATTACTGTATAGTAATCAAATCTGAAAGCGAGTACCAAGAAATATAACTAAATAAAAATCAATTGTGGGTTCATCTAAACAATGAAAAGGTTAAATCGTAACTATTATAAATTCCAAACTCCTCACTGACAAACAGCTAAACTTTATCTCTTTAGTGGAAAATTTTAGAAGTAAGGCAAAGCGGGGCGTGTTGTCACAGCAAGTTTTCTCCTACTTTAACTAAGTTAGTTAGGAGACTATTTTTGTTGTAGTAACATCTTTTCCCGCCATCTTCATTTTAAGTTTCTGTTTGCAAAAAAAATCACGCAGCTTTAGTGCTAAACTGAAAAATCATCATAAAATTTGCACGTGATGTATATTTTGCTAACGTTTGGAAATTGAGTTTTGTTTAGATAAAAGCAGCGTGGACAGAAGTATAATGTCAATTTTATAGCTTAGTATATTAAGAGTTTAGCTGAAAGTCTAGGCACTAATAGCATGCTTCTACCAGTTGCAATTTGCAATTTTATCAAGATGGATGGGTTGTAGCGAGTTGTCACAGGTGTCAGTGCCGAGCAATCTGACAACTCCGAGGTGTCTTCATTTTCCGAACAATTGCAAATAAGTGGTGTAAAGGTAGATGATTATATCCTGGTCCGATTTACTACTAAATTAACAGAAAAATTTTATATTGGCCAAATGATGGAGATGGGTAAAAAAAGAAAAATAAGAAATTCATACAACAATTATAACTCGAATGAAATTTCACAAAAAAGGAAACACGTTTCGCTTTCCTGATGTTGAAGACACTGGTATACATAGAATAGAAGATGTGGTTTTTCTTCTACCACAACCGAAATGTGGCACTACTTTGAGAAGTGCTGAACAGTTTAAATTCGATTGCGAACGTCTTCAACATTATAACGTTAAATAAAGGTTAACATTTTTGCAAACACGCTTGTTATACATATAATTTGTTTCACAGGACAATATTTAATTTATGACTTGTTTTTGATTGGTTCATTTAATGCTTTCAATAAAATTTCGTTTAAAACATTGCAGTTTTCTTTTATTAAGTCTCTTAAAGGGCAGGAAATATGTGACCACACGCCCCTTGCTCTGTGAAAAAAAATATTTTTTTTAACTTTGTTTTTGTGAAAAGGTGTTTGGAATTGAGAAATTATTTTGCCGCCGTTACAGAGGGTACATAGGCAAGAATAAAACTCCATGGCAAAATTATTGCTATATCAACCAGTAAAAGCACAATGTTAAAAATCCTAAAACTGTAACAACACGCCCCACTTTGCCTTACATGTGCGCGAAACAAAAAACTCGCAAGAGATTTAACGCACGAGCTAATAAGCGAGAACGTTTGTGACGAAACATTAAGACAATAAAAAAGATTGAGTCAGCCCAATCTTCACTCTACAATTTTAAGAAATAAATTTACGACGTAACAATCATGCAAAAATTGAACCAAATAAAAAATTTAAGTTATTCAATTCTCACGGCTACATTATGTTTTAGTCATATTAAATTTTGATATTTATTTACTCTTAATCACTGAGGGTTTAAATTAGTGATGGGATGATGCCAATTTTTTTTTCGACTCCGATGCCGATTTCAACAACATTTTTCGATTCCGATTCTTCTTAGTCAGAATTCACCTTGTTTTTTATATGAGGCTAACAATTTTTTTAAAGCACCTAGTTTAATTAGTTGCATAATTGATGTACAGTGCCTCTTCCTTAATTGTTTTAAATTGTTCACCATTAGCCATTGTAAATTAAAGATTATATGTATATTAAAGAGTGAATCAATCATCCTCGCAGAGTGCCCAATTAAAGAATAAGAGCAATATTTTAATACAAATTAGTTTAATCACTGTTTTAAAAAAACCACAAAAATCCGTTGCTTTTTTATTTAAATAAAATATTGATCCTTATTCAATTAAAATGATTTTATTTGAAAAAGGATATTTAAATATATTATACAAAATTTATTTAACTACTTTTTAAAAAACCAAAACAGTTTGTTTCATTCTATTGAATCTTCCTGTGTTTGCAGGAAAAATAAAGAATATAATCATTAGTAAACATAGTACTATGTTTTCATAACATCATTAAGAAAGCATAGTACGATAAGTCAATCTTATCTGATAAATAATACGTAGTTCTGCAAAACATAATTTATAAGAGGTCGTTTCAAAATTTTAAATTATTTTACCAGCGTCGGCAAAGTTTTTTTTTATACAATAATCAAACCTATCACGCTAATTAGAAGTCTTGTGTAGCATGGATTAAACATATAAGCGGGGCAAAAAGAGAGCTCAGCTCTGCCTGTCCAGTGCATATAAAAACTAGGACTATGCCCATTCTAGCACAAACGAAAGAGAGTTTAGTTCAGTTCAGTTTAGTCGTTTTTTATTTTCGCCATTTGTCGAACAAAATACTTACATCAACGTAATTACACTACGGAAAAAGGGACATGCAACAAAACGAAACAACGTTGAAACATGCAAAAACTCAATAAACTACACTAGCTAAGGTAACGGCTTGCATGGTTGCATCACCTAGAAAAAAGAGCAGGTCCCTTTTTCCGTAATGTAATTACGTTGATGTAAGTTTTGGTTCGGTCCAGGTCCAGAATGGACATAGCTCTTTGAAAGATGTCACAGAAACACGACGTTCGAAGAAATTACAGCATATTGAGGGGATCTATGGTTATAAAGCGATAAAAAGTAAGAGAAAACGAGCAGGAAAAGAGAAGTAACAGAGCGTGCATCAAGACACAATCGGACTTTAACCAGATTATCAGCAAGATCGTTGCAGGGAACCCATTGCAAAGGCGTGATCGATCCGAATAGCGAGCCTAACAACAGAGACTGATTCAATACAGCGATTGCCCAAATGACGACTTTCAAAACAGCATGGATTAAATTAGTGTTGGCACAACAGCCGGTATTTTGCGAGTCACCGTTTCAAAACAATCAACGTTTTAAAACAGTCGCAATCATTGTTTCGAAGCATTTGTCTTTTTTGAACATTGAGATAGAGATGTTTAGTAATCTTAATTTATCCAAGCATGAAATGTTGTTTTGAAAGCAGCTATTTTAGCAGTCACTGTAAGGCTTATGGAGAGAAACTAGAGATACAGATCCCAGAAGCTAGATTAAAACATAGATTTCGTTGCGCAGCAATGCATACAGTATATTCGGCATGCACTCTGGCTCCCAGAGCCCAACACAGTTAGGAACCAATTTATTAGTCCATACTGTGACGTCCATTCTTAGGAGAGAGGCAGGTAGTAGCAGCAACATTTCGAGTATCAGGTGGGTCTCTGCTGGAACAGGAGTTGAACAAAATGTGTTAATCGAGATCTATGGGGAAGGCCGGGGAGGAGATACGGGCACAGAACCAGATATTCTCTGAGAAAGTCGGCGTCCAAGTACCACAGCTTGAGACCTGCAAAAGGATCGCAAGAAAGGTATTTTTGTTTCTTTTGCACGTCAACCCTTGCCATGACGCTAATAGGAAAAATACAACTAAAGATTCAAAAAGTAAGTAGTTGAAATTAAAAAAAATTTTTATATGTGCCATAACTGAAATTTAGAGCTCTGGTTGGACTGCGCTTATGATTTTGACAGAATATTGCGCCTCATGTGATTTGAAAATCTTAATGCGCTGCACGGTCTCGGTTCAAAACCCACTCGCGCCTTTCTGTTGTGTCCTTGGGAAAGACACTTTACGGCACATTCCCCTGCTGGGTGGTCTTTACAAGCAGTTTTAAATTTCAGTCATATCTCTATTAAATTACAAGCCCACAGAAATATCTTGGCATCTCCGGAAGCAGGTCGGGGTAATTGCCAGCCATATGTATTAGCTCCTCCGTCGCTTTCCTGCGAGTCAGGAGGATGAATATAGAGATAAAAAAAATTAATATAGTCTTTTTAAATACATTAAACGTAAAGCGCATTACGCATAACATAACATAATTTAATTTAATATTTAATTTAATTAATAATAACATAATTTAAAAAAGACATTACCCTCTGCTTAACATAATTTGTAAAAGCTTGTAAAACAAGATTTGTAAATAATTTTTTGCACTGCGCTTAACATGATTTAAAACCTAAAACTTAAACTGGGGGGTGAAAGGTTCGTAGGGGGGCATGAGCAACTGGCTGCAAACTAAATTTTAACTCCTAGATTCTTAAACTTAAGGGTAGGCCGCCCTGGGGGTGGAGTGAAAGGTTTACAGGGGGCACGAATAACTAGCTACAAACTAAATCTTAACCGAACCTGGCGGCCTTTTTGAAGAAAATTGAAAAATAGGACACCAAATCTAAGTGAAGACTTTTTGTGAACATCATAATTTTGGGACGGAACTTGTTCGTGTGATAAAAGGGGGCGCGATTTCTGTTTGCAGGACAAAAAGGGGGCACGGTCTCAAAAAAAACCCTGATTTAAAAAAGACATTGCGCAAGTTGCGTTGCGCTGTACATGATTTATAAAAGCGCATTGCGCAAGTTGCGCTGCGCTTCACTAATTTCAAAGACTAGTTGCGCTTTAGTGCGTTGTGCTTCACTAATTTTAAAGATTCGTTGTGCTTTGCTAATTTTTGGAAAAATGCCCACCTCTGCAAGCAAATAACTCTCTTTCGAAACATGACCACGCCTTTTGTGCAGGAGTTAACGCTTTGGACCAAAATGCAAGCGGTTGGCATTTTCCACAGGAGATCTGCTGCAATACAACTCCAACTGCGCTATCACTGGCGTCTGTTATTAGCTCTAAGTCCGCTTCATGATTAGGGTGAACTAAAATTATCGCTTCCGTAATTGCTATCTTAGCTCTCGCGAAACATTTGTCAGTTTCTGGGGTCCACCAGATACGATAGGTTCTCGGTGCTAGTTAAAGAATATAAGGGGCCGAGGATTTTGGTACAGTTTGGTATAAATCGATTATAAAATTGAATCATACCTAAAAATCGTCTAAGCTGCTTTTTAGTACGCGGTTTTTCGTAATCAACTATAGCCTGCACGTTGGTTAGGGTTAGTTTGATTCTCTCAGATAATACTATGTGTCCCAAAAAGGACAATTGGTTTACGGCCAATACGGATTTTTTTGTGTTTACAACTAAACCATGCTCTTCCAGTCGTTTGAAAACCAAATTCAACAGCCTCTGATGATCTTCCAAGCTGGAGGACATAATAATGATGTCGTCTAACTTGCGGAAGACCAGAAAGAACTTCATTCATGAGTTTCTGAAAATAACCGCTGGAGGTGGCCAGGCCCATTGGCAAAAAAAGATGTTTAAAATTTCCAATTGGAGTAGTTATTGTTAGTTTATGTGAGTCCGCTGGACGGACCGGAATGTGGTAATATGCATCTTTGATGTCAATTGAGCTAAACCAAGAGCATCCGTGTGCCATGGCTGATAAATCATTAATGTTTGGAATTGCATGGCGAGGTACTTTTAAAATTTTGTTTAGGGTCACAACATCAGCGCAAAAGCGATACTTTTCTGAGGGTTTTTTACCATAGCAATCGGACTTGCCCATAGACTGTGGCTTTCAGCCAATATGCCTTGCGTGACTAATCGCTTTATTTTATGTTTCAAAGCTTCAAATTTATCTGGCGCCAATCGTCGAGAGCGAGGCCAAACCGGAACTTCGGTGTTTGTTTCAACATGAGCAACAACGGAGTGTTTTATTTTCGGCAACGAGTGGTTTGTTCAAAAACTTGCGGATACTGAGATTTTAATTTTTCTAAAATAGAGGTGTCCGAAGCTTGCGAAGATTCTATAGTAAACTCCGTGGCAACGCCCTCATCAATGGGAGAAACAAATTTTTCTTCGTTGTGAGATTTAAAAAGTGTTCGTGCATTGAGATCGACACATAAATTAAAATAACGTAGGAAATCTGCTCCTATAATTCCGTATGGTAAGGCTGCTATAACAAAATCGTAATCAAAAAGTTGCGAGAAGCCAAGATTAATTTGTGTTTTTAATTGTCTATTAATTTCTAGTGTGCCACCACCAATAGTGGAAAAATGGCAGGTATCTGTGTTAAAGCTTTTAGAATTGCTAATTACATGTGACGGTATACCTGAATAACTAGCCCCTGTATCGATTAAAAAGTCAATGTCGTGACAACTGTCATGTATGAAAAGTAGAGGACTTGATGCTACTTGATTCGTGGTGAGAAGCGCTCTAATAAAATGGTTTTTATGGTTGTAAAAGGTAGATCAGAATCAGTATCAGTATCAGTATCAGTATCTTTTATTTCTGCTCCGCCACAATACAGTAAAAACAGAAAGAAATAAACAAACATATAGGACTATAGCAGAAGAAGAAAAAGGAAGAAGCAACAAAACGTTAAACGTTATAGCATGCACACAGTAATATTTGACATAGTAGTTAGAAGAATGATGCATGGTTGCAACACCTTACATAGAAAAGCAGATAAGGAATTATAAGACAGGGAAAAACAAAATAAGAGACAAAAAAGAAAAGCGCGGCAAAGCAAGACGTACCATTAATCTATCTTCGGCCATAAATCGGCAATCATACGCATGACTTTGCTATCGCTATTTAGTGCTGTGGCGAGCGCAGCAAATTTTGAGCGTTCTGATGTGACATTTGTTATAGTATGTGACGTCATAGCGCACGGCTCTACTGCCTTCTTCTCTCTGGTTTGATAAGTGTGGTTAACCGCGTGAAAAACTATTAGTATAACTTACAGATTCAGTCGTATAACTATCGTGTAACTCCGTATAAATAAAAGAGCTAACTGCAGATACTAGTGGAACTCATAACATGGCGTCGTCGACAGTCAGCTTATAAATTTGTTTGAATAAAATAAGCTTACGAACCATTATAAAAGTATACTGCAAGTTCGTGATCGGAGAATTGTAAAAGATTGAAGATAAAAGCAAAATGGCAAAAAATAATCGAGAGCTGCAAGCAGAATTAGAAGCAGCAAACAAACGTATAGCCGAATTATCTCAATCTAATCAAAACGCGAATAGTAATATTAATAATGATGAACCTCCTTCTTGGTTAAAAACTTTTTTAGAAGCACAGTTGTCAATGCAAAGACAAACACAAGAACAGAATGTCGAAAATCAGAGACAAATGCAGCTCGAAAGTCAGCGACAAATGCAACAAATAATCGAACGATTTTCGCAACAGCAGCTGCCTCAAAGCGCGAATAGCGAAAGAAGCGAATCACGTGAGCAAACCATTGACGTCAACAATTCTAACAACGAGGCAAGACGAACCAAAGCGGACGCACAAAAGCCTTCCACACTGCAGGTGGGAATTTCGTTAGCTGAATTTGCGAAATGGCGTAAATCGTACAACGATTATGCTACGGTCTTGCTTGCAACAGAGCTGCCATTGAGCAGTCAGTTGGCATTGCTTCGCGGTTTTTTTTCGATGGACATGCGAGAAGCCGTAGAACACGTACTTCTTATCTCGGATGATACGACACTTAAACCAGACGAAGTGTTAGACAAAATTAAAAATTACATCCGGAGTCAAAGAAATATAGCGTTAGATTGCGTCGCGTTCGAAGAGAGAAAGCAAGCGGCTGGCGAAAACTTCGATTCGTTTTTAATCGCGATTAAAACTTTGGAGAGAGACGCAGACTTGTGTAATGAATGTTTAAATCGTCGTTTAGTCACAAAAATCATGTCGGGAATATATGACAAAGAGACTCGAACAAAGCTCCTAGCCATGTCCCCATTACCTGATCTTCAGACCGTCACTGATTTATGCAGATCGGAAGAATCAGCAAAACTAGACGACGCGCGAATAAGCCGACAGCTGAATGAGAGAAGAGCGTACCAAAGCAAATTTCGCCGAAATTTCTCTAAATCTAAAGAGCGCACTAAAACGCCCTGTACAAAATGCGGTAAAAAAGACCTGCCCACCAAAAGGTCAAACCTACTGTCCCGCAAAGGATACAGAGTGCTTAATATGTCGCAAAAAAGGTCACTTTACATCAGTGTGCTTTCACAACAAACCCGGGTTTAACAGACGCGAAGAAACGAAGAAAAAGTTAACGGGACAAATAAAGCGTAGATGCAATGCTAATGCAAATTTTGCTAACTCCGCGGCGCCCAAAATAACTGTTAATCTTTTTTCTCTTAAACATCGTAACCCGTTAGGTTCCACAGAAACTACACCAGACACAGGTGCTGAAGCAAGTCTTGTTGGGGTAAACATCATTCAACGGCTCGGAATAGACCTTGCTAATCTAATGCCGCCAAATCAAGACACTCTTAGTGCAGTAAACCGGCAGACCGTAACATGCGTAGGGACTTTCCCATGCATCATCGAATACTGCGGCCGATTCGTGGAAGAAACCATTTACGTCTGTCCTGAGGTAGAAGATTTTTTGCTTGCTTGGTACGTATGTCAACAGGTTAACATTCTACCCGACACGTATCCTCGACCGATAAATTCATCAAAAACACCTCGAAAATTAGCAAGCATATTAAAAGCAGAGAACACAAGATTCATTATATCAGAGAACCCAACTGAAGCAGAAATTAGTAAAATTGAGAACAAGTTGATAAAATCGTACAGCGATGTGTTTTCAGAAGACACAACATTACGGGAAATGAACAGTAAACCCATGAAAATTTGCTTGAAAGATGATGCTGTTCCATTTGCTTTACCTGTTCCACGCCAAATACCTTTAACTTTCAGAAAGATGGTGAAGACAGAGCTTGACCAACTTGTACAAGCCGGAGTCATTGCACCAGTAACAGAAGCAACTGATTGGGTGCACCCTATGGTCGTTGTACAAAAACCCAATGGTGGAATTCGTCTCTGTATTGATTTGCAGAAATTGAACAAATACGTACGCCGTCCATATCATCCATCTAAATCACCTGCTGAAGCTATTTCGAATATTTCTTCTTCGTCTAAATTTTTCTCAACATTAGACGCCACTAAAGGATACTGGCAAGTACCTTTAGAAAAAGAAAGTCAAGACTTTACCACATTCATTACGCCGTTCGGAAGATTTAAATTCCTTCGAGCTCCGATGGGACTAGCTTCTTCTCAAGACGAATATTGCGCAAGAGGCGATGAAGCTCTGCAAGGCATTGAAAAAGTCGAAAAAGTGGTAGATGACATTCTTATTCAAGGCGAAACCGCACAGGAGCACTTGAATACCGTAGTGGCTGTACTAAACAGATGTCGAGAACACGGTATTACTCTTAATCCGAAGAAAGTGCAGTTACTACAAAGTGCTGTGAGATATGTCGGATATATAGTGAGCAGCGACGGTATTAAAGCAGACCCCACAAAAATTGAAGCAATCTCTGAATTCCCTGCTCCAACAAATATAACTGAATTACGATCTTTTATGGGTATGGCAAACCAGCTGGGCGAATTTACTCACCTACTCAGTGAAGCAACAGGCCCACTTCGGGACTTGCTCAAACCAAAAAATGCTTTTCTCTGGTCACCCCAGCATGAAGAAGCATTTACAAAGACAAAAGACATTCTTTGTAGCCCCCATATTTTGGTTGCATTCGACCCCAATCTGGAAACGATGCTGCAAACAGATGCATCTCGGTTGAAAGGTCTAGGTTTTGCACTTTTGCAAAAACATCAAGAAACGTGGAAATTGGTTCAAGCAGGATCACGTTTTATAACTGAGACTGAGGCCAACTACGCTATGGTTGAACTGGAATTGCTCGCTGTTGTTTGGGCTATGCGTAAATGCCGAATATATCTGCAAGGCTTACCCAATTTCGAGCTGATAGTAGATCACAAGCCATTAGAGTCAATCCTGAATACCCAGACACTCGATATGGTGGATAATCCCAGGATTGAGAGACTTAAAGAAAAACTCAGCGCTTTTATATTCCACACCACCTGGAGAAGAGGCAAAGACCATGTGATCCCCGACGCGTTGTCACGAGCACCGTGCCGCGACCCAGAACCAGAAGATATCATAAACGTAGACACAACCAGAATGATCTGCAAAAACATTTCTACAATTCTGAGAGGAAAAGACCCAGAAGTCACAAAAGAAACATTTATCGATCCAATGCTGGAAGACTTAAAAGAAAGTACTCAGCAGGACGAAGCAGCACAACAATTAATCACTGCTATTAAAAGCAACTTTTCAAAAGGAAACGAATATCCATTAGCTCAACCTTTCAAAAAGCTGAAAGATCAGCTTGCTTTCGAAGATGGATTAATTCTCCTGAACAGCCATCGCATTGTGGTGCCGGTACAGAAAAGAAAAGAAATACTGACAAAGCTACATGCCTCACATCAAGGCATCGAAAGAACAAAACAAAGAGCGCGTCAAATAGTGTACTGGCCAGGAATCAATAGCGACATCAAAAATACCGTTGAAGCCTGCACGAAATGCCAAGAGCACCAACCAAGCTTGCAACAGGAACCATTACAACGCGATCCCCTCCCATCAAGACCCTTTGAAGACGTATCTGCAGATTTATTTTATTATGCCGGTAAGACTTACCTGGTTTATGTAGACCGTCTGTCGGGATGGATTAAGCTCAGCGAGTTCTCTCATGACCCTAGTTGACATCAGATAATCAGCACTATAAGAAAATTTTTCGTGGACACAGGGGTACCAGTACGAATCAGAACTGACGGAGGACCGCAATTCACATCAAGCAAGTTTCAACAGTTTCTCAAGAAATGGGGAGTAACTTCCACCATAAGTACTGCACATTACCCACAGTCAAACGGACACGCAGAAGCAGCAGTGAAAGCCATGAAGCACCTTGTTGCCAAAACTGCTGAACATGGTAGTCTCGACTGCGATGAGTTTAGCAGCGGCCTAATCGAATGGGTTAACACACCCAAGGCCCATGGGTTATCACCAGCCGAAATCTTATACGGTGCCCCGCTACGTTCAATCGTCCCAGCTAAACTGAAATATTTCAAGGAAGATTGGCAAAACAAATTTGACAAGTGGGATGCAGCCTTATCAAATCTACAAGTGGCTGCAGAAACAGAATACAATAAACGAGCAAAACACCTCAATCCACTAAAAATCGGACAACATGTTCGAATTCAAGACCATATTACAAAAAAATGGTTGCGATCGGGACTCATCATCGGCGTCGGGAGAAACCGCGACTACCACATAAAACTACCGAGCGGTCGAGTCTGTTGGCGCAATAGACGTTTTATTCGCCCTCTCCCCACCGAAGGGGGAGACCCCAAAGAGGAAATGATGACATCAGACGAACGTCACGTCCATTTTGAAGATGAAGTTTTCCCACCATCTCCAACCTCGCGGCGAAGCGTGAGACAAAAACGCTTTCCTGATCATTTAAGAGATTTTGTATGAAGTAGCGTAAAACTCATAGCGCTTGTGCCGTATTGTATATAGTTTGTTGCATGTTTATTAATCGGGCTCGTACAACGTACTAATATTTTTCTTAAACAACCTTTTCGCTAAAAAGCTTCTTAAAAGGGGGTTGTTATAGTATGTGACGTCATAGCGCACGGCTCTACTGCCTTCTTCTCTCTGGTTTGATAAGTGTGGTTAACCGCGTGAAAAACTATTAGTATAACTTACAGATTCAGTCGTATAACTATCGTGTAACTCCGTATAAATAAAAGAGCTAACTGCAGATACTAGTGGAACTCATAACAACATTAGCTTCTGCAAAGAGTAGATTGATCAAATGAAAGTAGCCCTGTACGTTATTAGACCAAAACTGTGGTAGCCGAAGTATGTTTTGTTGTGCATTTAATGTTGTATGTTCGTCATGTAACACATTAAAAACGTCGTTATTAAGAGGCGGAATAGACGGTCGCTGATTTGTGATCTGCGTAGAACTTAAATTGACTGGAGGCGACTGCCGATCCGGTGAGATATTAAAATTATTAGCATAATTTGTCACTGTGCTATTTGAATGTAAACAATACAAATAAGTCCAAGTTAAAAAGGTAACAAGTAAAACGCCGATTAAAAATATAAAAATAAACCACGAATCAGTCACATTAGGTATCAACGTCATAATCTTTGTTGCAATAAATTACTTGAAATAAATATTGTCCTTTTATGTTTCAGTTGAGGTCACCAAAAATGTAGCGGTTATATATATTGGTACGTATATGTTCCAGTCGGGCTCACCAAAAATGTAGCGGTTATATTTATTTGATAGGTATATAGGGGAATTGTGGGACCCATGGAACAACGGATTTATTTGAAAACGGAAAACAGATTTTTTGAAATTTTTGCATTTAGAAACACACTTTTATAAGACATGCTGATTCCAAAATTAAAATTCGTGGAACTGCTGGTTTAGAAGGCAGTAAAGCTGATTTTTGATTTTGGGGTAAAAAATGTCTTTTTTAGGTTAATCTTTGTAAGAATTTTATAGTTTCTTAAAGTTAATAAAAACTATTAGTGTTGGTTTCTTTGAAAAGACTACTTATCTAGCTATCAGTTGATCAAAAGCTTTGGTTGTCAAAGTGTAGTGGGTATGAACTAAAAGCTATTTTCCATCAATTATAACTATGTGGGACCTTTGGAACATGGCGTTCCATAGGTCCCTTGTATTTCAGGTCATGCCTACATTTAAATCTAGATTATCGAATAAGGGTTTGTTTAGTGAAGAAGACCTAAATAAAGCTTTGAAAGGTGTTCTTACTAATGAACTCAGTTTCAGAAAAGCTTCAAAAGTTTACGGAATACCTATAGGTACTTTGCACCATTATAAAAAAAAGATGCATCCAGGAAACACTAAAGTTAAGAAAATGTCTATGACTACAACTCAAGTGAGTAAATTTTTGTTGGGTTAAGTTTTATGCTTTTAACCTAGGCCTATACTGACAAAGAGGCTAACAGATTTTGTCAGTTAGGCTAATGGTTTGATCTAAGCTTAATTAAGATTTAAGAATGAAATCTAACGTAATGAAAAACTAAGTTATTAAATAAGGAATTGAATAACCTAATTTAATACCTTATTTAAAAACCTAGTTAGTTTATAAATATTCTAACTAGGTTATTAAATAAGCAATTTATTGACCTAGTTTTTCATATCCAGTTAAAAGGTATTTTTATAGATTTTTACAGAAGATGAAGAACATGCATTAAAGGATTACATCATTAAACTTTCAAAGCTGTTTTATGGCTTTGACAAAATTAACGTTAAAAAACTTGCTTATGAATATGCAAAAATAAAAAACAAAAAAATTCCTAATTCATGGAATAAAAAAAATTGCTGGAAAAGATTGGCTAAAAGGCTTTCGTAAGCGAATGGGAGATTTAAGTTTGAGAAAACCTGAAAGTAGGCTACAAGCCTTGCCAGAGCCATGGCATTCAATCCTTTTAATGTTCATGCTTTTTTTGACAACATCAAAAGTATTCTTAGCAACTCAAACATCTCTCCAACCAGAATTTGGAATCTTGATGAGACTGGAATTAACACAGTTGCCAATTTCAGGCATATTTTATGTAGAACTGGTACCAAGCAAGTTAACCAAATAAGATCAGGGGAACGTGGTTTAAACATTAGCCTACAATGTGTTGCTGTGTCAGTGCTACTGGAATGGCTCTACCGCCAGCATTCATATTTCCCAGGGTTCGATTTGCAAGCCACATGTTTCGCGGTGCTCCTGCTGGTAGTCTTGGTTTGGCCAATCCATCAGGATGAATGAAACAAGACATTTTCCCACAAGTCTTGAAACATTTTATAGACAATATGACAGTATCCCAAGATCAACCGGGAGTGCTGATCATGGATAATCATAACAGCCATATAACTTTAGGGGTGTTGAGCTAGCTAAAAACCATGGCTTAGATCTGCTTACCCTGCCTCCTCATTGCAGCCACAAACTGCAATCTTTAGATGTGGGTGTATTTGGAGCCTTCAAGAAATTCTACAGCTCATTTTGTGATGAATGGCATCTGTCACATCCTGGGGAAACACTGTCTTTATATTATGTTGCTGGATTGTCTAATAAAACTTTTGTTAAATTCTGCACCTTGGAAAATATTACTTCTTCATTCAGGCGGACTGGAATATTTCCCTTCAATTCAGGAATTTTTACAGAGGATGAATTTTTACTTTCCATAGTATCTGATCAGATGCAAAACGTTTATTCAGGCGAGGCAAACATTGACGCAAGGGTGCTTGACACCACTGAGGCTGCTGTTCAATCTACATCTACCCAGCGTCATCAAACCCAGGCTGTAGCCTGGAAGCAGTTCCTAAAACCTCTTTTATTGAATCAATTGCCCCACTGCCGAAAGCAAGGCCACGAAAAATTCGGCGTTGCAAGAGAGTTTCTTCTGCCATCATCACACGCACACCTGTGAAAAAAGATTTTTCCCTCGGGAATCAGGAGATAGTTCAACAGATGAAGAAGAGGTATTTGCTAATTCAGAAAGTAATGCCAGTCTGTCTGATGGTTATTCCAGCCTTGCTCCACAAACTGAGAAGCTTGTCATACTCAAATGTGGTGATTTTGTTATTGCTAATGTGCACACTGCAGCTCGAAAATATAAAAAGTTTATTGGAAAGCTGGTTAGTGGACCAGATGAAGATGAAGACTTTGAAATTAGTTTTCTGGAGAGGTCAAGAAAAATTAAAAATGGATTTGTCTTTCCAGAAATGGAAGACCTAGCCTCCATTGGCAAAAAAGATATTCAAAAAATTTTGCCCCCACCTCATGCAGCTGCTCAAACTAAACGGTTATGTGGGGTGATGAAATTTAACGTTGATTTATCATATTGTAACTTTTTTGTGTGTGCATGTTTGTTTATGTATATTTTTGTGTTTATTTGAAGTTAATGTGAAAAAAACAACGTTTGATAGCTTTGAAAGAAGTGTTCCATAGGTCCCAAATTTTTACATTTCGTTTCACAGGTCCCACAGGACCTATGGAACGAAATGTAAAAATTTAATAATTGCTTGTAACTTGGCAACCAATTACCACAAAGCTAAACCATTTTATCTCGATGCAGAGCTACCTAATCACAACATGTAGACCAATTATCAAGCAATTTTTAGTTAAAATATAAAAGTTACGACCGTTTAAAAAAAATCATTCCATAGGTCCCACACTTCCCCTATATATTTATTTAGTATATACTTCTACCGCCACTTACATGTATAGTAGATCGAGAGTCCAGGAATTGATTCTTTTCCTCGTCTCTTCGAGAATTCAGGAAGTTCACTTTCATTCAATTATCACGATGCAAGTTATCTAATAGCTTATTCTTATTTATACAGAATCTTATTCAAATAGGATGATCAGAATCAGAAACAACATTTTGCTTTCATAATTTTGCGACTTCCCTCGACGCCAGTCAAAACGATACTGTCCCAAAAAGAGAACGCTTCTTATTTATCATGCATTTAGACTTGTTTATCATATTATTTATTTATCATGCATAACATGCATTATTTATGCATTTAGACAAAGGCATTGAAAGTATGCTATCACATGCATTGGATTATGACGTAAGTATTGAGAGCTGCATAGTTTTCCCGCGCATTTTAAACAAAGACTTAATTGTGACGTAGCGTTTAGAGCTACACTTGTTACAAGAGCAAGAGCAAAATTTTATTTTGGGCAAGTTTCATGATCATTCTAACCATGTCATCTATTCTAATCATGATCATAAAAAGTCTCAGCAGCTTACAGGTAAGACCACGATGCCAGGCAGTCATAAGCATCTGTTAGAGCAAAATTACCACGCCGTTCTTCTTCTTAGTTTCAAAAGGATTCAAAAGGTCTCTTGTATTAAGTGACAGAACGAATTGAACTACGACTGACTTTCCGCGTAGAAATGGAGTTTGTTCCCTAGGTAGCAACGGATGAATTATTGGCTTGCTCGACGCCGCCCTAGTTAAGTCTTTCGAGAATCGTTTCGGGGAAAAAAAAGAGATATCGGGTGATAGCTCTTGGAGTTCTTTACAGGCTTCATTAGTTTTGAAATCACGACCTGAAGCGCTCTTTATTTTATCTCTTTGTTTATCCTCCTCGTCGTCGTCGTCGTCGTCGTCGTCGTTTGAAGGGCATCCACTCCAGGCCAGACACAAACAGAACTGGGGCCGAGGGTTTATCCTTTTACTACCCCAGACTGCTGCACTGCCTGGATCAGATGCTGGCAGTGATGTTATTAAGCCAGCATCGAGTTTCGTCATCCAAAACCGTCAGACCGCGTGCTCCATGTGGTGCCCGATGTATAGGGCACATTGTTAGTACATGGTCTGCGGTTTGCTCTGAGGCGCCACACTCGCAATTCGGTGAAGGAGCGAGACCCCATTTGTGCATGGACGAATGGAATCGCCCAACACCAGTCCGCAGGCGGTTGAGCTTAACCCAAGCTGCTCGGGGTAAGCCCATCCCAACAGGCCTGACACTGGTCCCGGGCACAAAAGCACGGAGCCTGGAAGCACTTTCACAGTACTCCGCGTTCCATTTGTGATTTGTCCATTCAGAGGCGCGGATGCCAAGTCTGGCAAGATTGTCCAAGAGATTCCGCGCACCTGGCACAAACGGGCGTCTGGATCTTAGTCTCACTTGGCGAATATCTGAGGACCCACTTAAAAGACCATGCAAGATATGATCGGGGTCCAGAGATCCACGGTAAGCCAAGGAGAGTGTCGCTCCTAGTCGGCGAAGCTCAGCTGGCTGGATGCCTGAGAGTACGGGTAGGTGGTCCGTTGGAGTGGGACGCAGGCATCCAAAAACTATGTGCAAGGCGTCATTCAAGACACTGTCAATGAGGCGAGTGTGAGCACTGCAACACCAGACTGGCGCACAATACTCAGCTGTTGAGTAGACTAGAGACAAGGTGGCTATGCGTAGTGTTTTAGCACCAGCACCCCATCCCGAGCCCACGAGTCGCCTCAGCAGTGTGACGCGCGAGGATAGTTTTTTGCGCAATGCCACTAAATGGTGACGAAACGTGAGCGATCTGTCCAGTTTTACCCCAAGGTATGTAGGGGTTGGACAGAACGGTAAAAGTCTACTATTGTTGTAGACCTTTAGCTCACGTTTGGCCTCTCGGTTATTTAAATGAAAGGCTGTCGTCACCGTCTTAATGTGACTGAGCTTCAACCTCCAAGTCTGGAGATACGCTGAAAGTGTGGACATGTCTTGGCTTAAGGTGCCCTCCAAGTCCTTCCAGTTTCCAGAAGAGTGCAACAATGCTAGATCATCAGCATAAGCAAACTTTCTGGAAATCATGGAAGGAAGATCGTACGTATAGATGTTAAATAGGAGGGGAGCCAAGACCGATCCCTGAGGAACGCCGTTTTTAAGACGGCGTAGCCTGCTTTACTTGCTGTCACCGGTGGTAAGGGTGAAACTTCGATTTCAGACAAGCTCCATGATCATTTTGACCATGTGCTTATCCGGAAGTAGTCTCAGCAGCTTGCAGGTAAGGCCACGGTGCCAGACAGTGTCATAAGCAGCTGTCAGATCGATAAATACGGCACCGGCCTTCTTTTTAGCCTCAAAAGAATCCTCGATGTTCTGGGTTAGCAGAACAACTTGATCTATGGTTGACTTTCCGCGTCGGAACCCAGACTGCTCTTTAGGGAGCAGTGGATCGATTAATGGTTCAACGCGGGCGTAGATAAGCCTCTCGAGGATCTTGTAGGGGACACAGAGCAGAGATATCGGTCGATAACTCTTTGGGTCCCCCATGGGCTTTCCGGGTTTTGGGACGCGACCACAAGCGCTCTTCTCTAGATCTTGGGAATTTTGAGTCGGCGCAAACAGGAAGAAAGGAAGTCACGTAACCAGGACTTCAAAGCAGCTCCGGCATGGAGTATAAGCTCGGGGCAGATGGAATCAGGACCCGGAGCTTTACCTGGTTTTAAGTGCTGAAGGGCAGCAGCAAATTCTCTCTGTGAAAAATTGTCAGAGATATTTACTGCGTCTGGTGTTGTGGCCCTCCAAAGGTCAGACACTTCTTGAGAGACAAGTTGAGATGACATGCGATCAACAGCCTCGTATTTCCCATTTCTAACCAACTGAGATGCAATAGCATCGGCTGAAACGGGACAGTGACGAGGAGAGTGTCGTGACCTACCAGTAAGGTTGTTCAAAATACTCCAAGCTTTTCGACTAGAGTGTGAGAAGTCAATGCTCCGAACTGCTTCGGACCATCGATCCCTCCGCTTTATGTCAAGCTTGGCAAGCAGAGCTGCAGCAGCCAAACTTGAGTGGTCTTCCTGAGGAGACTGCAGAAAGGTTTTATAGAGGGATTCACACTCTGCATCCCAACACGGAATATAGTTATTTCAATACCCGCGTGGGATAGTGTTTTTGGCTGCTTTCTTAATGGTGTTACAGAAGTCCTGGTAAGCCGCATCCACATCAAGTGAATCAGGCGGCAACAAAGTCTTTGCGAATTTATTCGTCAAAGCAATGTAGTGACTCCATTTGGCCTTGCGGAAGTTCCATCGCTTAACAGGCATGCTTGGCACTGCTATAGCAAACCTTGGTGGTGTAATAAGCGAGGGTCGATGTTGTGACCTGGGGAACTTCTCAAGGACACGTTTATCCGGTAAGCGACTTTTTGGACTTACGCTAGCGAAAGCTAGGTCTGGATTGGTGCCAGTGTTCCAGCGGCCGGAATAAAAACTGGCAGCGTCCTTGGCATTATATAGCAGGGCAAGACAATTAATACTTGCCCATCCAGCCAAGCACTCACCGTCCAGACTGTTGTCATCATAACCCCAGTCAGCATGACGACAGTTAAAATCGCCAGCGTAAAGACAGGGGTGAGGAAACACTGGGAGATCCAGGGTTCGCAATCGCGTTGGCGGTGGTTTGTAGACGTTGACTATTTTATAGCCATCAACGTCCACACACAACCACTCGATCTCCGATGTCGGTGGAGATTGGTCCAAAAGCGTGTATCTCAATCGCTCGTGGACAAACGTGGCAAGGCCATGCTTCCTGCTTAAAGAAGACCCAGCTAGTTGGTAGTGTGGTAGCACCAACTTCTCTGCATCAGTGCAGTGGGTTTCCTGCAGTAGGATGACGAGTGCCTCAGACTGCATAGCGAGATGATGAAGAACGTTCATCTTGCTTGCAGTGAAGCCTTCGATGTTCAGCTGAAGAATAGTGGGTCTTCGGAATTTGTTGGTAATGTGCCCTGAAAAGGGCAGTTTTATCCTGACATTGACTAGCAGACCCACACTGAACATCGGAATGGGTGGATACCCTTCCGTTTTGGTAGGTTCGGTTTCGGTCTGTCATTTTAAAATCAATGAACAGACTTACTCACGGCCCAGGCTGCGTGAAAGCACCTACCATCTGGACCATTTATCCTCCTGACTCGCAGGAAAGCGATGGAGGCGCTAATACATAGGTTAAGCAATTACCACGACCTGCTTCTGAAGATACCAAGATTTTGTTGTCCGCATGAAATTTAATTGAGATATGATTTTAATTCAGAACTGCTTGCCAAGACCATCAAACCATGAGAAAGTGCCGTAAAGTGTCTTTCCCAAGGACACAACAGAATAGTGCGAGTAGGTTTTGAACGGGGACCATGTCAATCACAATCTCGGCGCTCTAACCACTCGACCACGCTGCCGACTCTTCTTCAATTTTTGAAAATTTTAAACAGAAGCAAAAAAGTAAGTCAGTAACAAAAAAAAAGGAGCGCGACCAAAAAAAAAAGAAAATCACGTAACTAGGAATTAAAAGTAACTCCAGCATTGGTAATTACTTCGAATCAGGGCCCGGAGATTTCGATTTAGCTGGTCTTAAGTATTGCAGGACATCAGGAAATTTTCTGCATAAAAAATTAATTCTTAGAGATAGTTACTGATTTTGGTGTTGATGCCTTTTAAAAGTTAGATACCTTTTGGGAAAGAGGTCGAGTTGATTTGCTGTCAACAACCTCATGTCTCCCGTTTTTAAACGACGCGGGAAATGTTGTGACCTACCAATAAAATTATTTTAACATACTCCATGCTTTTGAAGAGAGTGTGAAAGTGGATGGTTTGATGGAAAACATCGCGATCTCTTAATTTTTTATTAGGTCTGGTCAATAAAGCTGTAGCATCCGAAATCGAGTCGTGTTTCATTTCGAGGCACTGCAGTAAAGTTCTATAAAAAGTTTCACACTCTGCATATCACTACGGCATGCGGCTGTTTTGATGAACGCGTGGAGTAGTCTTTTTGGCTGGTTTCTGATGGCGTTGAAAAAGTTCTAGTAAATGGCTTCCGCATAACGTGAATTCAGCGACAAGAAAGTATTTTCGAATTTGTTTGTAAAAGCAATGCACTAATCACTCCACTTAACACTGCAAAAATTCAATCGTTTAACTGGCATGCCTAGAACTGGCAAAGAAAAACTTGCGAATATAACTAATAGGTGAGGGTCAATATTTTAACTAGGGAAACTTTTTTGTGATGTATGGTGAAGATTTTTGATGTAGAATGGAGTTCATACATTTTTTCTACTTATTGGTTAAACCAGGGTTGTGGAGTCGGAGAAATTATTTTTCAAGTCCATCAATTCCAAGTTTTCCTTTTCCAACTCCACGAGATCTAATAATACAACTTCAACTTAAGCACATGTAAAAAAGTAGTCCAGCTTCACTTGCTCATCCGTGGCTACTCCGACTCAACAGTATCCTACTTGTAGTTATAAGGAGGGCTGTGGAGTCGGAGTCGCATGTTTAGAGCGAAGTCGGAGTACTTTCTTTAGTTTTGGTGGAATAGGGAATTGAAGTCCTTATCGCTTTTGAAGACTTTGGTTTACGCTAAATTATTTTACATTTTATCTTCACGTATACTTATTCTCCTGACTCGCAGAAATGCGACGGAGGCGCTATACACAGGGAAAGCGATTACCCCGACCTGCTTCCGAAGATATGCCAAGACATTAATGCTGCCCGATAGAAAATTTTCTTTTCGTTTTTTAGTTTTATGGAGATATAACTGACATTTAAAACTGCTTGCCAATACCTCCAAGGGGGGAAAGTGCCGTTAAGTGTTTTTCCTAAGGACACAACAGAATGGCGCGAGTAGGTTTTGAACCGAGACCATGTCTATTACAATCACGGCGCCTTAAGCACTCGACAATTAGGCTTTTAAGGTTGTAAAATCGAAATCGCTTGGATGAAGTCAGAGTCGTTTTTTCAAATGTTCGACAGTTGGAGAATCATAAAATTTTCAGGAGCTGGAGCCGAAGTCGGTAAAAATTTTTCCTTCTCCACACCCTGGTTATACGTCGCACTTAGCAACTAGGAAAAATCCCAAAGTGAATAATCGAAGCGAATAAGGAGCAACACCCCTTAGCATTTTCTAAAATACAAGACTTTGTATTTACTACTGCATTCAGCCATCAGGGGGGACATTCCAGCGTTTCCTGATGCCTTCCCAAGTGTTATAAATAATGGATGAATGGGGAGGGTTGCGTAAGGAAGGGTATCCGGTGTAAAACTCTTTTTCCAAAACAAACAAATGCATAATGATAATGAATCAATACCGGATCAGTCGGGGCCCGGGTTACCAACGACCGCCTCAAATGTCGCACGGCAGGGCACCTGTGAAAACTATGATACTGCTGAACTTAGGGAAAACAAAAGAAGGAGAGGAGGAAGGCGAGTGAAGAGGCAGCGGGAAATGTGGAAGGGGAGACGCACAGCATAAAGATGGGTACATTAAATACAGGAACAATGACTGGAAGGGGGAGAGAGTTGGCAGACATGATGGAGCGAAGGAATGTGGATTTATTGTGCTTACAGGAAACAAAGTGGAAAGGGAGTAAAGCGAGAAACATTGGAGGTGGCGGCAAACTATACTACAATGGAGCTGATGGAAGAAGAAATGGGATAGGGATAGTGGTGAGGGAGGAGCTGGTTGAAAGTGTCTTGGAGGTTGTTTTGGGTTCAAATCAATGACATTTCCTGTTTTGAAGCGATCTATAATTGGATTTCTAAATAGCTTGACTTGCGAATGTAACCAATTTGTAACGGTAGATTAAAGGCGCGTTTACAGCCGTTTACAGTACTTTTGTGCTTGAGCGTAGTTTAGTTTAGTTAAATTATACGAAGAACCGTTTACAGTACAAATTTTTGCAAGCGTAGTTATGTGAACTTTGGTGAAGTCAGAGCATTGTCCATGGCTTGGTCGTAGATTGTTCTATGTATAAATAAATGTTTATTTTGGTTATTAAAATAACGTTTCACAAACAATTATGATTTTATAAGTTTTAAATACAGAGTTTTGCATGAAATAAAAACGTGTTGTAAAAATTTAAATGAAACTTGAAAAATTAAGACTACAAAAAAAATAATAAAATGCCATCATTGTGGAATGTAGTAAGATATTACTTCAATATCGTATACACAATTATAATAAGAGATTAAGAATAATTTTTTCACTGCTGTGCCGTGGCAAATGCATGCAGCTTAAAAAGATTAATAGCTTGCTTGTATAGGCTATCCCTGATCCAATTTCTCAATCAAAACAATTAACGCATTCTGATTTAATAAATCGAAACGTAGGGCAATAATTACTCAACTTTTATTTACTTGTCTAAAATTTGAGAGAAAGCCTAGTTATTTTATAATTTTTCTGTTAAACTGATAAAAAACATTACTAAATAAATGAAAAAAGCATGAAATATTCAAGAAATGACAGTATGTAAAATTCGAAAAAAAGATTAGGCAGAGTTGTTACTGGTAATCAAAAAAAACACGAAGAGCCAAAAAATACTGCAAAAAATTTTCATCATAAAGTGTTTTGAGCAAGTCGTTCGGATTCTAGTAGCAAGGCATTTGATAAGGATTGAAATGCTTTAGTACAGCGAGTGTAGTGAATATTAATCGTCTTGATTATTCATCTTGCTTGCATGGACCACGAGATCTGACGGCTTCAGATGACGAAAGTCGATGCTGGCTTAACAAAGAAAGCAATATCTGATCCGGGCAATAAAGCAGCCTGGGGTAATAAAAGGATAACTGTTTGCGTCTGATCAAAAGTGAATGCCCTTCCAAACGACGACGATGACAACACTTGGTCGTCTTTTTTGAAGCCTGTTTAAACAATAAAAAATGAAATTGCAGAGAAGTAAATAAACTTGTATTGCAATTTTTTAGCAAACATAAATGAACTTATGACATCACACTCATAAAATCTGCTATCAAGAAGTAGCTTCTGAAGTAAATTAAAGTACGTGATTTGCTAATATTACAGAAATTTACAATATGTATCTGTCTTGAAAAAATTGAAGTAAAAAGTGGTCTGTTACTAAAAATTCTGCAAAGATCAGATCAAGTTATGTAAACAATTAGATTTTTTATTTCTTAAATAAAAATTATGAATGACGTAATTTTGTTAAGATAAGATAGTGTTTCAATTTACACGATTAGAAGAAACGGCAAAATATTTTCGCTTTTAACACAGGAATTAGGGAAATAAAATAAACATTTTTAATAATTATTTATGTTATCTTTTCATATTATCACTTTTAAGGTGTAACAGCATGATGCAATGACCTCTTTGTAATCACAGTTGCTGGTCATTATGATGGGCATACCAAAATATACAGTTGACATATAATAACAAAGAGGACAAAACTATTTCAATAGTAATGATCATAAAGATTAAAAATGATTATTGTGTAAAAAAAAGTGTCAATATCAGCAGTACATACAAACCAACTTAAATCTACAGTATTTTAAAAGCAAAATAACTGAATATTTAAGCAACTAGCATTAATAGAGTTTATAATTTCTTTACCATAAATAACCAATAGTATGAAAAAATTCTGTGAAACCTAGGATTATGTTACCTAATAAACATACTTCTGCTCCAACTATTTTAGGGAAAAATGTCCTTCACTATTCTATACTTGTCCTCTATAAATTTTCATTTTTGACACGTTTTCTCTAAAAAACAACAGTTAAAAATACAATTGACTAAAAACAATTTTCAATACTTCAAACAATAACAACATCAAAATAATGTTAAAATGAAGTCACTGTTTATTGTTTTGTTTTTTTAGTGCAAATAAAAATTTATTTTAATAATATTTATTTTTGTCATAAAAGCAATTACATTTTTGTTATTTGATTAACAGAATCACTCAAAGTGCTAAGACTCAAAAGTTTGGGCAGAAAGATGCAAGTTTAATGCACAGTCATTTCAATGTGCTCCATAAAAGTTATTTTACAAAAATATGTAAATGAATTAATTTTGCTTCCTTCTCTTAAAAAAAGCTATAACCAGATCAATGCTAAAACAAAAAAAGGAAATTAAAAGCATACAGTAAAAGATATGACAACTACTATAGCTTCAGTTAAAAACTATTTATTTTAAAGATCAAAATTTAGCTTAGCAACTAATAAACATTATACTTTATACATGAAACTTATATCAAAAGCAATTATATTCTAGCTACTTCTAAAGCACCACATTATCTTTTAATTCCTAAAAAAAGGTTGAAAAATTTAAGGGCATTTATTAATCATACTTACTGGTTTTTATTTCAATTTTTATTATTATTATATCTATTTTTCTCTTGACTCACAAGAAAGCATTGAAGGTGTCATATCAGGGGTGGGCAATAATTTTCAACTTTAGATCACATTGAAACTTTTGGAATGATTTGTGGCCAAACATAAAATGAAATTGGTAAATTTTAGTAATTATGGTTTATTATGAAATGTCATTCCTCCCTAAAATGTAGTGATCTCTAAAAAAAGGTCTTCATCTTAAATCTTAAAATAGTTATCTGGAATTTGCTTGGAGACAAAAAAAAAAGTTAATTATTTGCTCAAGGATTTTACAAGCTGCACAGAAATTTGTTGTGAGCTGCAGTTTGCCCACCCTTGTGTTAAAGGGCAACTGTTAGCATTATCCAGACCTGTCTTCCTAAATGTTAAGATACTGCTGTTTAATTGAAAATTTAAGTAGCTTTTTTAGTTTATGTTTTTAAATTTGAGATTGTCAATGTTAAAGCACTGCATTGACAACTAAATAGTAAAAGTCTTCATACATGAAGTGCAAATATTATAAAATTAAAATATTATAGTTTCATTATATTAGCACATGTACAACATTTTTTATTTGTCAATATTATCAGTATTGGAATAATGACAACCTCCCAAAAATTATGCAAAAAATCAATCTTCTTCTTTCTATGGCTGTAGTGGCCAAGTACGTAACTGCTTTCTATTTTAACAGAGTCACAATTGTAAGTAAACAGCAGGACCCATTAGGAATTTTCATGAAGAAGCTTTCTTAAAAATTACTCAGATAGACTAAACATTGAACTTGTGTCCTTCTGCTTGCAAGTTAGAGTGTTGTCACACTAAGCTATTTCCAATATATTAACAATAATTTTTTAGTAAATTGACTATACCTAAAAATTGACTTAAAAATAAATATTACAGAATAAGCTAGTCACATGTATTTACATAAATCAAAAAATGATATAAACATAAAACAATTTTATGCAATGCTAATTATATGGCCAGTTTATCAAATAATAACTTTTAATAGTTTACCAGTATATCAAATACAATTGTATGTAGCATGTAAATGTCTATTGTGTCATTGGCATGTTGATTCATACAATAACAATTACGACTTTTAATATGCAAAAAAATTGTCTTACCTTTGAAACACTTTTTCTTTTCATCAATGGAGAGTGCAATCATAAACATAAAGAAATTGTTTTTTTTTTCAATAAATTCAATTAAAAATATTCTATAAAACACAAACTTTAGTACTGCTATTACATACACACAAGCAAAATGTAATGATTTTAAGTAAGAAACTAAGTCACCTAAAATGCAAAACACCAGTTATGTATGGCCTTGGTCAGGGATATCTAGAACTATGGGATGACTCACTCTGTTAGGAGTCAACAGTTTTTCTTTCAACAGTAGGCCAACTGAACTACTGTAGTTCAATTTAAAATAATGCTAGTCAGTATGCGACCAATTTTTGTGTAACTGAATAGGTAATTGATTCATGATGTTTAAAAAAATTTTTTCTTAATTAAAAGAGTTATAACAAACAGTATTTTAGTTATAATTTTAGTTATAATTTTATATTTAATTAATTTAAGCAATTTATGAAATTATAAGTTATATTATAAATAATAAAATTCATAAAGGAAAACTTTTTAAACTAAATGCATTTCTTAAAATTTTATGGCTTAAAAATTAAATCAGTTTTAAAATATTATTTTATGATTTATTGTACAATAATTATTTGATTTTATAATAATAATTATCAATCTTAAAATTTTTTAAGTTTTACAATAATAATTAATAATCTCACATCAACAGTAAGTAATTATTTTACTTATATAATTTTATAAATTTAAAATTTTTAACTAATTTCATAAAATTAATCAGTTTTTTAATTATTAATCAGATTACTTTAAAAATTTACTACTCTGTTCATAATCTTTAAGTGTAGTTTATTTTGTAATTTTGTTATCATAAATCAAGTTTAGAGTGTATAAGTTGCTGCATTGATAAACATTTTTTTCTATAAAACATTTTATAAAATTTTAACTGAAGCTATTCATTAACTAATTTAATTGTGTTTTTATTATTAGTTCTGGTTTAAAAAGATATGATTTGAAACTAATTAAGTGTTTTTTGTCATGCAGCATTTGAAAACATGGTTTATAAGTGTTGTGTACCAAATTGTAAAACAGGATATGCTTCTAACATTTTTCAAGATATTGCAGTTTTTCGTTTTCTAAAAAATTTAAATTAAAAAAAAAATGGATTAAAGCAATACCAAAAAAATCTTGGAAAGTTAACAAATCATCATAGGGTTTGTGCACAGCATTTAACAAACGATGATTTCATTGATACTTCATGTGACAAAAATATTTTTTAAAGCAAGTTCAATAGAAAACTTTGATAATTTTTCTTTAATTCAATTTGTTACTGAAAAATTAAAGTTTATTGATTAACCAAAACAAGGCTGCTGTTATACTGTAAATATGGTCAAGACAGCATTTTGTGGCAATTAAGCAGCACAACTTTGTACAAAAAATTATGCAAAACTTTGATTTTACCATCTATCAGCCATCTTCAAAAATTATCTGCTGTGATTAATATAGAATCTGGATTATTAGACTTACATTACCTTCAACAGAAAACAAATATTCTTACTGAAATGGAAAAAAAGTAGTTTTAATTATTGATGAAGTATATACTGCACAGCGAGTTGCATATAGTAGTGGTTCTTTCATTGAATTAACAGAAAACAGAACACCTCCAAAGACTCTATTAACATTTATGGTTCCATCTATTGCTAAAAAATACAAAGATGTCACCTGTTTAGTGCCTATAAACAAATTGGAAACAAGTTTATTGCATTTTTGGTTTGAAAAAGTAATAGAATTTATGAATAACTTTTTGCATGTAGTTTCTGTCTATGCTGATTGCTGATAATCATGTTTGCAATTGGTAAGATAATGTTACTAATATTATTATGTTGAACTTCAATTATTCCTTTTTTTACAATTAATTTTTTGAAATTTTTTTACTGATCTTTGTGGAGGAGAACTGTCTTGTTTCATCAATCATCCAATTTGAAAAAGAGAACAATTGTTTGTTTTATTTGATTTTACTCACAATTTTTAAAATATATATAATAACTTTGTTACCAAGCAAGCATTTCATATTCGTACTGATGGACATGAACTTATATTGGGAGACTCATGTAAACCAAAGCATATATATGTTTTAGAAAAAGGAAAAGCTTTAAAGATTGCTTATAATTCAAAAAAAGTTTTCTTGAACCCTAATAGTATTGTCAGGATGTCTTCTCAACATGCACTGAGTATGTTAATAATTTATGGTTGCCCATTGCATTGTGCCAGTTATAAATTAATAATGTTTTTACACTAAACTTACATTTTTTATTAATTTTTAATTCTAAAGTGTTAGAAAGCTTTAATTGATAGTATTTTTTTGTTAAACAATTGTTTCTTGCATTGCTCTTTTTGAGGTATTTTTTGTGAATCCACTGCTAGAAGTTTGAAATATTATGCTTCTGACCAACTTGGCTTTAAAGAAACTAAACAATTTGAATTTCTATCAAATATTTGGAAAATTATTTCAGTCAAAGCACCATATAAAGGTTAGTGTTTGCATGCAAAGAAGCATAGATTCAGAAGTGGGTATTTTTTCTTACTTTATGAAAGCACAGCACAACTTGCACAAGAAAATTTTTAAATTAATGGAGTGCAGCACAACTTGCGCAATGCATTTTTAGATCATGCAAAGTGCAGTGTGTTTTTGAAATCATGTAAACCACAGCACAACTTGCATAGTGTATTTTTCATTTCAGGTAAAGTACAGGCAACTTGGGCAATGTAATTTTGAAATTCATGTAAAGAGCAATGTAGACAATTTTAACCCTTTAAGGACACTCGTACATATGGGTACCATGTACCATGATTGTAACATAACAAAAGCACTTTTGTAAAGGCATTGTAATTTTAAATATTTGTGACAACATTATTGAACCATTGTCATTTTATTTAACAATCAAATTCTTCTCTCTCTCAAAGGGTTAAAATTTTATAAAGTTGTGCTCTGCCAGCTCTGTATGCATTCTACATAAAATTTATTTTTTGCACCTTAATAAATTTTTTAGAAAACAAACTATCCCATAATTTGTTTTTGTATATCCCTATTCCATAATTTTTAGATGAGAAAAAAAACGTTGATCACCCTGGATTGAAATATCTCAAAGCTGCAAAAAAATTATTTGAGAAATGGCAACAATCTGGAAATATAGGGCTGACAAAAGAAACGTTTTGGCATGCAAATAAACCATGGATGCAATTCCTAAGTTGGCTTTTCAATTAATAAAAAAATAAGGATTTAGCTACATTCTTTCAGGAAAGCTCATGTCTATTGTTTTTGTAGTGCAACTTGTTGGGAAGTTGTGTGATTGCGACACTTTCTGAAACTGCCTAATAATTCATGGTATGTCAGATAATGCAATTTCATTAGCTGGTAAGCAGATCTAATCCTATTTTAATTTGCATCAAACTTTATGTTTATAACGTGGAATCTTCTCCGCTTTTCACCGATAAATAGAGTGTATGCACGTGTTTAATTCTTTTTTCAAATTAGTAAGTCTGTAACCCCTGAAACTTTTTGCATTAAAATCGGCTGTCTTCAGTATCTGTCATTTGCAGTTGTAGTTGATATATATGTATTAATATATTTTTAAATAAAGCAAACTGTTGTAGAATCACGAATAAGCCGTCGTCTTGCCATATAATATAGAGCCCCAAATGGAACTGTTTGGAGTCAAAAAGTTGATCAAAACCAAAAAAGGTCCTTACAGGTGAAATGTTGTTTCTTAACAAGTCTTTTTTTGTCTTTACCTGTCTTTGGGAAAGACCTCAGTTGAGCTTATGCCACCTCTGCTAGTTTCTTAAAAAATTAATTTTATCCCTGAAAAAATTGGGTAAACATAGTCCCCTATTGCCCCCTCAATTTGTAAAAACAGACCTATTATATTAAACCATATGTATATGAAGTTCCCCTAAAAGACAAAATTTCAGTTCTAATATGCCTAAAATTAAAGATAAAAGTAATTTTACGCTGTTAAAAATCGGCCTACTGTTGTCAACCTTAAAAGTGAGTGAGTCATCCCATAGTTCTAGATATCCCTGCCTTGGTCTATACATGGTGGATTCTATTGATTTTTTGTGATGATAGTAAAGTATAAAATAGCAGTAACTATTCTAATTGAAATAATAACATTGTTATTTTCCAATACATTTTTAACTCTACACAATTTTACAATAATTTTTCAAAATAATTTTTCTATTTAATGTATGTTATACAACATTAAAAAAAATATGCTGCAAACAAATAAATAAAAATACTTTTGAAAAAACGAGTCCACATTTTGAAAAATATTTACTAAATTTATAAGTACGACTGTAAATAAATATTGCAGGAAATACAATTTTTTTATTAATTGGATGAAATAAACAATGGTTTGCAAAATTAATAAATAATAAATTCATTAAAAAATTTAATGACAATTTTAGCTTGAAACTAAGCAAATGCATAAAAAATTTTTTTACTCTTATACTAAACATAAAAACTAAGATTGAATTGATTATTTTCCTAATTTATGCATTTTTTCATTTAAAAAAAATTACTTAAATTTCTTAGATTGTAAAACCTACCACAGACCTGCACTTTAGTGATGTCGCAGATACAAAATTTTGTGTCCACAGCCCGCAAGTATTTTTTAATTGTGACACCACACTGCACTGCAAAGTTGTTACCAAAAACTTACACTGCACTGCGCTGCACCACAAATCATATATTTAAATAGAAAATTTTTAGACATCTTTTCCTTTTTTAAAAAGGTGTTTGTTTAAACAATACTCACTGTTGTAGTCATCAAAGTAAGCCCTTATATTTCAGATTCTATAGCTATTGGTGATTGGCATAATAGCTATGGGCAAAATCTTGCTATATCATTGGAAGCACTTTAAGCACATTACTCTGCTTGGCATCCCTGCAAGCAGCCTTAATTCAGTAATGTCCCTATAGCTAAAAAAAAAACAAATAAAAAATTTCAACCCAACAGCAATATCTTGGCATCTTCAAAAGCTGATAAGATAATTAAGGTCTCTTTAAGAAGTCACCATATGCAATTTATGTTTGTGAAACTAACTCCAAATCCTCAGTGGTTACTATTGCTTCTTTAACCCTTTCGGTACTACTGGGACGTATACGTCCCGCTTTTTGGCTGTTCTTCAGTAAACGGTTTTTTTTTTCGCAATTAACCCTTTCAAGACCCCCAAAATATATATGTCCCGCTCGATAGCAAATGCCGTCTCGAAAGGGTTAAAGGCCTTTTTTCTCTTAGTTTTCTTTTTTATTTTATTTTGGTGCTGAATGGAGATTCCAGGTAAGTTTCACTAAAAAAATTGCTTACAGTGACTTCTTAACCTGTTCCCTGCGGAAGACGAGAATTCTCGTCTTCGGCAATTGCTATCTCCCTGCAGAAAACGAGAATTCTCGCTTTGCAGTTGCATTTTTTCATTGCACAAGTTTTTTTATTGTATTCTATGTAGAAAGCACTGTAACAGCTTAATAGACACAATTTGAAAGTTTCCTGTGTTGCTTTGTTTTTAAAGCTGTAAAGTAACTCGGAACGGTTTGTGAAAATTTAATTCCGCAGTTAACGGGTTAAAGAGAGCCAATAATTGTTCTTAGTATAATGGCCCTCAATGTTTTCCTGCAAGCTAAAAAAATATATAAAGAAAATATATTTAACTCTTTTTTTGCAAACACAAACCTTGCTTAATATCAAGTTTGTTTTCTTTTAATGTTTTTAGCTTGGAATTTGAAAAAATAATCACTCAAACATGTTGCATAAATTACTTAGATTTTTTTAAATCATAAAACCTTACCAAAACCCTTGATATGCTTTCGTGGTCAAAGCAATAGTTGTTGTCATGCTAAGCTATTTTTGACAGCTATAACAATATACGGTATCAAATCCTCACAAATAACCTTTATTAAACTATATTTAATAAGTACATTCAATTTAAGGCATAGTTTACTATTAAAATTACATTCTGAAAGAAATCACGAAAAATTAGATACAAGTAAATTAAACCATTAATAAGTTTAGTTAAAATCAATTTTTATTCGATTCATTTGATTTTAAATAATACCAAACTAACCATTGCAGCTAAATAGACTTTTCAAAGTTAAATCTGGTAATGTTTTGTTAAAGCATGTTGCATAATAGCTTAATATGCAATTGCAACATGAAAAGAAAACAATGTAAATTTAATGCATACAAATCTTTTTTTTCGCAAAAGGCCTTTATTTCTTTACTTTCTTAGACGAAAATAGGTCTTAAACTGTCATATAAGATTAGCAACTGAATTACAAACTACTTTTTTGCAGTTTGTACACATTTACTTAATGGTGCTTTAGCTTTTACATTTTTTTCAAAGTATTTTGCCAAATGCAACACGTTAACACTGTGGTGTATATATTTTAAACTATTTTAACAGTTTCTAACATGTTACAAAAAAAATTGCTTTATCTTTATTAACACATTTTATATGATCCCAAATTTAAATTGGCTTTTGTTAAATCAATTGAACTAAGTTTACCATTTTTAACTTTTTTGTAATATATATAGACTGCTTTAAGCCTTTAAGCTTTGTCCTAATTATGCTGAGAATAATATTATAGTACTTTTAAATGCTTTATTGTTATCATGATTTACGTAGTTGCATAAATGTAGCATTTAAAAATTATAAAGATATTGAGACAACTAACAGAAAGACTTTGAAAAGCTCATTTAAAAAAATACTTGCTACAGAGGGTACTTTTTAGTTAAACTTTAAAAAAAAATTAAGAAATATCTACAAGTTGCTAAAATTAATTATTGAAATGTAATTACTTATTAATGGTTGGCAAGTTCAATTTTACATTGAGAGGATTTTCAAAAACTCATTCTACAGTTCTATGTCTGATTTTATAATCTGCTTTTTTTGTTTTGCTTAAATTAGTACTTCCTATATAAAAAACAATGGCGTTTAAAGTTTGGGTGCTTTTTTACAAAGTAACACAATAGGATATTTTGTAAAGAAGGTTTATTAAGCTAAGTACCAATAGTTGGTTCTCATTCACTATTAGCCGAGTTTAGTTGATTACCTTTTAAATTTTGGGAAATCCTCAAAAGCTGCAAGGTGGCGAAAAGTGAATAAAACCCTAATAAATGACAAAAAAGCTAACAATTTGTTTTGGTATTGAATAATCAAGTAAAAGGTATAAAATAATCCAAATGCCAGATTGATTAAAAAAGTGGGGAAGCTTCACATACTCTAATTCAAGTTTATCTTCAAAATTCACATTGCTTATTCTTTCTTAGTAATATCTTTTACAAGCAGTGGCGTACGCAGAAATTTGTGAAGGGGAGGGTTTTGGAACCAAAAAAACGATTGCTCTAAGTGGTCCTGGTAATTAGCAAAAACTTCAAAAATTAGGCCTACATTCAAAAACAAAGTGTTATGCTTTTAAGAACATCTTGCAGTAGCATAAATTTCTTTTTACCAAACCGTAAAACTAACTATTGAAAAGGCATGTGCGAGTACGCAAATTTAATTCAAATATGACAAGAAACTTTCCAAACTAAAAGCAACATAAGCAACTCGTATAAATGATGAGAACAAAAGGTGAAAAATCAAATGAACAAAAAAATAACCTTACTTAACAAATATTTAAAGTTTTTTCACAGGCTTATATTCAAACGCCTTTTTTTTTCACTTAATCTGTTAATTACGTCATCAGGGCAAGGCGTGTAGTTCCTATAAATGTTTAACAACGCAAGTCTATTCATTCGAGTGGTGCCAGTTGTGTTTCGTAAGTACGTTTTTAGTCTGCGCAATGTGGAAAACGATCGTTTACTAGTGCATGTTGTCACTGGAAGAGTTAACAAAATGGTCATTAGTGTAAATATGTTTGGAAAAGCATCGGAACTGCATTCCTTGATGCTGCTCAACGCATCAGTTGGTCTTTCTGCTACGTTCAACCGAGAAAGTTTCCTGTACCATAGTATCAGTTCAGGTATTAGTTCTTCCGAGGATTTCGTTAAATCATTTTTGTAAAATCTTCCCAAAACTTGAATACTTTTAATTTGTTGAGGAGTTGGTCCAATGGTTGGATCAGCAGGAATTAAACACTGAAATCCACCAATAATCAATTTGTGGGCAGTAAATCGTGCTTCGAGAGTCACAATAAAGTTATCAAGAAATGGAATAAAAATTCCTACTCTAAAATATTCTTCATCTGTTTCAGCAGCAATCTTGCATCGATTGGTCTGTCTTGAAGTAAGGCGTGGTGTTTTTAAAATAAAATTTTGGGTTTTGGCCGTTTCTTGCGCAGAAATATAGAGCTGGTGAAATTCATCTTCGGCTTTTTCCCTAAGACACTTCAATTCATTTGCAATATCATGTGCAATGTTGACGGCCTCAAGAAGGTTTATCGACTTTTTTTACATAACTTTGCACAAAACAACACTGTATACAAAAATCTTTTTTAAAACTAAGAGAGCAATGCAAAATTCACTTTGCCTAATTGTCGATAGCAACTGTAGAGCTCGTGATGAAGTTTCTCTGTCTGGCCATGTTGAAATTTTTGTCAGAGCTTCTACAACAGCAAATTGTAAATTTGAAAAGACACTGACACTCTCGTGTCGATCGACCCATCTGGTAGCACAAATTTGAACAAGTTTTTGAGCTTTTGTTGTTGACGAAATCGTGTTGATAGATTTGCGTAAAATGTTTTGACGTTTTGGAGCATTGAAAAAATTTTAAACTGAAGCTATTGTTCCCATGCAGTTACGAACCGGCGAGAGATCGCATGAATTAGAGACAGCCAAATTAAGACTATGGGCTGCACAGTGAACGTAAAGAGCTGTAGGAATAATTTCCCTGATATAGGCTTGGGCACCATTCAATCTTCCACTCATAGCTGTGGCCCCATCGTATCCTTGACCGCGCATTTTTGAAACATCAATACCAATGTCCGATAAATTGTTCAAAATTGTTGAAGCCAAATTCTTGCCTGATAGATCTGTTATGGGTACAAACTGGAGAAAAGATTCTTCAATAGCAAAGTCATCACTTACGTACCGAGCACAAAGAGTCAATTGTTCCTGACATGATATATCGGTTGTTTCGTCAGCCAATACAGAAAAAAATCTGGACCTGTTAATGGAATCGACCAATCGCTTAAGTATCAAGTTATTGCAAATACTTATAATTTCGTTTTGCATTCTTGGGCTGATATACTGAGAGTTGCGTCCGGCAGAAAGAAAATCATTCTTGAAAACTTGATCATGTTTCATTCTGTATCGAAGTAAAGCACGCAAATTTCCGTCATTATTATTATCTTCTAGATTTTTTTCTGATTCGAAAGTGAGTGGACCACTATCCCGATATTCTCTTAAAGGAATACCCTGTCGACCACAGAGTATAATTGTTTCTATAATTGGTGTGATTTTTCTTCGGTTTTCTAAAATTGTTTGCTTCTGTTGCTGATTAAGTTGAATTTCGATGCTATCTTGTTTTCCTGATAAGATTGACATAACGGTCTCTGCTGCCACCACACTCTCGCGGTGATATTTTGTGCTCTCGTGGTCTGCAAAGCGTTCAAGCGCATTTTTCCACTTTTGAAACTTTACCGCACACAAAGTTCCTAGAGGTTGGTTTCCAACTCCACTGCCTGGTTTACTTCCAAATAAAACGCAGTATTTGCAAAAGGCTCCACTTTCTAAATATGAGTACGCTAACCACTTGAAGCGAATAAACCAGCGGTGCTGAAACCGTAAATTTCGGTGATTGGTTGCGGTAATTGGAAAATTAAAAGACTGATCCGGAATCCATATGTTTTTTAGCATTCGAAGTCTTTCTGCTTGAGTATAAGTTTTTCCTATACAAAATGAAATGTCATTTGACGGTTGTAAAACTAAATCTTTTGTTGCTTTGTCTGCGTCTGGAGTCTCACCTGGTTCTTCTATTACATTCTGCGGATTATTTTTGCTACATGCCAAATCATCAACGGGAATACTTTTTTTAACATTTTCGCAGTCGTTATTACGAATTTTTTTAAAGTTAAAGTCTAACAAAGTTTTTCTCCTTTTTTGTTGAGGAAACATGACTAAATGATTAAATAAATTCTTTTAAGATTAAAAAATTATGCAACCTGAAATCTCTTTTAAATTAATTCTTGTTAGAGTAATCGTATATTATCAATACGAATGGCAGGATAAAAAAATTTGTACCAGTGCAAAAAATATTAACTGATAATTTTGAAAGCAATAATGTTAATTGTTAACTGATCAAGTCACCATTGTAAAAAGTTTTTTTCTATGAGACGAAGGCTCATAAAACTTTATAAAGTAATAATTGTACACCATAAGTAAATAAGAAAATTTTATAAAAATGGTTCTTCGTTTTTACTAAAATTATTTTAATGTGCAGCTAGATAGCGTTTATAGCAGTTGCAATACAGTTTGTTCGATAAAGCAGTTAGAGTTTAATATTTCTAAATCAAACTATCATGCAATTAATTACCATCTAATTTATTAAAATCCCAACTGTAAGAGTATGTTTCGCGAAAGTATGATCGTCACGGGTATCTTATTCAAATAGAAATGAATATGTAGCAAAATATGAGCTATCTTTATACTTTGGTAGTAGCCTACCTGGTATCTGCCTTGTGATCGTAATCATTATTAAAATTGAGTTCGTTCTGAGCTGAATTAATTAAATTGTAACAGCGAGCTTAACTCGAGAAAACTTTTGATATTTAAAGCATTTTTATTTTTTTAGTATTGTCTGTTTTAAAATGTAAAACTAATCGAAAATTTTAGGCAGTTTTACAAGAATGAGCCGAAAATGTTAAACTTGTTAAAATCAAGTAATTTGAAATGGTAAAAATTTGTCATAAAATTTTTTTAATTACGTCTTTTCCAAAATTAAGTTTGCAACTATTTGATTTCCAAAATTCTAACTTTGTTATTAAATGCTGAAAATGGTATTTAAAAATAAATGGAAAATAATTAAAAATTTTACGCTTATGGCGTTTTGCAAAGGATGACGCATGACGTTATTGTTATTGCTCTATTTCTTTGATAGTTAAACTATTTTATATTATATTTTACAATTCATATTTAAATTTTTTTTGTCACGTTTATCAGAGTTCAATCAATCAATCTTTCAAATCCTCCTTAGGTGCTTAAAACTTGTTTTATTTTTCATATCGATGTACAGCTGAGTAAGTAGGCTTGTATCTCATGGGAAAGCATTGTAATAAAACGATAGACATCAAAAGCAAAGCATAAAATGCTTAACTTTCAATATTTTACAATTTTGAAGGTTTTCTTCACAAGTGGCAGCTGTACATTAGCTAACTTGACGCAATTTAGGCGATAACAAAAATTGATGCGCAAGCAGTAATTTAATTTAAAAAGTGCAGTAAACAATAGAAACTAAAATCATATTATGGAAGCCTACTTATTACCATGTATATATGCCTGAACGTCATTCTTCAAGGGGGGGTTTTGACCCCTGAAACCCCCCTTGCGTACGCCTATGTTTACAAGCCTTTCTCTGCTGTACAATTAAGGCCCGTTTCCACTACAAGCGTGGAAAAAAGCATTCTTTGTTTGTTTAATTGCTTTTTTTTTGCGCTCGCTTCAATTTTAACCGCTCGCTTCAATCGAAGATCAATAAAAGAGAGAAAGAATGCTCTTTTTCACGCTCGTAGTGGAAACGGGCCTTTAGATTCCATTGCTTTCTTTAAGTTTAAAGGCCCGTTTCCACTACGAGCGTGGAAAAGAGCATTCTTTGTCTCTTTTATTGATCTTCGATTAAAGCGAGCGGTTACAATTGAAGCGAGCGCAAAAAAAAGCAATAAAACAAAGAATGCTTTTTTCCACGCTCGTAGTGGAAACGGGCCTTAAGAGCAGTTCACCTCCTCTCACTTTATTTATTTTAGTTTCTCTCATATTTCTTTTTTCTTTTTGGCCGCTTTACGCGCTATTTACATTATAAATTCAGTTCAGTTCAGTTCAGTCGTTTTTTATTTCCGCCACTTGTCGAACAAAATACTTACATCAACGTAATTACACTACGGAAAAAGGGACATGCAATAAAACAAAACATCGTTGTAACATGCAAAAACTCAATAAACTGCACTAGCAAAGGTAACGGCTTGCATGGTTGCATCACCTAAATTATTGGTGCTATGGAAAGAGGCTATTCAGTTGGTTATGCTCCTGACACTTTACTTTCTGTGATTAGATTAATGAAGGGGAACAACTAAATTGGAAAAACAAGCAATAGCATTATGCAAAATAAGATTTGCTTAAAATTTAAATGTAAACTTTTCATAATTTGCACGCGGCGCGGTACGCGGCAAGATCGTCCAAAAAAGATTACTACGCTGCACTGCGCGGTTGATATCACTACTGCAGACATAGATATATTTCACCACAGAGCATTCACTCGCGTTAGTTTGAAAAAACTAATTATCGTGAAATAAATGTGGTAAATGAATTTTGGTTTTTAGGATAGGTAAGTAATTTTGGAAAGGGTATATTTGAACCTGTTTTTAGCTTAGCTTTAATTTAAATTCTTCTCACTGTTGATACATTTTAGAACTTGGTTTATTTGCTATCTTGTACCATAAAATAATTTGATGTAACTTTGTAGTTTTTGCCACCATCTCAAAAAATAAAAAAAAATTCTGGTTGGCGCAAAATCGGACATTTTTTGGGGGGATCAGCCAGACACTGTCCGACTGTACCCTTTGATGATTATATGGATCTATTTTGCACAATTTGTTTTGTTTGATTTATTAACAAGTAATAATTAGGCTTAAAATTATAACTAATTTTATTAAAGTTTATAACTACAATTTTTTAAGTTGCATATGATCCATAAATTGTAAAAATTTTTTTATAGTTTTGATAATATTTATTATGTTATAATAATTTATGAAAATTATGGTAAGAAATAGACAAAGGAAGTCTACCATTGGTATGTTTACCGAAGAAAAAGCTATGACTCCAACCAATATCATAGCTGGGTTTAAAAAGACTGGCATATTCCCCTTAGATGAACACATTTTTGATGAATTCGATTTTTTACCCAATCTGGTCACTGATTAACTTAATAATGCATCAACAAGCATCAGACATTTGGAAGAAAACGAAAGCTTCCACAATGTTGATTTTCAGCTGCAAGATTTGGAGTCGCTTAATGACGTTGAGATCCAAAATCTGGAAACATTCCAAAATAATATTTTATCTCCAGAACAAGTAATTGGTTATCCAAAATCTCCCAGAAAAAAAGACACCAGAGAAGAAAAAAAGGTTGTAGCATGATTTTAACTGACACACCCCAAAAAGAGCTTTCAAAAAGTTGTAAAAAAGTTCAGAAAGCACCAAAACGGAAAGCTAAAGACACTAGAAAACGTCTGCATAGCAACAAAAATTCAAACGTTGATGAGATACAAATTCTTTTGTCAGATCATTCATCTGACAACTTTTCCGACCCTTGTGGTGTTGAAAAAATCTCCTTGTTCCAGACTGCACTAATGAACCTGCAAAAAGTGACTATGTGCTAGTTGAATTTAAAACATTTCTCAGAAAATATTATGTTGGTCAGATCACCAAAAACAAGGATTTTGAAGGCGATTATGAAATTTCTTACATGCGGCAGAAACGCAATGTTACAGGGTTTTTCTTTCTTGAGGTTACTGATTTGGCTTCATTTAGGGATATTAGAACACCGGGATCAACAACTCATTTTGGCTATTTACGTTAGAAGGGCTACTGCGAAAATAGCGTCAAAAGTCATACGAAGCTTCGAAATCTTTTGTTTGAAGGTTAAATGTATTTTAGTTATGGTTTAAAGATTTCTTGACGGTTATTTGTTCAAAGAAATTGAAATCTTTATTTCGATAAAGGCATTAAGCAATATCACATTAAGAATACTAAATATATATTGGCTAAAGTTATTTAAGGAAAACAAAATAAACTAGTACATGCGAAAAGAGTAAAACTAACTAACAATATAGCATGCAATAAAACTAAAAATAGCTTGCCAAGAAAGAAAAATAAACAAGTATTAAGCTTAAAATGCAACAAGAAGCAACAAAACTATCAAAATAACAAAAAACAAACTATTATACAATTAAAACTGGGAGCTTTTTGAAGTTAATTTTCGCAGTTTTTTGACTGATATTTCTGGCATTTCAACTTTAAATGCATTTATCCGTTTAAGTTCATTCTTTGCAAAGCAATTAAAAGTAGATTTAACCACTTCTTTGAAATTCAAATGACCGGCAGAACATTGCTGGGACAATAGGTTACTGAGAGTTTCAGTTGCTGCGGCAATGTTAATTAATGCTTTTAGAAAAACAGATCGTGGGTTGCTCATGGATAAAAACTTGGTTTTTGTCGGTTCTCCAGTGGATAGAATGGCCATATAATGTTGCACTGCCAGCGCTGTCACAGTGTAAATAAATTCGGATGGTTGCGACAAGCCCCCGCGATTTACATTTTCAAACAACTGTTTGTACTCATCTGGAAGATAGTGGTGAATTGAAAAGGAATCATCACCTGCAATGAGCAACTCTTTGCAGGATGAGCACTTGCGCCGGCGAGATATGCTTCTGCCAACATAGCCACTTACATAGTATGTTATATTGGCATCAGCACATGTTATATCATCCAAAGAAACACGAGCAAAAACATCATTAAGCCAAACCACATCATTTTCTTCAGCTCCAATATCAAAACTTGTTTCTAATAAAGGAAGAGGATCAAATTCCTTTAGACAAGAGCCAGATAAAAGAGCATGCTGCTGCATCAAGGATAATACACGGATTTTTTTTCTGATTGCATCAGCTGTTTTAACGACATGAAATAATTGCCACCATTCATTTGGCGATACCAGCCAAAACGACCTTCAACTGGATCCGAAGTAAATTTTCCAGGAAGTATGTAAACAAAACCATGTTTTTTTTTCAAGTGTTCAGCAAGTTCTGGAATAGCACTCATTGATTGTATACACGCACAAAAGGTTTGGTGAGTCAAACCAGCATTTCCTGATTGTTTCCACCGAATAAATATATTTGAAGCTGCTTCAAGATATTTCAAATTTACTTCATCAACTCGTATAGGTGCACACAATTCATCATTTTTTCTAATCTCTGAAAAAATACATTGAACGTAAGATAGTGATTACAAGCTTGGCATTTAACTCTAAAAATATAATATATCAATGTCTATTATATCATGCTATGGGTAAAACAATAAAATCAACTAATTTTGGAGATTAATCTAAACGCAGGTAGTGTGATACACGTTTTGTCTATGTACAAAAAATTACCTTCAAACGGTGTTTTAACCCGTAAAATTTTCCAAATTGTGTTGATGAATTTTAAAAACCGAGAAGTTTCTAGAAATCCTGGATGCTCTTTACTATAAAACTCTAATGCTTGCACCGTTGATTCATGAAAAACACCTGAATACAGTACAAGCAATCAATTTAAAATATCTCGTACTTGATTGTGGTTGAGTACTACACACTACTGTATATTCAATACAATTTAAAAGCCAATTTTTTTTCAAAAGTTACCGAAAATATTAGGTTTGATATAATAATTTAAAATGCTATCTAAAAGTAAGTAAAACTTACCAAATGCATGTTGTGGTGAAGTCCGTGCAATGCCACTGGGATTTAAAGATACTTTTTTTAAAGCATGTGCGATTTTTAAAGGTTTGTGCTCCTCAATCGCGTACACGTGTTTTAGATGTGAGAAGCAGGGTGAACATGTTTTTCCAAGAATGTCTTCATTCGCATGTGTAGGAATATTAAATCTACCCTTGTTGATGAAATTGTTAAAAATGTTTTTAAAATTATGGGTCGTGTCAAACAACAGAAACAGCTTTTCATCAGATCGAGTAGGATGCACAATGCAGTGTTTCAACAGACCACCCCAAGTTCTATGTACATCTTTCTGCAAAATAAGTTAAAAAAAGGATTAAAAACAACAGAGAATTTACGTTTAAATGTAGAATTATATTTATGAAATTAAGAAAATTACCAAAGAAATAACTGACAAAAACACACCTGTTGCATATATGATTGTCGACAGAAACGGCAATAACCAAAAAAAATTTGTCCAAAGCAAACATGACTCTTTTAAACCATGAACACAAAATTTTGGTATTCAATTTATTGACGGGAATTATGCAAACCACATCCTTATAATTACTGCATGTAGAATTTACCATAAAAGTTAATGCAGTTTTTGCTGGGGCACCATCTGCAGTCAATCCGACAAAGGAACCATTACTGTATTCTACTCTTTGCGCAGTGTAAACTTCATCAACAAGTAAAGTAACAATTTTTTGTTCAGATGTTAAATTTACAGTTCTTTGATGAAGATAGTTCAATGTAATTTCACCAGTTTCTACAGTAGTTCCAACAGACAGCTGTCAAAGCCTGTTTATTGATGGCAGAATAAAAAATTCTTGCAGCTTTTTGTACAATGCAGTGCTTGTCAACTGCCACATATATGAAGAAATAATGGTTGCTGTAGAATAACGTCTGCCATGTTTGGAAACTTGAAGCAAATTCAATTGTTCTATTATAAAACAAACTAAAGACATGCTAGATTGTGATAAATCTGCTGCAACTGCTTCATCAGAAAGGTAACTTTTTAGCAAAGATATAGCTAATTTTAATGCTGATTTTTGATTGTTAGAAACAAAATTAGACATGTCTGCTAAAGCTTTACACCAGGCAAGAATATTAGATACTTCAGTTACTGTCTGCAGAGAACCACATGAAAGCAAATGCATATATTGATCTTTTGGTATCAAATTAGAAAAAACAAAAGCTTTGATTTGTAGCTCACTTGAAATTATCACAGACACTACAAGTTCTGGAGCAACTTTATAACTATCATCATTTTTAACAAAATAGAATTGAGCAGATGAAGCTGAATAAACACTAGTATATCCAAAGGGAAGAACTGCATTTTTCATTTTGCTTCTAAAGCAGGGTGGTCCAACTTCTGCACTCTTGTGGGCCACTTTTCAAAATTATTCGAGTTTGCGGGCCTCAGTCGGCTAAAAATTCCTATTTTCGTTCCAAAATCAGGGTGTTCTCTAAAAAAAAAAAAAAAAAAAGGTCTTCACTTGGAATCGGTCTCCAAAATTCCTATTTTGGCGCAAAATCATAGCGTTCTCCAAAAAAAAAATTACGGCTGCTGCTTCTGATCGACAAGACTTGTGCAAAATTGATATGCGGCATGCGGCCCGCGAGCCCGTAGTTGGACCACGCTGTTATAGAAGATTGCCGCTACTTATGATCGACAAGACTCGAATTGTGCAAAATTGTTCCGCGGGCCGCACAAAATTGTTTCGCGGGCCGCATGCGGCCCGCGGGCCTGTAGTTGGACCACGCTGTTCTAAAGGATGAAAAATCCGAAAAAGAGTCTTGAATGAGAAAATCAGCATTTTGCTTTTGTAAAATGATGTTATCTTTTTCACGTCTAAAAGAGGAACTGGTAGAGGAGGTTGCACGCATTGTTGGTAAAGGTGATGAAAGGTATTTTGGCAAAGAAGGAAAAATTTTAGGAACAGCATCAGGTTTCAGATGCACTCTTTGCAGTTTTAGAGTACTTCTAGATTTACGTCTGGTACTACAAGTATCAGTTGAGATGGTTTTAAAATCACTTTCATGAAAGTGCTGTGCACAAACTTTATGAGACTTTGATACTTTCCAGTTTTGCCTAGGGATAGCCCTATACCATTTATCACGAAGCTCAGAATTTATAGGAAATTGAAATAATGCAACTTTTTTTCCATTCTTATTGGATCTATAGCCAGAATTGCAAGCTGGCACACAGCAAGTGTTCACCATTGTTAAAAACTTTCTGTAGTAGGTTACTCAAAATTCAATTACCTAAACTAAAAAATGCAGCAAATTTAATAACATTTAATTTTACATAAAAATTTAGTATTTTTAAAACCATAGAATTTATTTAAGAAAAACACTGACAGTGAAAGTAAAAATTTTTTATACTTATATGAAATATAAAAATAAATATTTGAATTGTTCAATACCATATTACACTCAATAGCATACCATGGAAAATATGAGTAATTACACAAAAAATTAAATTGTACAATAATTATAAATATTTCACAACACTAATCTTTTATTAATCAAAAAAATCACTTTTGAATAACCAAATTGTTAACTACACACTTTAAATTTTAAAACGTATTATAACTAACTTGAAAATTTTGTAGAATTGGCAATTTTCTCACCATGCCATTTTAAATAAAAAAAAAACTTTTTCACTTTGATCTATTAATTAAACACAAAAATTTTTTTTAATTATTTTTTTAACTACCATACTTTATTTAAAAAATAAATGTCTTTTTGAGTAATCAACCTAGTCACTTAAAATTTGATAAAAATAATAATGAAAAGTTTTTTTTTAATTAAAATGCTGGAAATTCAGGTTTTTAATTTATTATTTTGTTAATTATTTTAATGACTGCCTAAACAACTCATATTACTAAATTTTTTATATTTCAAAACTTTTGTTATTAGATCAACTAAATAAAAACTTAACTTTTGCTAAAATTAATTTTTGACTATAATACTTAAATTTTTTTAAAATAACTGTTTTATTAGAAATATCAGAGTAGGTAACCAAGTCACTTAAAATTACTTAATTTAATTAGTTTTTATAGCTAGATAAATTTCCATTATTATTATTTTTTTTTTGTTCTAATCAATTTACTTAAAATTTATGATTTTAATTTGGTAATTTGAGTAACTGCCAAGTAACCTGTTTTTCAATAATTTTTTGAATAAATCTTGACGACAACTATTAAGTATAAAAAAAGGACATAATTCTTTAAAACTGTTTTATCTTTATCCATTATTTTTTATTTTTTTTTTATTTTTATCTCTATATTTATCCTCCTGACTCGCAGGAAAGCGACGGAGGCGCTATACATAGGGTAAGAAATTACCCCGACCTGCTTCCGGAGATGCCAAGATATTGCTGTCCGCTAGTAATTTAGTAGAGATATGACTGTAATTTAGAACTGCTTGTCAAGACCACCAAGCAGGGGAAAGTGCCGTAAAGTGTCTTTCCCAAGGACACAACAGAATGGCGCAAGTGGGTTTTGAACCGAGACCATGTTGTTCATCAGTCCGGCGCGTTAACCACTCGACCACGCTGCCGACATGAATTCCATTAATGAATATTACATAAAAATTTTTTTATTCACTCTAATAATGACTAACATGAAGCTTTGCTTTAATTTTGATTTGAAAGCTTGACCCCACTAGCGTAAACCAAAAACTGGATCCAAAACGGAGTTGTACATCCCGATATCTAAAATCCCTAGCTTCATTAAAGGCAAATGACATTAGGGCGTGTTGCCTGCACCCAAGAAATCTGGATCGACTAGTCGTCAAAGATTTTCATTGAAATTCGATTATGACTTTTTTCTTCAATTTATATTAATAGTTAATCAACGTTTTCTGCTCAGCATCTTTCATGCTTGTTATTCAATGTATGTTACTAATGTATAAATTATTTTCAAAAAAATCTTGATCTATTTTAATACATAGACACGCTTTTGTATTTTTATTTTCGGCGCACTTTTTCGTTATCTGCTGCTGTAGCAAACTTTTTGGTTGTTTTTTTTCGTTGTTTGGAGAATGCAAGCACAAACCACGCTGTAATATTTTATTATTTTGCTTATTTTATTTCTTCTTTTTCATTGTTCGATAGTGCCCTATGCTTAATCCGATTGTATTACCCATACATTGGGAACAGTTGGACAGAAAAATCATTTTTTTAAATGTGCTCGTAAATTTTTTTGTGAGTTTAAATTTGTGAAAAGACACTTGCATATGATAGATTTAGTTGTATAAATTACACAAAAAAAGTTTGTTCAGGATACAACTTATAAAAAAAGCACTGCAGCAAAAATTGTAATTTATGTCCGACTGTGCCCCACTCTCCCCTATATAATCCGCAGTTTGTTCATGGGCGCCGCCTTTACAATTTGGTGAAGAAGCAAGACTTCATTTGTGCATGGATGAATGGAATTGCTCAACACCAGTAAGCAGGTGATTGAGTTTATCCCTAGCTGTTTGGTGCAAGCTCAATCCAAAAGGCCTGACAATGGTCCTGGGAATGAAAACACAGAACTTGTATGTACTCTCATAGTACTTCACGTTCCATCTATAATTTATCCAGTGAAAAGCACAGAGCTGGTTCGACAAGGCTATTTAATTGATTCTGCCCAAGTGGCAAAAACAGACGTCTAGATCTTAGTCTCTGGTGGCGAGCATCTGAGGACCTGCTTAAAAGACCATATATGGGATATGATCAGAGTCCAGAGATCCACGGTAAATCAAGATGAGTGTCGCTCCTATTCGGCGAAACTTAGCTGGCTTGAAGCCTGAAAGTGTAATCAATGTATCATCAATGTGTCGGCAGTGTGGTTGAGTGGTTAAGGCGCCGTGCTTATGATCAACATGGACGGTTTAAAACCCACTCGCACCATTCTGTTGTGTCCTTGGGAAAGACACTTTACGGCACATTTCCCTGCTTGGTGGTTTTGGCAAGCAGTTCTAGATTAAAGTCATATCTCTATTAATTTACAAGTGGACAGCAATATCTTGGCATCTCCAGAAACAGGTCGGGGTAATTACTTACCCTATGTATTAGCGTCTCCGTCGCTTTCCTGCGAGTCAGGAGGATAAATATAGAGATAAAATAAACAAAAAAATATAGGTAAATGGTTTCTCAGAGTGGACGCAAGCATCCATTGAGCATGTCCAAGTCGTTATTCAGGACGCTGTCTATGAGGCGAGTGCGAGTACTGGACACCCGACTGGTGTGACACAGCTGTTGAGTAGGCCGGAGATAGTCGGGCAGCTGTGCGCAGTGTTTCGGCACTAGCACGAGGGAAGCCAGACTTCCTGCGCCAAAACCTTAAATTTATGATCAACTGCCTCGCATCTCTCATTTCTAACCAGCTGAGATGCAATAGCATCAGCCGAAATAGAACAGTGACGAAGAGAGTGTCGTGACCTACTAGTTGTTCAATTTAAGCTACTCCTTGCTCTACTTTATTCGAGGGCTTGTAATTTGTATATAAACTGGATTCGGATTTTGTTATTTTATTTCGGATTATTGGATCATCTTTGAAGGTCAGGCGTCACCAAACATCTTCAATAGCATTGTTTTGCCCAGAAGATATAAATGAAACAGAAACTTAAGCAGAAAAAATTTTGATTTTACTTTTTTTGAATACAGCTTAAAGAAAGATGTAACCCCTATGCAGCCACTGCAGAACTCTTATTTTCTACGACAAATATTTAAGTTAATAAAGAAATATGAAGTTTTTTTAATTGATTATCTGAAATTAATTTTTGTATTTGCTGATATTCATTGGTTTATAGCATATTGCTTTTTGCTATTCCATTAGTTTGCTCAAAAAACGAGTCCAATCGATAACTACCAATTGGCTGTTTAAGGTTGTTTTTACGATAGTAATTGGCTGTTTAAACGATAGTAACCACAGGGGGATTCCGGGTTAGTTTCACCAGCAAAAATCGCTCGCGGTCGCATATTGTAGAGACAAATTTGTTCACTATTTGCTGAGCCGACTTAATAAGTTTTTTAATTTTGGGAATCTCAAAGTTTGCAAGGTTAGTAATGACAAAGAGTAAACGAGACACAAACAAGAGCTTCATCTTGTTATCTTATTTAAGTCTTCAAGGTATTCATTTATAAATTATATACTGAAATGTTTATTTTTTGATTTAATCTTGATAAAATGAAATTTTTTCTGTGACAATAGTAAATTGACTAAACGATATCAATAGCATTGAAAAAATTATTTTAAAATTTTAATGACTAGCACTACCACAATGCTTAATCAGTGCTCTTATTTACCATGTTCAAAAATAATCTAAGAACAAGTTGATGTTTAAAATTGTCAATTTGAGGGTGCTGAATCCGAATCTGAGCTTACTTTTCAATGTACATGTCAGAATTTTGAGAAATAAGCATTTTAAATTTTTGAAATATGTGTTTTATTGAAAATTCTCATATGATGGTTTGGTGTGGTTATGCATTGTTAACCATCACCATTTCAAAAATGCAATCAGCTTTAATGACATTTATGTTGCATTAAACAGAATGATTAGCACAACTGATATCTCTAGTACAAGGATCAGAATACACAATATTGTTACATATTGTTACAACATATTGTACAATACAATCACAAAATGCTTGGCAAAAATAATGGCAGAATAATGAAAGATTTGCATTATCAAATATGCAAAAATGAATAGAAGTTAACACAGTGAAACAACACAAAAATGTTTTGCAATCATCATCATCTTGTTTGTGTAGCGATTCAGAAGTATCTCTTTTTATAGATCAACAATAATCTGCAAGCATCCCCACAGAACATTTCCCTTAAAATCTTTTTTCAATGATAGCAACATCTTGATGGAATTTTTTGCTGTATTCATCTGAAACATACAAATTTTTATGAAAAAAATTTAAATGAAATTCCAAGAAATTCTCCTTTAGCAACATTTTACAACCTATTACATCATAACTGTATAATAAATTGGCAACAACATCTTTAAAATTTTCAGCTTTGTTTAAACCTAAAAACTTAGGGCAAATTTGTTTAAAACATGACATGCACCAAAGGAATTGCATTACTTTGCTTGTATAAATGAGCTCTATCAGGATGTCATCTTAAGCACCCTTTTACACTTGCTCCAGCATACAATTCTCAAATTGCACACACAGATGTCTAGATAAATCTAGATATTTTGTGATAAACAACCTTAAGTACCAGTGCTGTTTAATGAATAGTTATCCCCATGAAGTGGACACTTGTTTCAACAAGCTATATATATATATTTCAGAACTTAATTTTATATTTTTTGAACATTCCATAATGTAGAAAATTTATTTTTTGTTTGTCCTACGTATTGCATTTTACAAAATTTACACTCTGCGACATAAATACCATAATTTTTGCAAGTAAGATGTTGTTTTAAATTAAATTTTTTGCTATTTGAGTGCGAAATAATATAGTCAACTGTTTTAACCATATTTTTATAGTTTTTAATTTTCTACAATGGAATAACCACCGCTCATTCTGGAACAAATTTAACGTTAAGGATAACAATGACTGAGCTGCCCTCCTTAAGGCGCGTTTACAGCCGTTTACAATACTTTTTTCTTTCAGTGCGATCTTGGTTTGTTTTATTGACGCTCAAATCCACTCATTTTTTCTCGAAAACATGAGTGGATTTGAGCGTCAATAAAACAAACCAAAATCGCGCTGAAAGAAAAAAGTACTGTAAACGGCTGTAAACGCGCCTTTAAACATTTTTATAAATTTTATTTCAATGCTTTTAATGGTAAACCTGACATCACTAAATGCTACATGGTCATATTTGTAAAACAACTGGATAAAATTTTATTGGATTGGTGTGAAAATAAATGGATTAATAATTTAAATGCTAAAATTAATATTAATAGAATTTTTCTGTCTTATAATTGCGATTGAGTTTTAAACCGGTTTATTCTTCACTATCGTTCAAACTATATACAGTTAAACTACAACAGTTTTGTTAATTTTTTCAGTCAACACTTTGAATCTTAGCAGGAGTTTGCGTTTTTAATTTTGCTACAAGTTTTACCCTGTGCGTTTTTTTCATTGTTACGTAATTCATAATCATTATGTCAGTTGTTGTGTCATTTAGCTCTTAGTTTTATTGAAAGCTTCACTTTGTGTCGTTGAGGCAGGACCCATATAGTATAAGTAGAATTTTCAAAAATTTTTTGTCAAATATATGGTAATCTAATTTAATTTTTTACAGAAACTGATGATGTCTTTATAGGTCAAAATCGATTTTTCATAATAATGCAGTTGGTTTTAAATTTTTAACTTTTATTTTCCATAATAAATTGAAAGTTGACCAATTTTATTAATAAATTCATGCATCGCAATTTTTCCAGATTAGTGATTGATTAGCCAAGAATACAGGAAACCAAGTAATTAATCACCTCATTTTAAATTTAAAATACCCCTTATATAACACATGTTGGTTAATAAAGAAAAGACAAATATCAAATAAATTCAGGTAAAACTTCATTGAAATAAAGTACAGTACAAGTAAAATAAAATGAATGGTTCCTTACATACAAAAAACATAAGTGGTTAACATAGGCTACACCAGTGGCATGCAGTCAGGGCATGCAAGTCATGCAATGCATGACCAACGAACTTCGTAAATACAAAAAAATTAATTATAAGTATTACATGAATATATATTTATTAAGCAGATTCATTACATATTGAATTAAGTACATTGCATATTCCAAGTCATAAAATCAAAAGCAACGTTTTATTAAACATGACATGCACCAAAGGAATTGCATTACTTTGCTTGTATAAATGAGCTCTACCAGGATGTCATCTTAAGCACCCTTTTACACTCACTCCAGCATACAATTCTCAAATTGCACACACAGATGTCAAGATAAGTCTAGATATTTTGTGATAAACAACCCTAAGTACCAGTGCTGTTTAACAAATAGTTATCCTCATGAAGTGGACACGTGTTTCAACAAGCTATATATATTTCAGAACTTAATTTTATATTTTTTCAACATATTATTTTAGGTTTATTTTGGTCCTAAACTTTAGGAGGAGTTAATATAGCATAGTTAGGGATGAGATGACTAATCTAGTAGAATTTTTAAATTGATGATAGATATATAAAAAGAATCTTTACCATTTGCCTTGAAGCCATTTTACAATTTTTTTAATATATTCAATGAGTAGACATACCAATTGCATTGCCAGCCTCAGAGGTCACAGCACGCCACGGGGCTACACAGGAAAATTCATCACTGCTACTTCCCAGAATAAAAAAAAAATCCCAGATAACTGTTTCTTATTGCTGAATTAGTGATGGTCAACCACCACCAAATGCTAGCAGCCAGTAGTGAAAATAATCCCAGATAACTGCTAGTTCCAGATTAATGATTGCTGGATGAGTGATGGTCAACCTGTATTTTGAAAGTGCCTGGCTCTTGAAAGTCTTGTATTGTATTTGTATTGATTTTTTTGAAAGTCTTGTATTGTACTTGTGAATTTAGTTTATTGGTTTTAAATTATGCAAATAATTAAAATTAAGCACATTTTTTAGTTTGTACATAAATTTATCAATTTTGTACTTACAAATATCCTCAATTTTCAAAATACTTAAAGAATAAAGTAAAGGTGATAAAGTAGTTTGTTTATGAGCATACATCATTATTCTTATTGCTCATATGTGTAATGCCTTTAAGGGGGTAAGAGTATTAGCAGATGCCAGCCTGCAAGAGGATATACAGTATTAAAAATGCAAGTAAATAAGACTATAATAAACAGTTTTTAGAGTTGCTATTTCTATATAATTTTTAAGTTCCAATAGTTCCCAGCACCTTTGGAGAGCTTAGAATAGGGGTGGCCAACCTTTTGATTCCATGTGCCAATATTTTTTACAATTAATTCAGATGCACCACATAAACATTCACTTTCTTTCAGTCTTTTAAAATGTGGTAGTATGGACATATTTTGAAATTATAATAACATATATTTATTTGAAAAATATATGCTCTATGACTATGATATAACAAACATTTGCCGGCAGCGTGGTCAAGTGGTTAAAGTGCCGGGCTTGTGATCAACACGGTCTCGGTTCAAAACCCACTTGCACCATTCTGTTGTGTCCTTGGGAAAGACACTTTACGGAATATTCCCTTGCTTGGTGGTCCTGGCAAGCAGTTCTAAATTACAGTCATATCTCTATTAAATTACAAGCGGAAAGCAATATCTTGGTATCTCCGGAAGCAGGTCGGGGTAATTGCCTACCCTATGTATTAGTGCCCTCTGTCACTTTCCTGCGAGTCAGGAGGATAAATATAGAGATAAAATAAAAATACATAAAATATAAACAAGCATTGGCCAATTTATTTAATAATGATGACAGATGTAGCATTTGTAGAGAAAAGAATTTCACACAACACTTTTTAATTTCCATTGATCTTTTTGATTAATTATTTTGGAAAGTATTAGTAGTAATACGTAGCTCAGTTAGCAATTTTAAACAAAAATAATTTTTTTCATAGGTGAAATAAACATAAGTAACTTTAATGTGACTTTTGACTCTGCTTTGTTTTTGCCAAACCAGTAATATTAAGAATTAAATTTGTATCTGAAAGCAACAAACAATTTTTTATGTTGGAATGGAACAGTCGTGACCTCAGTTTGTTTTTGATCATTTTCATGTAAAAAAATGACTGCTTATATCTGTACATAGTTCTGAAGAGACAAACATATCTCTGGGCAAATTTTCTCATTTCTGGAAAATGTTTACATGGTAATGATTGCCAAAAACCAATCATTTTCAAAGCACTTGGGAATGAGAAAATTTATTAAATTTTACTTCACTACTGAATTTGCTTTTAGTTCAATAAGTTCCATTTGCATATTACTAGGCATCTTTAGAATGTTATATTTATTAAATGAAAATGGATTTATAAATGCAAGCATGCAGTCTTCAGAAAAATCATTAAAACGACTATCAAAGGCCTTTTGTTGTAATTTGATTTTTTCAATGTATTTTGCAAAGTTGACAATATTTTCAACACATTCACTTTGTTTTTTTAAATGTGGCAATTGGCTCAAATCTTTTTTTTTTAACTGAGAGATAAACTTTCAACTTCATCTTGAATGCACTGATATCATTTACTAAGCAAGAAAACAGTTGGTCTTTGGCCTGCAGTTTAAGATTGAGGTAATTGAAACATCAACTAAACAACATCAATTAAAAATGCTAAATCTAACAAGCAGTTTTCCTTACAAAAAAGAGCCCTTTTCTCAGGCAACTCATCTTTTTCTAGAAAATCATGCACAATGAGTTTCAATGGGATAAGATCACCATATTCCTCATCTAGCAATTTACAGTATCCTTTGAATTTTCTTCTGTTTAATCCTTTTGCTCTGATTTTGTTTACACACTTTACGACTGGTATCATAACATGTTGCAAATTCAAAATTTTCCACATAAACACTCTTGGTGAATAATGCAATGATATTTTAAGAGAGGACAACCTAAAAACCTTTTTAGCAAGGCTACAGCCCCATAAACTTTACCAATCATTGACAGTGCACCATCAGTACAGACACTTAAAGCTTACTTAAATCTAATTGCTAATTTTCTAGATATGACTTTACGTTTTCAAATATGTCTGATCCTCTTGTTTTTTCATGGAGTGACTCAAAGCCAATAAGTTCTTCAAAGACATTAAAAATATCTATTTCTTGTACAAAAATGCTTAATTGAGCTACTTCACATATGTTAGCAGATTTGTTCAAGGCTAATGAAAAAAAAGAACATGCATGTACACGATCTTTCACTTGCTCATACACATCACAAGAAAGCTCTTCTATGCGTCTTGTGACAAAGTGACTTCATTTACTTTTTTTTCTATACTTTTATCACCAACAAGTTGTGCAAATTTTTGGAAGCAGGGCTTAACCATTTCTTCACCAGCAGAGAAAGGCTTATGCTTTTTTGCCAACATAAAGGCAATTTTGTAGGATACTTTGAGCGTTGCTAAACTATCACAGCTTTTTTGACAAACAAATTCTGCCTCTTGGTTATATCCTCTTTTTTCTAAACCACATATTTTTTCCATAACTAATTTTTTTTCTTTTTTAGCTGGGTGTTTCTTATAGTATCTGCTAAGATCATAACTTCTGTTATTCAAGTTGTTTCACAAACTATGCACAGTGGTTTTTTTGAAGGACTTGCTATGAATAAGAATTCATTCTTCCATAGTTCATTAAACTGATGCTTCCTATCACTTCCTGTTTTTTTTGGCTCATGTTCTTTTTTACTGTGAAGGTCAAATAAACTGCAAAAAAATAAAAACATATTTGTTTACAAGAAATGTATTCTTACTTTATGCATGGCATGCTAATGAGCTCAACAACAGTACACAATGTTGCCATCACAGCTAGTGACTGGCGAACACAATATACTACTATATTGTTACATAAGCATTGTTAAAATGTCACAATGCTAGTTACTGGACTATATTCCTGCAAAAAAAATCCTATATTTTAACTACTGTAAAGCCAGATTTATCTAAAAGAAACAGAACAATGTTACAAAGGAGTGCAAGATATACTAAATCACTGAAATGAATGAGTAAAAGTGGCTTACTTTCTTGTCATCAAAAGGATGCAATGCACCACTTGTAAGTATCCAATGTGCCACTTATGGCACATGCACCACAGTTTGGCCATCCTTGGCTTAGAACATAAGTGTTGAACTTGTTCTTTCCAAATTAATTTCATCAATTATAACACCTAAATTCTTCACTTGTTTTACTTGTGCAAGTTTGTACTTTCCAATAGTAATAATTTATTTTCCAAAATTTTCTTTTAGAAATCAGTATGAATATAGATTTTTTTATAATTGTTAATTTATTTAATTTCATCCAATTATCAATTTTTTTCTGATTCTATATTATTTAAACTTGACAAGCATTGATTAAATTGTCAGTGCTGTTAAAACAGTGTCATCCCTTGCCCCACCATATGATATTCATTCATCAGAACAAACATTACCACATCATATGCATACAAAACTGGCACAGTTCAGATCTAACAAATCACCACTTGTGAACCTGAAAATTACATGCCACAATGCCTGCTATGCTTGTCACACACACATGACACTAATCATCTGTAGTCAAATACCAACAAAACACAATACAGTCTGTGGAAAAGCCTTTAAAAGCAGAAGAGGTAATTTAGGAGTAGAAATCTTGATTGGCCTCTTTGAGGGGTTAAGAGATGGCAACTCCAAGATATTTTTGGAGGAGGGGCAACAACAGCAATGGTGTCATCAGAAAATGGTTTAGTGCTTAAATTTGATACTAAAAGTAGAGTAAAAATAAAGTGGTCCTTGTGTAGATTGGTACTCCACAAGTTACTGGGGTGAAATTTGATGTTGATCCAGCCACAAAAGGAAATTGAAACCTATTGTGTAAATAACTCTTGAGTAGTTGTTGGGGTAAACCACGAATACCATAATATTTTAGTTTTTGTTTTAGTATTTTATCATCAACTGTATCAAATGCTTTGCTGAGGTCAAAAAAAATGCAGCATATTAATTGCTTTTGGTCAAGATTTTGTACCAATTCATCATATAGCTGTGCTACAACCTAGCCAGTGGAGCAGTTTTGTTTAAATTCAAATTGATTAGGAGCAAGTATTTTGTATTTACTTAGGTAAGAGTACAATTGCTCAAAAATGCATTTTTCAAAGATTATTGAAAATGGGCTAAGAAGATATAAAAGTCTATAATTAGAACTTTTTTTTATGCAGAGATAGTTTATTTTTATACTACAACTATCCAAGCAGGGGGTGGAAATCTAAATGATATTTAGGTTTCAACAGAAACAATTCAATAACTGAGATCAAAAGTTAATTGTCAAATCACTTCTGTTAGCATGTGGTATCAGTTATTTTATTCAGTCATCTTTATTAAGCTTCAAAAAGTCATCACTTTTTGTTCTGCCATGTGTAGCTGCAATAGGTTTAAATTCTTTATCTGTATTGGAATCTGCTTCTTCTGAAACAGAGGAAAGTAATTCGAGTCCTGAGGTTGATGGTTTAGATTTGGATTTTTTTGTAAAGAAATATCTTTATGCCTGTCATATGCCAAATTTATAGATATCATGACATATATGATAGTGTAAAAACAGTACATAGAAATTAATACATAGGCATACTCAATATTCAAACATCCACCATACTTTTACCTTTTTTGATTCTTCACTGCATAATGCGTTTTATGCGTTTAACCTTTTTCTATCAAGGGGTCCAAGAGAAGCTGGTTGCTTTGTTTTCAGTAGTTTGAAAATTTGTATATTTTTCACCTTATCTTCAGGCAACAATGTTTTGTTTTTGTTGATAAGAATTTCTGCATTCTTAGCAGATATCATAAATTGCATTGTTATTGAATTCTGAAAATTAATTAGGGCAGTTGAGTCTTTCTTGGCATATTTGAATTTCTTGAATTCATCAAGCAAGAAAATAATTTATTTTTTGATATTCTGTTTTGACGTCAGTGGAACACAAGCAGGTTGCCATGCTTGTATTAGGCATTTTGCTGTATCCCATGCTGCTATTTTGACATTTGGATGTTTTTCAGAGTTTAATAAAGATGATAAAATGTACTGTATTTCCAAAGAACATCTCTTGAATTTGATCCAAACTATTCTAGCTTGAAATCTTTTAATGGTTGTAAATTTCTAAGCAAACCACCAAAGCATGTTTCACTCTTTTACAGCTCCATAATGGATAAATGAAAACAAGCTTATTTTTATACAGTTAGACACTAGTGTTTACAGTATGTTAGGCTATAGTGCATAGGGAGCACAATAACTGATCTGTCATGAAACCTGAAATGCATTACTACAATTACAAGTTTAGCTGTCTTGTCCCAGTTTTTGCCATTATAACTTTAAAAGATTAACTTAAGTTAAACTTGTAACAATTATTTTTAATCATTGGACATTGGATTGTCATATATTTTGTTAAAAGTGTTCTGTAATTATTGGTATAAAGCTCTACAGTGACACCTTATTTTTTGCAATTAAAGTGGCTTAATTTAAGTTGCAGTTGTAATGATTGTTTGTCAACATTCGAATGTCCTATATTTTGTTATATAGTTAATTGGTATCAGTGCTCCCTATTAAAGTTACATAACTAAGTTGAAGTTGTAATGATTATTTATAGATATTGGACTGTCCTATATTTTGTTAAAAAATGCTCTGTAGTTATTAATATCAGTGCTCTACAGTGACATCTTAATTTTTGCAGTTAAAGTCACATTTAAAATATATGAATGGTATAGCACATACACTTATTCTTGAGATTAAAGTGCTTGCTCTTAAAAACAACTATTCATTAAAGCAAATTTGGTATAGCTTAATTTTTTTAGATGAAACTCTGGTTGATATGCATGCATCAATTTTTTTATGTCTTTTACTGCTTCTTTTTTCCAATGGAGTTTGTGTTATTTTACCTGTCTTAATTGATTTAATGCTATGTTTTGAAAAAAAATGTATTACTCTTAAAATAGAAAATTTTTGTAGTAAGCATCAAAATTAATTCAAATTTTTTGTTTGACATCAAAGTGTATTGGTATAAGAATAGAACAGGTGAATTTCAGCTTTTAAAGTTTAGACCTATTTTTTTTATATGCCTTTAAAGTTCAACCTCCAAAAAACATAAAAAACAAATTTAAACCTCTGTTATCATATGAAGTAGTTTTTTTCACAACTTTTTAAGCTATTTTTTTTGATTTCTTGGGTCTTAAAACACCTGACCAGCAATTTTCAGCAACCTCCTATGATCACAGGCTAAGAAAATAGAAATTAAATAAAATTTTAAGCATGTACATTGAAGCAGAACAAGCAAAAATGGCATTTTTTAAAATGACCATAATTTCAAAGATATGAGAATTTTTGAAAACGTTTTTTTTGCATTATTATTTCAGTGAGATCTGTGAGTGTGCCAAATTTCATTAAAATATAAAACATTTGGTATAAGCCATTTGTTTATTTGGCATGGAATGTCCCTATAGTAAATTGGATTAATGTAGTGATTAACATGGTACTTGGATTAAGAAAAAAAGAAGTAATTTTGTTTGAAATTAATGACTTAAAAGAACAATTATTGCTATTTGATAGCTTATCAATTTTGCTAGCCAATTTAGAACCAATTTTTGAAAAATATGTATGTATTAAATGTATTTTCCATTTTGTCAGGATCACTAATTGTTTTGTTTTTGTCATTATTTGTCATTATGATTCTCCTTGTTTGTTTTTAAATTTAGTTATGCCAGTAATGGTTTTCCATAAAAATTTAAGGTATGTTTAGAATCAATTAATATTAAAAAATTTTTTTTTGATTGTTTATGTAAGTTTATTTTTACAAATTTTATAAGGTTTTATATCAGGGATTCCCAAACTGGGGTACATTTTGACTTTTTAAGGGGTACATTATTGAATTTGTATATTGGGGTAATTGGTTGAATTTGGATCAAGTATATTTTTGATGTATTCTTACTAGTTTCCAATGATTTACCAAAATTGAAATAGACTAATAGCTACAATGCTTTTAAGTGGTCCATCAAAAGGTCTTTCTATCAAAGATTTCTGAGTCAAAATGCATGTTATGAGGCCAAAAGCTTTGCAGAATTGGTCACTAAATATCTTACAAAGTTTAAGAAAAAATTGATGGATATTTTCCAAGTCAAGGTAAAGATGGGTTTACATATACTAGAAATTCTTTCACTGCAAATGTTCAGATGCTGCACATTGGGATGGTATTCAAGAGGAACTTGTTAAACTTCAATACGATAGTTTTGCAGGTGATGTGTATTCTGTGAAATAGTTATGTAAATTTTTGGTTTATAATGTGCAACTCATGCAAAAAATTGCTACTATTCAAGCATTGTTTTTATTTTGATCATTACAACCATGTGAATCAACATTTTTAGTGATGGTGGAAATTAAATGGAAATTATGTAAAAATACCTGAACATGGATGCTTTACCTCGTATCCATGAGCTCATTGCTAAAAAGCAAGCTCATCCATATAACTAGTATTGCTGGCATATTTGCAATACAGTGTTAGTTTGATAGTACAGTTTGTTTAAACTTGTATTACATAGCTCTGAATAATTTTGTGTGCTTTATTATTTTATTCATTTAACATTTAATTAATATTAATTACATTTTTTCCTATTAAACTAAAATTTAGGAAGAGAGGTAATTTTTAAAATCCATTTAAAAATTATAGCAAGCAAAATCCAACATTTCATTTAGTTTGTAAAATTTTTTAATTAAAAAGCTGAACGTTTTCGACTATCATCAGTCCTTATCAAAGCATCTAAAATTGTTTAAAATCATCTAGCAATTTAGTTAGTAAAACTGTGGTGGTTTATTTGATAGGCAAAATATAATTTTATATTTTCACATGAAATTTGAAAATTTTCACATGAAATCTAAAACTGTGGTGGTTTATTTGATAGGCAAAATATAATTTTATAACATCACATGAAATCAATCCGAACGACACTCGTTATAAAATTTGGTTTTAAACGTAGAGTTTAACTTTTTTATGCTCCATTTTGATACATCTTCAAATTTCATATCTTGTTGATTAATCACATGATATTACGCCCACTTTCATGCAGCAATGGTATTTGTTGCAGATCATAATATATAAAGTTACTCTCTTAAAAACTTCAGCTAGATAACATAAAGTTCTTATTTTAATTATGACAAATTAGTGGTTTCAAATATTGCAGTTGTTTTCTACTTAAATAAGAAAATAAATGTAAATAGAAGCAAGTTAGTGGTTAACCTCCTGAGTTTACACTGCTACAATAAAACTTGAAGATAACACTTCTAATCAATATAAACTACCAATTTTAAAGATTTTTTGAAGGATTGCAATGAGTTGCTTAGCTATTAGAAGTAAGTTATGCATCAGAGCAAGTTAGCTTAATGCTAAAAATGTGACAAAATTTTAGGGTACATGCAAACCTATAAAGTGTCAAAAGGGTACCAATGAACAAAAAGTTTGGGAAACCCTGTTTTATATCTTGGGGTTTTCTCTTCAAACTTAACTAAAGCAGTTTGTTTTTCCTTTATTTCATATTAATATACTTTTAGTGACCCAATGTTTTTGACTGATATCTTCTCTTTTATTTCTTTCTTCAAGGCAGCATGTACATTTAAAACATTTTCAAACATTAAGATAAAGTTAGTAAAGTGGTTATCTATTGAACCTTCATAGCTTATACTGCTTAATGCTTTGTCTAAATCAGATGTGGGCAAATTTTTTAGCTTGAGGGCTGCATTCAGAAATTGAATTTGTTTGTGGGTTGCATTATAGTGATCTTTAAAAAAAGCTCTTTACTTTGAATCTGTTTCAGATTTTCTGATTTTCGTGCCCAAAGTCTTCATTTTTGTTTCAAAACTGTAATGATCCCAAATTTTTGTTTTGGAGATCACCACAATTGAAAGTAAAGAGAGATTATTTGCTTGAGGCTTTCGCTGGCTGTAGTTTACCCATCACTGGTCTAAATCATTTAAAAATTAAGTTTTTTGTGTCTTGTACAGTATATGAACTGTATAATCATTTTAACTTTTTTTTTTTTTAAGACTGTGTAATCATGTAAAAGCATGAAAATGATCAGATAAGTCATTAATCAGTATATGTGTGTTATATTTTTGTGAAATATGTTGTTAGTGTATATATGATTAATAAATGTTGAAGAAGTATTAGATATGCGTGTTGGAATTATATGTGTGGTATTTTTGTGAAATATGTTGTAAGTGTATATATGATCAATAAGTGTTGTTTGTGTCCCAAGAGATACAGTATATACTGTATACTATTTCCTACAACTTTTTAACTGTAGGATGTTTACATAATAAGTTTTCATACTTTTACAGATAATATCTTTAATTTTCAACCATTTTTTTTTCTCTAAAGTAACAATTGAAGTTTGACAGGTAAAGCTTTGTTATAGATAATGACTTTCGGTATGTTACGTGTTGCCTTAAAACAGTTGGTTCTGACTCGACCAATGCACCTGTCAGCAATAAGAAAAGTGTCAAACTTCTATCCACCCACCGTCGGACCAGATCCCAATGTTAACTATGATTTTTATGAAAGTCTTTCGAATCCAATGCCTGTAGTCCCACGCATCATCGGTTTTGAAGGAGAATTGAAGGCGCTAAAAGAGAAAGAAAAAGGTGACTGGAAAAACCTAAATCCAGAAGAAAAAATGGATCTTTACAACTTGTATTTTAGTAAGTCGATGGCTGATATGTGTAGAAGCACAGATGAGTGGAAAAGTGTGTTTGGATGCGTTGCCTTTTTGACGGCTTTAAGTTTTTTACTGCATTGGTTCATTAATGACATGGTTCTTCCCCCTCCTGCCTCCACGTCTACCGATCCCGAATGGATTTACGCAGCCATCAAGAAGCGGCTACAGTTTCACGCTGACCCCATCACCGGCTACGCCTCGATGTGGGATTACGAGAACAATTGCTGGAAAAAGTAAACAGTTCAAAATGCTCGCAAGTCGTCTTCAAATGTAGTATTGTTATTTATCTGCTATTGGCTTTCGTAAATTGATTCTGTTCAAAAATCAAAACTTTTACGTTGCTTACTGTTACAGTTTGCAACATTTGTTTAACGAAATAAAAACAAAAAGCAGTTTGCAGTGGCTGGTTTTTACGATACTACGATTGTTGATCGAACGACACTCGTTAGAAATGACAGTTAATAAAAAAAAAGATTATTTTTGTATGTTTCTGCAATTAAACAATTTCTTTGTTACTGTAAATTAGATTCATGAAAAGCAGAGGCTATCAGTAAGACAGTTTGTTTATACAGGGTGTTTCATCTCAATATGTTACTTTAAGATAACTTATATCCAGTGGTGGACAGTACCGCGGTATTTTTTTATACCGTTACCGGTACTGCGGTACTCCGTCTAATTCTAGGGTCATTGAAAGTTTTTTTGCAAGCATTGCGACATGTTTTTGTTTTTCGTATCGATTGCAGCTTCAAAGGAGTTTCTTGATTTACAGTAGTATTATCACAAATTGACATTTGTCATAGTTAAGTGTTTACCAGTACTTTCCCATTTTTCCGGTACTAGTTATTAATTAATTTTAAGTAAGGTCAGGTTTAGGAACGCTTTACACACTTCATAGCCAGTAGCCCTTTTGCAACTTTTTGTTTAGGCTTAGCTTACTCAGACTAGTAGGTTAGTCTGGGTAGACTATTATTTTAGTTATGTCTCAAATAAAAACTAAAAAAGTAAATTAAAAATTCCAACCCACTACTATATCTTGACATCTCTGAAAGCAATTATTTGCTACATTTTCTGGTTGCTTGCGGGCTACAGTATATAGCAGGAATGGAAACCTTTTACGCTTGGATGGCCGAAAAATAAAAAATATTTTAACTTAGAACAGAGCAGGTTCGTTTACGGTTTAATTATGATTAAAATAATAACATAACAAATTCTAGAATCAACGCGCTTAAACATATGATGGTGGTGCACAGCAGAGATAGTTTTTTTGGAGACTGACACGCTTGGTGTATCTGTGTTTTTAATAAATTTATTTATTAATAAAATACCAAATTAAGAATGTAACTTTAATGGCTTTTTTGATATTGCTTAATTTTTACAAGGAGTTCAATATTTGGTTCTAGCATAGTAGTTCGCAGCCTAAGTTGGTCTTCCAAATGCAAATCAGTAAGCTGAGTTCTCAACTTTGTTTTGATTTGTGTCATATATGAGAGAGTTGACTCGCAGCAGTAAATGGTTGGGAAAACAGGAAAGCATTTTTTGAGCGTGATGACGAAGACGTGGGTAATCAATTGCGTTTTTCCAAATTTCATGTGGATCATTTTTAGAATTAAATAAATATTTCATGATGCTGTCTTCCAAAAGTTCTATTAATTCCATCTTCAAATTAGCAGGTGCTGAAGGAATGTCCACTAAATGAGGCATAAAAGTGAACTTTTAACAATTCTCATGTTTTACAACATCAAGGACAGATATAAATTCCTTAAATGATTTATTTGGCCGTTCCTGTTCTTTTTGAGCTTTTGTCAATTGAGGAAAATGTTCTTCAGCTTCTGGCAACTCGAACTTAGCAAGGGTATTCTTCAAAAATTCTAATTTTTTCCTAAATGCTTGAATTATACATTTGCTTTTACCTTGAAGAAAAATAATAAAAGTCATAAATACATTTGCTTTTACCTTGAAGAAAAATATTCAGTTCATTTTTTAGACATTAAATCACGCAAAAATGCAGCATTCCTAATGAAATCAAAATCCGATAAATAACAATGTTTCTTTTGTTTCTCATAAAAACTGACTATCTGTTGCTTTAACTTGAAAATTTTGCTAAGAATATTTCCTCGAGATAACCAGCGGACTTGGCAGTAAAACGGCATGTCTACAATATCAGTTTCGTCATCATTTATAAGCAGCTCACGAAACATGACAGTGACGAGTTGAATTGACTCTGATAAAGTGAACTATCTCTAAAACTTTGTTAAATGTGTCTCCTACAGTAGCAGATTTAGCAGCCAGATTTCGTTGGTGTAAAATGCAATGAAAAGCAATTAATGATTCTGGATGAAGTAATTCTTTTTTAAGTAAGCCAATAAATCCTTCTCGGACACCTATCATAGCAGGAGCACCATCAGTGCATACACTTACCAAGTTAGCAAAACTGAGCTTTGCTTCATTGCATTTCTCTTTAAAAGCATTTAAAATATCAATTCCACGAGTTCTATCCTTTAAGGTACATAAACAAAGCAATTCTTCAAAACAGTGAAAATCCTCTGTTATCGCACGAATAAAAACTAAAATTTGTGCAGAATCAGTATTATCAATAGACTCATCTATAGCTATTGAATAAAACACTTCTTTTTGAATTTTGTCTTCTTTTTGTCGGCAGCCTGGTCGAGTGGTTAAAGCACAGGACTGACGATCAACATGGTCTGGGTTCAAAACCCAGACCATTCTGTTGTGTCTTTGGGAAAGACACTTTACGGCAGTTTCCCCTGCTTGGTGGTCTTGGCAAGCAGTTCTAAATTAAAGGCATATCTCTACTAAATTACTAGCGGACAGCAATATCTTGGCATCTCCGGAAGCAGGTCGGAGTAATTGCTTACCCTATGTATAGCGCCTCCGTCGCTTTCCTGCGAGTCAGGAGGATAAATATAGAGATAAAAAAATAAATAAATAAAAAATAAAAAAAATGAATTGTTGAATTGAGTTGTTGTTTTAAGTTGGATGCTGATTCATATTGACGACTTGTTATTGTTGTTCGAGAAAGAGTTAGTTCTTTATATTTGCTAATATTCTCCGGATGTATGCAACTGACAACTTCAATGATTGATTCTTTTATGATATCTACATTACTAAACGGCTTCCCTCTTTTTCCCAGTAAAAGTGCTACTCGGTAGGTGGCTTTAAAAACATCATTTTTCTTCTTCTTCTTCTCCTTTCAGCCTTTCCCTTCAGTCAGGGGTGGCCACAGCGTATCATCATTCTCCACATCTTTCTGTCTTTAACATCCGTCTCCTTCACACCAACTTCCTGCATATCTTCCTTTACCACATCTAAAAATCTTCTCTTTGGTCTCCCTCTTCTCCTCTTTCCCGGTAACTCCATTTTCATCATTTTTCTTCCTACATACTCTTGGTCTCTCCTCATGACATGTCCATACCACCTCAGCCTGCCCTCCCTCATCTTCATTCCTAACTGTTCAACCTTAACAGTACTCCTGATGTGCTCGTTTCTAATCTTGCTTTTCTCGTCACTCCCATAGCAAACCTCAACATTTTCATCTCTGCGACTTCCATCTCTTCTACTTGTTTTTTTGTGACTGCTACTGTCTCAAGTCCATACACCATTGCTGGTCTTACCATTGAACTGTACACTTTTCCTTTTACTCTAGCTGGTAACCTCCTGTCGCAGATTACTCCTGATACTCTTCTCCATCCATTCCATCCTGCCTGTACTCTCTTCTTTACCTCCCTCTCACAACCACCACTTTCTTGCACCGTTGATCCCAAATACTTAAATTCCTTTACTCTTGGCACTTTTGCATCCTCCATCTTTACTGTTTCGTCATCATTTCCTCCATTTATGCAAAGATATTCGGTCTTTGACCTATTTACTTTCATCCCTCTTCTTTCCAATGCATACTTCCAGGATTCTAATCTTCGCTCCACTTCTTCCCTGGTCTCTTCACAAATCACAATATCATCAGCAAACAACATCGTCCATGGTGGTTCTCTCCTTACTTCATCCGTTAGCCTGTCCATTATCACTCCAAAAAGGAATGGACTTAATGCTGATCCCTGGTGCAGTCCAACCTTAACCTTGAAACTTTCTGTAGTACCTACTGCACACCTCACCGCTGTTTCGCTTCCCTCATACATATCTTGTACTAGTTGTACATACTTTTCCACTATCCGGATTTTCTCATACAGTACCACAGCTCTTCCCGTGGAACCCTGTCATAAGCCTTCTCTAGGTCCACGAATACACAATGTAGCTCTCTTTGACCTTCCCTGTACTTTTCCATTAACATTCTTAGAGCAAACATGGCATCGGTGGTTCCCTTTCCTGGCATAAATCCATATTGCTGTTTGCTGATCTCCACTCTATCTCTTAACCTGGCTTCAATAATCCTTTCCCATACCTTCATTGTATGGCTCATTAGCTTTATTCCTCTGTAGTTTCCACAGCACTGTGCGTCCCCATTGTTTTTATAGATTGGGATAAGCACACTCCTTCTCCATTCTTCAGGCATCCGTTCACCCATTAATAGTCTGTTGTACAGTCTGGTCAAAAACTTTATCCCCATCTCTCCCATGCACTTCCAAACTTCTACTGGCAACTCATCTGGCCCAACTGCTTTACCTTTTTTCATCCTTCTTAGTGCATTTTTTACTTCTTCTCTACTGACACAATTTACCTCTTCGTTAACCACTTCTGTTTCCTCTGTCCTAGGGTCTCTGTTATTTTCCTCGTTCATCAGTTTCTCAAAGTACTCCTTCCATCTCTTTAACACTGCTTCCGAATTTACCATCACATTACCATTTTCATCCTTTATAACCCTGACATGCTGTACATCTTTCCCTGCTCTGTTTCTCTGCCTAGCCAATCTGTACAACTCCTTTTCACCTTCTTTTGTTTTCAATCTAGCATACAAATTGTCATATGCACGTCCCTTTGCCATTGCAACTGCCTTCTTTGCCTTACTCTTCTTTTCTTTGTATATCTTTTTAGTATTTTCATTTCTTATTTTGTCCCATGCTTTCTTTGCCTCTTTCTTTTCTTTTATGCTTTTTTGAACTTCCTCATTCCACCACCATGTCTCCCTGTCTCCTTTTCGTTTTCCGAATGTCACTCCCAGTACAGTTTCAGCTGTTTTTCTTAGCATTTCTGCCGTTTTGTCCCACTCATCAGGTAACCCATCCTTGCCTCCCAAAATCCTGGTCACCTCTTGTCTAAACGCTTCTTGACAGCTTGTCTCTTTTAGTTTCCACCATCGTATCTTTGGCTTTATTTTCTCTGCCTTTTTCTTTTTCACCATAAGAGCCATTTTGCATACCACCATACGGTGCTGCTTTGCGACACACTCATTCAATATTACCTTACAATCGCACATTTCCTTCAAGTTTCTCCTTCTGCACATCACATAATCTACTTGGGTACTTTTTCCTCCACTCTTATATGTCACTCTGTGTTCATCTTTTTTCTTGAAATAAGTATTGACAATCGCCAAATCCATCCTTTTCCCAAAATCCACAAGCATTGATCCTTCGTTATTTCTTGTTCCAGCACCGTACCTCCCCATTATTTCCTCATCCCCTATGTTTCCTTTGCCCACATGTCCATTAAGATCTGCACCAAGAACTATCCTTTCTTCTTTTGATATACTTTCAATCAATCCATCCAGGTCTTCCCAAAAATCATTTTTCTCCTCCATGCTGTTGTTAACCTGTGGAGCATATGCGCTTACTATATTTAGGATGGACCCATTTACCTCCAGCTTCATGGCCATCAGTCTGTCTGACACCCTCTTCACTTCCAAGACACTTTCAGCCAGCTCCTCCCTCAGCACTATCCCTATCCCATTTTTTCTTTCGTCAGCTTCGTTGTAGAATATTTTGCATCCAACTCCAATGTTTCTTGCTTTACTCCCTTTCCACCTTGTTTCCTGTAGACACAATATGTCTTCATTTCTTCGTTCCATCATATCTGCCAGCTCTCTTCCCCTTCCAGTCATCGTTCCAATATTTAAAGTACCCACCCTAATGAGTGAGCATCTTCCTTTCCATGCTTCTCGCTGCTTCTTCACTCGCTTTCCTCCTCTTTTTTTGCTTTTATTTTCACAATGTTTAGCAGTAGCATAATTTCCACAGGTGCCCTGCTGTGCGACACCTGAGGCGGTCGTTGGTAACCCGGGCCTCGACCGATCCGGTATGGATTGATGATGATTTCGCATTTGTCTGTTTTGGCAAAAATTTTTATGCCGGATGCCCTTCCTGCCGCAACCCTCCCCATTTATCCGGGCTTGGGACCGGCATCAAGAGACACAAAAAAGTGCCTCCGATGGCTGGGTTAAAAAAAAATCATTTTTCTGACAAGATATTTTCTTAAACATTTGCTGCTGACGTTCTTTTTTTCCTCAATCTTTCAAAAGCAACTTTACGTTCTTCTCCTTCCAACTGAAAATGCTTGTGTTTTTCATGCGTTTCATAGTGAAGCTTAACATTGTACTTTTTCATGCAAGAAATTGTGGCGTCACATAGTAGGCAACACATTTTGTCTTTATTAGGCACAAGTAAGTATTGCATCCCCCATTCCTCGTTAAATACTCTTCCTTCTTCCTTTAATGTTCGTTTTCGCTTTGGAGCCATTATTGGGGTAATCCACATTAATAAAATTTAAACAATAATTACTATTATGTACATAACACAAATCACTTGGCTAGTTTAAGCTAAATACAAGATAAGGAGAGTTGATTAAGCTAAGTTGCTACAAATTAGACGCGATACTGACAAAAAGTAAGTCTATAAACAATTTGCTTTAATTTAATGTTTTCGTTTCTTTCTGCATCTAACCTAAATAATAAACAAAAAAAATAAATAATTGGGATATCCAAATATATCTATTTAGAACCTGCTAATTGTACTAATATAGAACCTGCTTACAAATCAAAACTAAGCGAAGAGGATAAAACGAACAGTTGCTAAAAGAATCACAGCAGCATTACGACATAACAAAATGAAACAAGTAAACTTATGACATTAGGTATTTCGTAACTCAAGCCACAGCTGAAAAAATGTTGTTTAAAAACGTTTAAAAACGATTTTCTTATTATGAAAAAACACAACATAACTAAGGTTTTTCTATTATTTTGTTTATTCAATCAATTACTTTATACAAAGACTCCTTATACATTTAGAAATTAACACAATGTACGACGCAATTACTGTATTTACGAAGCTACATATGGCCGCACATTAACTGTAAAATGGCAACATGAGGCCATATGTCCGCCGGTTCCTCACCCCTGGTATATAACATTAAATAAGCAGGTACCGGTATCGCTTAAAAGTTGCCCTTGGTATAACGCCTTCAACGTTTTTGTACGAGTCTGGAGAATAAAGAGAGTTGAAATACGATAAAAATTAATAAAAATTTTAAATCTTGAAAGCGAGTGATGGGTTTCTGTATGAAGCTTATTTTGTCTTATTTTTTTCCATCAATCTTAATCATGTTTAAATGTGCATAGAAAAAGAAACAAAATTAAAATTGGTTGAAAAAATATTGTTTTAACTTATCTGTTTAAATATCAGGTTTTGTTTTGATTAAATTGAAAAAAGATCGTTAATTACTTATGCGCTTGAAGTTTTACATTATATAATTAATTGTATCAATTTTTATACGCCAGCGTCACTCTATGTCATTCGAGCTTTACATACTGTACATATCCAATATCTGTGATTTTCTTGAAACTTTATTTAAACTCCAATTTTGACCAATTTTAACAGAATAAAAAGAGGTTTCTGAAGTGAAATCAACCTATAAAATTCTAGTTACCACAAAAAATAACACAATCATTTTTAAGTTTTAATATGGAACTTAACGAAAATTTCACCAACAGAGGTTATTTGACTTGTTTTTATTTAAGCAGATGACACATCAAATGTAGCAGAGTTAAAAGATCCCTGCTCCAGCTTTTTTCTTATATTTTTGCTTGCAACAAGAACAAGCAGTGGAAATTATTTTACAACACTACGCACCGGTATTAAAATTTAGCATAAATGACTTGGCGTGAATAACTATTTCATTTCTATATCTTATTTTCTGTACGGTACAATATCTAGATAGATGTGCGTTTATTTTTCCTCCCTGTAAGTTTATGTTTGAAATAACTCTAAATAGAATAACCTACTTTTCTTTGTTGCACTGAGCGTGTAATGAAAATGACCAAAAAATCGAACTACTGTATATAGATTCATTTAAAAAAGTGAAATTTTAAGAAATATTTGTCGCAGTTTGCTTGAGGTAATCAAAAATTATCAAAAAATTTCCGTCCTACTTTTGAATTATGCTGGGGACTGTATCGAACATTTGCGCAAACAAGGTCAAAAGACATTCGAATAGACTATATATTGTGCTATGCTTGAGTGCAATATCATTAATTGGTTGTACCGATGTTTTATCTTTTTATTCTAACATCAAAATTCGTACTATAAATTAAATATTCTGAAAGAAAAAATGTCGGTGTCGTAAGTTATGAAAAATCAATATTAAAGTTCAAAATTACTCTCGGTAGAAATTCATTTCGATGATAATGACTGCTTTGGAAAATGTTAGATTAGTTTATACTCTGACGCAGGGATACTCGATCTTTTAACCATTATGGTCCAACTTTTGTCAAAAAGTTTATTGCAGGTCGCAATCAGTGCAGAAATCAAAGTATCTTCTTTTTTGTCTTTATTTAATTTTAATGTGTTATTTTTGAATGAACCTCCTTGATAACAGGAATTCGGACCACAAATTTAGTTAAAGACCAAACAAAAAAGGTCACCAGTTTGATATGTCTACGTGTTTTATTCTTATATACTCGTAAAACGAAAATCTCTACTGAGACGAAAATTATACATTTCAAGTTTTCTGCGCCTCATTAAATTGATTCAAAGCATTACAATAATTTGATCGATTAAGTAATCACAAATTCTTTGGCGGGCTTCAACAATAGACCTTACGGGTATCGGGTTGGGCAGCCCTACTCTGACGAAGTGTAAATAATTCAATGTACAGTAAATTTAAAATCAAAAAATATACGCTAGAGCATTAGTCAAATTCTACTATGTAGGCTAGACTAACCTACTAAAAAAGAAAAAAGCTTGCAAAAATTCAAAAAAATTAATTTTATCAAAGTAATCAATCCTAACTTAATTTTTTTAATTAGGCTTATTATAACATTTTGCAATAATTATAAAAAAGTACGATATGACACTTAAAATTTCAATTTTTTCTTGGAATGAATTGCATTTATTTTTATTGTATGATAAATTTATTTCCCAAATTGTTTAAAAAGTCCAGTGAATTTTAAAAACATTCGCTGTCGCTTAGATCCAAGTATTTTAATAATGAAATTAGATTTTGCTAAAATAGAGTTTCTTCTTCTGTGAACTGCAGTAACCTCCCTTAAGGAGATTCCAACTGTGAAATAATTTTACTTTTAATCATAAGATTAATCAAACCGCCAAAGTCGTTAACTTTCTGAAACCAATCTCTGCTTTTCGGCGAATTTACGAAAGTTGACTACCTTTTGAAAACTCTCTTTTTCAATCCGAAATAATATTTTATTACAAAATTTACGGTACGATTCTCTATCGAAAGAGTATAAAATTCTTTTTCTGTACAACCTTGAATGACACTTTTAGGGCTACTAATTGTCGAAATATAAGCGAATGAAGAGCGCGGGCACTTTCCGCCTCGCCTCCCCTTCCAGTGGTACAAGTTTTCTTAAAAGCCCAGTCTGAATAGAGTTAACGCTCACTGCGGGAGCATTTTATGACTAGAGGATTTTTATACGCTAACCCAGGGACGTCCAAACTTTTTTGATCCGAGGGCCATTTTGGCTCATTAAAAATATTGGCGGGCCAAACAAACAAAAAACCCCAATTTTTGTCCCAAAATCGTAGCAATCTCTAAAAAAAAATCTTCAATTTGAATCTTTTCCCAATTTTCTGAATTTCATCCCTTGTTTTCTAAAAAAAGACCTTCACTACAATGAATCTCGGATTTTATGATTTTCTTTAAAAACTAGCGATCTCAGAAAAAACAAGACAAAAGGAGGTCTGCACATGGAATCTGTCTTCGATTTCTGGCTGGATTTCTGCCAAAATGGGCGGGACAGAGCTGTTCGAAAAATATTGCGCGGGCCACTCAAAACCCTTACGCGGGCCAAATGTGGCCACGGGTTGGACGCTCCTACGCTAACCCTTCGTCATAAAATCGCCTATTTCGCATTTTTTGGCGGCTATCGCGGAAGCTGTTAAAAGTATATTTTGTAATACCAATCAAACAGCCATAATCTATAATAAAATGCTTTCTGTTGCAAGTTACAGTGAGTTAAAAATTATTGATTTCGTTTGGGTTTGCAATAGCTTACTAGCAAAAGCAGTATATTTTCTTTCGCATTGTGTTACTGAAATATGCAAATCTATCGCAAAAAATTTCTCCCAATTCTGTTTTCCGACATACGTCTGCATATCTAGAACGTAGCAAAAACAAAAATAAGTTTAGTATTCCTTTAAGATGATCTAAAGAAAATAATCGATATGTTAAGATCATAGTCGTACAATAAATAAAACTTGAAATTTTTACTTAAACAAACAGCAGGCTACCTTCAGTGTTCAAGTCGACGTTATTTGTATGTTGAAAACCAAGATAATGGCACATAAATGCCAGTCTACTATCCACAGCTTTTTCAATAGAACAAGAAATTGCTTTATAGAAAGGCCTAGACGTTGTAGGCTATTAAAATAGTAGTAGTAGTAGTAGTAGTAGTAGTAGTGTAGTAGTAGTAGTAGTAGTAGTAGTAGTAGTAGTAGTAGTAGTAGTAGTAGTAGTAGTAGTAGTAGTAGCAGTTTGTTTTTATTTGCAGCCAAAAAAACAATTGATTATAATTCAAAACAAAATAGAGCAAAGTTTGCAAATAGGAAGACGGCAACTAAACTATATACGTTATAACATGTACAAAAAAAACTGTGCATGGTCACCGCATCAGTTGTCACCACATCAGTTGTGCAAAAAAAGAGTGATTATCATGTTCAATGTGCATATAGTAATTAATGTGCAAAAAAGACATTGTAGCTTTGAAAAAGGAGCATTTTTGCGTGCAATTACATGTATATCAAAGCGCGAAGGCGCTAATTATGTTATTTCAGAAATTATAGGACTTAATCTTAGTGTAGTAAATATTTTTTGAAGGTATTGTATTTGTAAGGAACATTCTAGTTGTCTAATTATAAAAATGGATATATTTTGCATAAAATCAAAAATCCACTAAACACCAGATTTCATATTCTCACCAATTCGAAAGGGACTTGATGAAATTCTGATTTCGTTGCTTTGCAAGCAAAAATATAAAAAATTACCATAACATTTAACGGCCAGCGAAGTTTGAGTAATTTTACTAAATCACCAAAACCAGAGTTTCCCAAAATGAGGTCCGTGATGAGCGCACAAGGGGTCCGCGACGATATGATAAAATTTGTCAATATATATACCTGGTAAAGTAATCTATACAATGAAATCAGAGGCAGATTCGAAGTGATCACGACCTTTTTTTTTAAAGAACACTTTTTTAGGCACGAATTTTTGTCTATAAACGAGCGTCCCGGTTTGCCCCTACGGAAATACTTTATGGTATGCCTATTTATAAGCTTTTATTTTTTAACGGATTTTGTGTTATTTATAAAAGAACGTGACTCATTTTCGAAGTGATATAAAATTTAATAACAAAACGAAAATGACGAAATCGTTCGTCTGCAAATAAAAGAAATAAATAAATAACACGACTCAAAGCTAAACACTACTAAGCTTACTAAGTCTGAACACAACTGTACAGGCAAATGACAAGGCAAAACACAACTGTACAACAAACCCCATTGTTACGTAATAGTACGAACTATCAAGCATTTGTACAATTTATTTTTGGATTTGTTTTATCTTTCCTCGTTGGTTGGGCAGAAAATTGATGTGACATAAGATTGGGGTCCATGATAAAAAAGATTTGCAAATAGAGGTCAGTGGCCCAAAAAGTTTGGGAATAACTCTGACTAAACCTCTGTAATAGGTTATATGAAAATTAATACGATTCCTGACAAACTTTTTTAACATAAAAAACAAAGCAGAAGACAATGTATTCATTAGGCCTTTCATATATCCAAGGCATAATCAATCATTTATCCAAAAAATCAAGTTAAAAATATATTCGCTGCATGTTTTTTACATCCAAAGCATAATTAATTTTTGAAAGTGAACAGTTGGATACGTATAATGTTGTTTTCGTTTTGTTAAATACAATTTCTAAATGTCAAATTAAATTCAATGTATGACAGAGTTTTAGTCATTACCATTAATTCGTATTATTCAAAAGTACCGAGTACCGGTACCGCGGTACTTTTTTGGTATCGTACCGGTACCGCGGTACTATTTTAGCAAGGTACCGAGTGCCAGTACCGCGGTACTTTTAAGAAGTACCGTGCCCACCACTGCTTATATCTCAATAACTGTTAAAGATATGAAAACCAAACTTTTTTTGCTGAAAACTAATGTTCTTATGTTTACGCAGCAAAAATTTGAAAAAGGTCAGATGGGACATTCCATGTCAACTCACACCCTTTTCGGCATTTTTTGGCCGACCATCTCCGATTTTGCTAAAATTTGGCATGTTTGTAGGTTTGGACGAGAAAAGGCCTCACATCAAATTTCAAGTTTCTAAATCAAATAGTTTTTGATATATGAAGGTTGAAAATTAGACACAAAATCGTCGCTTGAACGCTCTTGATCGAGCAAAAGTAGCCCTCCTGGCTTTATTTTTTGTTCGATTTCAAAGATGTTAATATCATTAAGAAGCTCTTTTCAGCAGCTTTCCAATGATATTTATATCTCAAATGTATGTATATAAATAAAATAGTTATCGTTTGTCGTGACCTTGTGATCTTGACCTCGCATGACCCCAAAACCCCCACTCTAAACAAAAAAAATTTTTAATAATTTTTGTTCCTCACATAGAAAACTATCAGCATGCCAAAAATCAAAGTGGGATCTCCATGGGTTTTTAAGATATTTGCATTTTATTGAACAGGTGTGCATAATGATGCAAATTTGTTGATATTTAAGGCCCGTTTCCACTACGAGCGTGGAAAAGAGCATTCTTTCTCTCTTTTATTGATCTTCGATTGAAACGAGCGGTTAAAATTGAAGCGAGCGCAAAAAAAAAGCAATAAAACAAACAAAGAATGGTTTTTTTCACGCTCGTAGTGGAAACGAGCCTTTACGCAATAAATATTTTCGCAACTTTGTCGATATTTCCAAATAAGTCATTTTCTCAAGTTTTTTGTTAATTTTTTTCTAATTAAAAAATATTTAAAAAATCCATAGAGATCCCACTTTGATTTTTGGCATGCTGATAGTTTTCTATGTGAGGAACAAAAATTATTAAAAATTTTTTTTATTTAGAGTTGGGGTTTTGGGGTCATGCGAGGTCAAGGTCACAAGGTCACGACAAACGATAACTTTTTTATTTATATACATACATTTGAGATATAAATATTATTAGAAAGCTGCTGAAAAGAGCTTTCCAATGATATTAACATCTTTGAAATCGAACAAAAAATAAAGCCAGGAGGGCTACTTTTGCTCGATCAAGAGCGTTCAAGCGGCAATTTTGTGTCTAATTTTCAACCTTCATATATCAAAAACTATTTGATTTAGAAACTTGAAATTTGATGTGAGGCCTTTTCTCGTCCAAACCTACAAACATGCCAAATTTTAGAAAAATCGGAGATGGTCGGCAAAATAGGGGTGTGAGTTGACATGGAATGTTCCAGATGGTAATCCAATTTTTCACCGGAAAAACGATTTGCATTACAAACAATGGGCTTGCAAGTTGCATGGTGTTTTTGATTGCAGTGCTAATGAAGACAATTCCTACAAATTTATTTTTGCCAACTCTACAGATTCTGAGTATGATACCACAGAAGATTCAATCTTGTTTTCACAGAAGCATCTAAATGACCGAATTACAAATTTATGCCTTTCTAAGGAAAAGGCAGGAGCTGCTTGCATCAAAGGTAAAAGAATGAAATATGCCTGAAAAAGATGTCAAAGTAAGTTACCACAGGAAACGCAATAGAGACTTTTCTTTGGCATTCAAAGTTGAGGAACCTCTTCGTAACTGCAATGATATTTTAAAGAGCTATTTCTAACTCTGTGTACAGTTCACATTGTAGATGAATAGAGGCTTTTTATTGATTCCTCAAAGAGAAGCTTGAAAGCGGTTTTTTTTACATGTTGGAAATACGGTAAAAGACTCTCCATCCCTATTGCATACTCTGCCCATTTAAGAGAATCTTATGAAAATATTGAAATCTTGTTGAATACGATCCACTATTCTGACTACCAGTGGAGCTCATGTGCGGACCTTGAGATCACTGGAATGTTAATGTGATTGCAAGGAGGTTTACTAAATACTGTTGTTTTCTATACTTGTGAAACAATCATGGCACTGCACAGCACTACGAAAAAAAAGAATGGCCGACAAGGAATTCATATGCACCTGGAATGAAAAATATTTATCACATTCCTTTAGTAAATCCCGATAAAGTTTTAATGCCGCTGTTGCATATCAAGCTAGGATTAATGAAGAACTTTGTGAAAGCAATGACCAAGCACCGTTCTAATGGCTTTGAATTTTTCTGCAAAAAGTTTCCCAAATTAAGCCAAGCCAAGTTGAAAGAAGGAATCTTTGTTAGTTTACAAATTCGGAAAAATTTTGATGACCCAGAGTTTGAAAAAGCTTTAAATACCTTGGAACTTCGAGTTTGGCATGCATTAAAATGGATTTGCTTTAATTTTCTGGGAAGTTTCTGTTATAAAGTCCACTAGTATCTGCAGTTAGCTCTTTTATTTATACGAAGTTATACGATAGTTATACGACTGAATCTGTATATAAGAATAATAATAATTTATCACACGGTTAACCACATTTATAAAACCAGAGAGAAGAAGGTAGTAGAGCCGTGCGCTATAACGTCACATACTATAACGACCCCCTTTTAAGAAGCTTTTTAATGAAAAGGTTGTTTAAGAAAAATCTTAGTACAATGTACGAGCCCGATTAATAAATATGCACAAACTATATACAATACGGCACAAACGTTCTGAGTTTTACGCTATTTCATACAAAATCCCTTAAATGATTAGGAAAGTGTTTTTGTCTCATGCTTCGCCACGAGGTTGGAGATGGTGAAAAGACTTTATCTTCAAAATGGACGTGACGTTCGTCTGATGTCGTCATTTTTTCTTTGGGGTTCCCCCTTCGGTGGGGATAGGGCGAATAAAACGTCTATTGACCCAACAGACTCGACCGCTTAGTAGTTTTGGGTAATAGTCGCGGTTTCTCCCGACGTTGATGATGAGTCCCGATTGCAACCATTTTTTTGTAATATGGTCTTGAATTCGAACATGTTGTCCGATTTTTAGTGGGTTGAGGTGTTTTGCTCGTTTATTGTATTCGGTTTCTGCAGCCACTTGTATATTTGATAAAGCTGCGTTCCACTTGTCGAATTTATTTTGCCAATCTTCCTTGAAATATTTCAATTTAGCTGGGACGATTGAACGTAGCGGGGCGCCGTATAAAATTTCGGCTGGTGATAATCCGTGGACATTCGATTAGGCTGCTGCTAAATTCATTGTAGTCGAGACTTCCACGCCCAGCTGTTTTGGCAACAAGGCGTTTCATGGCCTTCACTGCTGCTTCTGCGTGTCCGTTTGACTGTGGGTAATGTGGAGTACTTATGGTGGAAGTTACTCCCCATTTCTTGAGAAATTGTTGAAACTTGCTTGATGTGAATTGCGGTCCTCCATTAGTTCTAATTCGTACTGGTACACCTGTGTCCACGAAAATTTTTCTTATAGTGCTAATTATCTGATGTCAACTAGGGTCATGAGAGAACTCGCTGAGCTTGATCCATCTCGACAGACGGTCTACATAAACCAGGTAAGTCTTACCGGCATAATAAAATAAATCTGCAGATACGTCTTGAAAAGGTCTTGATAGGAGGGGATCGCTCCTATCAAGATCTTTTGAAATGGCTCTTGTTGCAAGCTTGGCTGGTGCTCTTGGCATTTCGTGCCGGCTTCAATGGTATTTTTGATGTCGCTATTGATTCCTGGTCAGTACACTATTTGAAGCGCTCTTTGTTTTGTTCTTTCGATGCCTTGATGTGAGGCATGTAGCTTTGTCAGTATTTCTTTTCTTTTCTGTACGGGCACCACAATGCGATGGCTGTTAAGGAGAATTAATCCATCTTCAAAAGCAAGCTGATCTTTCAGCTTTTTGAAAGGTTGAGCTAATGGATATTCGTTTCCTTTTGAAAAGTTGCTTTGAATAGCAGTGATTAATTGTTGTGCTGCTTCGTCCTGCTGAGTACTTTCTTTTAAGTCTTCCAGCATTGGATCGATAAATGTTTCTTTTGTGACTTCTGGGTCTTTTCCTCTCAGAATTACAGAAACGTTTTTGCTGATCATTCTGGTTGTGTCTACGTTTATGATATCTTCTGGTTTTGGGTCGCGGCACGGTGCTCGTGACAACGCATCGGGGATCACATGGTCTTTACCTTTTCTCCAGGTGGTGTGGAATATAAAAGCGCTGAGTTTTTCTTTAAGTCTCTGAATCCTGGGATTATCCACCATATCGAGTGTCTGGGTATTCAGGATTGACTCTAATGGCTTATGATCTACTATCAGCTCGAAACTGGGTAAGCCTTGCAGATATATTCGGCATTTACGCATAGCCCAAACAACAGCGAGCAATTCCAGTTCAACCATAGCGTAGTTGGCCTCAGTCTCAGTTATAAAACGTGATCCTGCTTGAACCAATTTCCACGTTTCTTGATGTTTTTGCAAAAGTGCAAAACCTAGACCTTTCAACCGAGATGCATTTGTTTGCAGCATTGTTTGCAGATTGGGGTCGAATGCAACCAAGATATGTGGGCTACAAAGAATTTCTTTTGTCTTTGTAAATGCTTCTTCATGCTGGGGTGACCAAAAAAAAGCATTTTTTGTTTGAGCAAGTCCCAAGTGGGCCTGTTGCTTCACTGAGTAGGTGAGTAAATCCGCCCAGCTGGTTTGCCATGCCCATAAAAGAACGCAATTCAGTTATGCTTGTTGTAGCAGGGAATTCAGAGATTGCTTCAATTTTTGTGGGGTCTGCTTAAATGCCGTCGCTGCTCACTATATATCCGACATATCTCACAGCACTTTGTAGTAACTGCACTTTCTTCGGATTAAGAGTAATACCGTGTTCTCGACATCTGTTTAGTACAGCCACTACAGTATTCAAGTGCTCCTGTGCGGTTTCGCCTTGAATAAGAATATTATCTACCACTTTTTCGACTTTTTCAATGCCTTGCAGAGCTTCATCGCCTCTTGCGCAATATTCGTCTTGAGAAGAAGCTAGTCCCATGGGAGCTCGAAGGAATTTAAATCTTCCGAACGGCGTAATGAATGTGGTAAAGTCTTGACTTTCTTTTTCTAAAGGTACTTGCCAGTATCCTTTGGTGGCGTCTAATGTTGAGAAAAATTTAGACGAAGAAGAAATATTCGAAATAGCTTCAGCAGGTGATTTAGATGGATGATATGGACGGCGTACGTATTTGTTCAATTTCTGCAAATCAACACAGAGACGTATTCCACCATTGGGTTTTGGTACAACGACCATAGGGTGCATCCAATCAGTTGCTTCTGTTACTGGTGCAATGACTCTGGCTTGTACAAGTTGGTCAAGCTCTGTCTTCACCATCTTTCTGAAAGTTAAAGGTATTTGGCGTGGAACAGGTAAAGCAAATGGAACAGCATCATCTTTCAAGCAAATTTTCATGGGTTTACTGTTCATTTCCCGTAATGTTGTGTCTTCAGAAAACACATCGCTGTACAATTTTATCAACTTGTTCTCAATTTTACTAATTTCTGCTTCAGTTGGGTTCTCTAATATAATGAATCTTGTGTTCTCTGCTTTTAATATGCTTGCTAATTTTCGAGTTGTTTTTGACGAATTTATCGGTCGAAGATACGTGTCGGGTAGAATGTTAACCTGTTGACATACGTACCAAGCAAGCAAAAAATCTTCTACCTCAAGACAGACGTAAATGGTTTCTTCCACGAATCGGCTGCAGTATTCGATGATGCATGGGAAAGTCCCTACACATGTTACGGTCTGCCGATTTACTGCACTAAGAGTGTCTTGACTTGGCGGCATTAAATTATCAAGGTCTATTCCAAGCTGTTGAATGATGTTTACCCCACAAGACTTGCTTCGGCACCTGTGTCTGGTATAGCTTCTGTGGAACCTAACGGGTCACGATGTTTAAGAGAAAAAAGATTAACAGTTATTTTGGGAGCCGCGGAGTTAGCAAAATTTGCATTAGCATTGCATCTACGCTTTATTTGTCCCGTTAACTTTCTCTTCGTTTCTTCACGTCTGTTAAATCCAGGTTTGTTATGAAAGCACACTGCTGAAAAGTGACCTTTTTTGCGACATATTAAGCACTCTATATCCTTTGCGGGACAGTGGGTTTGACCTTTTGGTGGGCAGGTCTTTTTTACCGCATTTTGTACAGGGCTTTTTATTGCGCTCTTTAGATTTAGAGAAATTTCGGCGAAATTTGCTTTGGTACGCTCTTCTCTCATTTAGCTGTCGGCTTATTCGTGCGTCGTCTAGTTTTGCTGACTCTTCCGATCTGCATAAATCAGTGACAGTCTGAAGATCAGGTAATGGAGATATGGCTAGGAGCTTTGTTCGAGTCTCTTTGTCATATATTCTCGACATGATTTTTGTGACTAAACGACGATTTAAACATTCATTACACAAGTCTGCGTCTCTCGCCAAAGTTTTAATCGCGATTAAAAACGAATCGAAGTTTTCGCCAGCCGCTTGCTTTCTCTCTTCGAACGCGACGCAATCTAACGCTATATTTCTTTGACTCCGGATGTAATTTTTGATTTTATCTAACACTTCGTCTGGTTTAAGTGTCGTATCATCCGGGATAAGAAGTACGTGTTCTACGGCTTCTCGCATTTCCATTGAAAAAAAACCGCGAGCAATACCAATTGACTGCTCAATGGCAGCTCTGTTGCAAGCAAGACCGTAGCATAATCGTTGTACGATTTACGCCATTTCGAAAATTCAGCTAACGAAATTCGCACCTGCAGTGTGGAAGGCTTTTGTGCGTCCGCTTTAGTTCGCCTTGCCTCATTGTTAGAACTGTTGATGTCAGCTGTTTGCTCACGTGATTCGCTTCTTTCGCTGTTCGCGCTTTGAGGCAGCTGCTGTTGCGAAAATCGTTCGATTTTTTGTTGCAATTGTCGCTGACTTTCAAATTGCATTTGTAGCTGGCTTTCAGACTGTGCCTCTAAAAAAGTTTGTAACCAAGAAGGAAGTTCCTCATTATTAATATTACTATTCGCGTTTTGATTAGATTGAGATAATTCGGCTATACGTTTGTTTGCTGCTTCTAATTCTGCTTGCAGCTCTCGTTTATTTTTCGCCATTTTTCTTTTATCTTCAATCTTTTACAAATCTCCAATCACTGACTTGCAGTATACTTCTATATTGGTTCGTAAGCTTATTTCATTTATTTTTTTTTTTTTTCCAAAGAAATTTATAAGCTGACTGCCGACGACGCCATGTTATGAATTCCACTAGTACAGGGGTGGCCAACCCGCGGCTCGCGAGCCACATGCGGCTCTTTGCCCAGTTTCATGCGGCTCTTTTTACAGGTCTTGGTTCGTGTACTAGCAGCCTAATTATTTAGTCATGTTGAGTTTGGCAACGCACAAAGTGCATTGTTACATAAAAATGGCTTTAATATTACTCCTAGATGAGCATTTCTTTTTTCTCTTTCTCGAGAAAATCAGTAGCCTAATTCTATATTAGTATATTTAAGTTGTATAAGGTTTTATTGGTATATTTAAGTTTATTAGTATATTTTTAGCTTGTATTAGTATATTTAAGTGCCTATGTATATTTTTTGGTTGTATTAGTATTTTTAAGTGTATCAGTATATTTTTAAATTGTATTAGTATATTTAAATAATAATTTGTGTCATGTTGCTCTCAAAATGGCAAAAACAAATGCACAGCAAAGCGAAAATATGAGGATGAAGACAGGACGTTTTTGACAGAGTGGGAGAGCTTATATTTTTTTGTTGAACGTAATGGTAAGCCATTTTGCCCTATATGTCAGGTGTCATAAGGGCATTTTAAAGTTTCAAATCTTCAGCACCACTTCAGCTCACTCCATGGTAACATCAACCGTGAATTTCCGAAAGGGACTGAGCTTCGCAAAAATAAATTGATCACTCAGCAAAGTAAGGCAGAAAAGCAGAAACAGTTTTTTAAAAATTTATGAAGCACTCAGAGACTGTAACGCTTGCATCGTATCAAATGACTTGAAACATTTCACGGGCCAAAAAGCCATACAATGACGGGGAATTCGTTAAAAAATGCCAACGTTATGAAGATTGTAATGGAAATCGTCAACTACATCCGCACACATGCGCTTAACCATAGGTAATTCAAGAATCTCATCGCTGAGCTGGACCAAGGGTTTTTAGGTGACCTGCCGCTGCATTGCACCGTAAGGTGGGTATAAAAAAGCCAGGTACTTTTTCGGTTTTTTCAGCTTTTAGATGCCGTAAAACTGTTCATGGAAGAGAAGAATCAAAACTATCCCGAACTCTCGGACCTCAAGTGGATTATGGATCTGGCCTTTTTGGTCGACATGCTGTGTCACTTGAACAGATTGAACCTAAATTTGCAGGGTAATTTGAAAATACTGCCCGGCCTGGTGCAAAGGGCGTCTGCGTTTGTCAACAAACTTAAGCTGTTCAAGGCGCATATTCAAAGAGGAGATTTAACGCATTTTCCGACTTTGTTTAAAACCAGTGGGCAAGTCACTATCGCCATCCTGAATTAGCAAAAAGCTATATATGCAACACTTCTTGAAATTCTGAAAGAAAGCTTTGTGTCGCGGTTCCGTGATCTACAACTGAAAAAGTCTCTGATTACTTTCCTCGTCGACCCATTTAATTCGAAGACGAATTGTTTGAAAGTCCCTCTAATCTCAGATGAGGCTGCGACTGAGTTGGAGATGATTGATTTTTGTCAGGAGGACAAACTGAAGCCTGCTTCAAGAGAAAGAACTATTGCGTTATGGAAAAGTGTGCCAATGGAAAAATACCCCAATGTTAAGCGGGGTGCGCTTAAGCTACTGTCAATGTTTGGGTCAACATACGGCTGCGAGTCTGTGTTTTCAACCCTAAAACACGTAAAATCAAAGCATCGATCTGTACTGACTGACACCCATGTGAAATAATTGCTTCGAGTGGAAACAACGAAATACAAGCCCGATTTGAAGAAGATTGCTCAATACAAGGAATGCCAGAAGTCCCACTAAGTACTATGCATAACAATAAATGGCTGGTAAACTTTTGTTATTATCACATTGGTGTGTGACATTTACAATAAATGTAGCTGAGCAAAGATATGTGCGTGAGTAAGTAAGAGGTGAGGTAATTTTCTTGTATGCCCTAGTATATGATATGGCTCTTTGCTGTAACACAGTAAGAAATGTGACTCTTTGTCTCAAACTGGTTGGCCACCCCTGCACTAGTATCTGCAGTTAGCTCTTTTATTTATACGGAGTTATACAATAGTTATACGACTGAATCTGTATATAAGAATAATAATAATTTATCACGCTGTTAACCACACTTATAAAACCAGAGAGAAGGCAGTAGAGCCGTGCGCTATGACGTTACATACTATAACAGTTTCAAGTCACCTTCATATCAAAAAGTTGTTGCAGAGTTGCTTGTGCATTCAAAGAGCTGCGTATGTCTTTGAAAATACATTTACTTCATTTACACCTTGAGCTTTTTCTGAAAATCTTAAAGCAGTTAGTGATGAGCATGGTGAAAGATTTCATCAAGATATCCAAGCAATGAAAGAAAAGGTATCAAGCAGTTTGAAATGAGGGTATGATGGGTGATTTTTGTTGGATGTTGTACCGTAATAGTCCAACCCATGCATACAAACGGAAATTGTATGCCAAACATTTATAAATCTTCGTCTTAGAATAGGTATTGATTGCGGTACTAAGTGATGCTTAGGTCGAAAGCAATTATTTTGCCATGCTATTCTTAAACAGCCATTCTTAAAACTACTCAAAGCAACCTTTTTTAAGGCTATAGGCAGCCTTTATTAAGGCTACTCATGTGGACTAGCAGTTTTTTCAAGGCCACCTAATAACAGGTTGTTTCAAGGCTTTCAATAAACAGTCTTTTTCAAGACTACAATAGACAAAAAAGAGTTGGCCAGTTGTCCAAATTTCAGTCTATCAGGAAACACCAACACTACAGTAATACGTTAAATTTGCTTGTCAAAAGTAGTAGAATAAATTGACTTTTTCTGCAGGCAAGTTGCTTGTTCAAACTTGCTCGTCAAAAACCTAATAGTGGCAGAGATTTTGCCATTTATAGGGTATAAAATGCCTGCATTTACTCATATCTCTAAAGTTTGATGTACTAAAAAAAACTAATGCCGGATTCAGAAACAGCGGGTTACCCAAAAATAAATGCTCTTGTTCTCGTTTAGAAAAAAAAGCTATTTTTTGTTGACCAGTGTTATAAGAAATCAAAGCTTAAAACAAAATATCTATAGATATTTCAACTTTAACCAGCCAACTTAATTGCTTGTTGTTAATCACTTTTGAAACGACTCGCAAACGGTGAACGAAAAAGTAGAACTCAATTCTACTTCATTGTGCATACCTAACAAGCACATACTCTCTACGTAAAATCGCTTCAAACTTTTCGCTATCGTGTGAGAAAGTGCAGTGGGAATAGGTAGTTTTTTGATCGAGTCAAAGTGACGTCAAACGTACGATTTGACACGATAACGACGCCCGTAAGAATCCGCTTATCTATTCAATCAACTTTAGATAAAGAAATATGGCATTTTGGCCAATGTTAACTCCGACAAATTTATTGAGAAAAGATACTTAATTTGCATAATAAAGGCAAATGCATCACACTTTTCTAAATCGTCATTTTACATAATTAGCCCTATGCAGTAGAGAAAGAGAGCAGTAAATTACTTTTACCATATTTTTATTTCTTATTCCATCCTAATATCTAACAAACGGAATTAACCGTCGAATTTCGCTATGGAAATAAATCCAAATTAAAAGAATTAACGACTTGAATTTCTATGTTAAAGAAGCAATTTATTTTATTTATTCATCCGCAGGGTTGTGGAGTCGGAGTCGCTGGGGTGGGTACTTTAGGGCAAATTTGGAGTCGGAGTTGTTTTTAAATTTTGTGAAGTTGGAGTCGTTATTGTTTTTAGAGACTATGCTTTACACTAAATTAGGCCTCAAAGGTTGTGGAGTATTCGGAGTCTTTGTTTCAGACAAGTTGGAGTCATGTGTCGGCGTTGGCATACGTACGGGAAAGGTTCGGGGGACAATCTGCTCCCTTCTTTGAAAAAAGGTGATAAAAAATATAAACTTTCACGTAAATAACATATTAGCGACAACTAGACTACAATAGTATGGTTTATCACAATGTTTGCGAGTGAGATGCCAGCCTATTTTACTCCGCTGTAGGTTACATTGCTATGAAAAGCGGAACAAGTGCTAAGCATCTAAAGAAGATCTCTTAAAGAAACTCGGTTGTACTCCGAAAAACACGATTAAAAAAATTAAAAATATACACAAATTTAACGAAAATGGTTGTTCATTTTTACAAAAATTATTTTAATATTCTGATAGATCAGAGGTTCTAAAAGTTTAAGTCGTATACTTTTCTTTCAAGACTTAGCTAGAACCATTCCCTAAAAGTATTGACAAAGTTTTTTGAAAAAAAATATTTTTGTTGATTAAAAAAAACTTTTTTGGTTTTTATGATAAAGAGAAGCACAGTGGTCTTACTATAAGTTTTGTCGGATAAGCGCACGATTAGAAGAATCATGGAGCTTATCCGGAACAGAAGTTTTACTTTTAAGTTAATACTTGACAGCAAGCGAAGCAAGCTTCGCCGTTAAAGAAATGGCGTTCTTCAGGGATTGGTATTGGCTCTTCTTCTTATTATTAATATCTATACGTGACTTCTGCCTTCTACAATCTTCAAAAAGTATGTTTTTGCGGCCGATCCAGCATTGCTGCATTCTTTTTAAGACTAAAAGGGCTTGGAAGTCAAGAGTTGACTACAGTTTCTGCTTACCTTCTACCTAGAAGTTGGATCTCAGTCTTTCAAAGACGGTGAGAGCATTTTATTTTTTTTCAATAACCGAGGGACCAAGCATAAGCTAAAGGTTTATAACAGCAATAAACTTTTACCATTCACTTCGGTCCCGACATATTTTGGAGTAAAATTAAACAGGCCGCTCACATTCCGTCATGATTTTGCTGCATTGCATAAAAAACTATCTTCTCGCGTGACATTTCTGAGGCGATTAGGTAGATGGGGTGCTGGGGGAAAGTATTGTGTACAGCTGCCCTATCTCTGGCATAGGTCAACAGCTAAATACTGCGCGCCAGTCTGGTGTCGCCTAGTGGATAAATATTAGATAGAAGACGGAGTACTGTGAGGATACATCCAGGCTTTGTGCTTTCATACCCATGACCATTGACCAATATAAGGCCTGTTGGAATAGGGGTTAGTGATAGGAAATAAGGAATGGGCTTGCCCCGAGCAGCTTGGGATAAGGTCAACCGCCTGCAGATTGGTGTTGGGAAATTTCATTCGTCCATGCACAATGGCGTCTCGCTCTTTCATCAGATTGCTAGTGCAACGCCATTATAAAAACGCAGACCACGTCTAAACAGCATTCCTGACAGCCTGCATTGGGCATGACATGGAGCACGTGGTCTGATGGTTCTTGATGAGGAAACCCTATGCTGGCTCAACACCATCGCTGCCAGCATCTGATTTAGGCAGTGCAGCAGCCTGGGGTAGTAAAAGGATAAATCTTCGGGCCCAGTCCTGTTTTTGTTTTACCCAGAGTCGATGGCCTTCCATACCACGACAACAATCTTTTTTTCGGTCTTCATTTTAGTGAAGGAATTTTTTTAAACTGTTAAGGTGCAACTATGAAGGACTTGCCAGTCTACGTTATCAGGTAATACTTTAGAATCAAATTACATTTTATTCAAATTTCTCTCTCAACGATTATTTCTTTCTACAGATTACGAATTCTTTCCTGGGGAACCAAGTGGTTTACTTTGAGAAACACTGATCTAGATACAATTGATCTTAGTTGCAATACAAAGCGCTCGATAAGGCAGTTAGAACTGAATATTTTTGAACCAAACTATCATGCATTTAAAATATAATTTATTAAAAAACCAAATAGTCTCTTTCATCCAAGTGTGATCATCATCTTATTCAAATAGAACTCAATTATCTATACAAGGTGAATTATCCACATACTTGTGTAGCAATGCTTTGTGATCGTAGCCATTATTAAAATTTAATTCGATTTGAGCTGAATGAATTCAATTATATCAGTGAGATAAACTCGTAAAAACTTTTACTGATATTTAGCCTATTAGTTGCATTTACAATTAGGCAAAAAATCAATAAAACAAACAAAGAATACTCCCGCCAACGCTTGTAGTGGAAACGAGCCCGAATAGGCTTACTCTAATTTGGAATACTAATGTAGAAAAAATTTTAATTTATGGCAAGGGCCACTTTTAGTAATCGTGTTTTCGACTTGCAAACCCTTCCCCCCTTCCCTTGACAAATTTACGTACACCACTGTGTGTCGGAGTCATTTTTTTAGATGTACTGGAGTTGATTTGTTAAGTTTTAAACGGATGGAATCGTAAAATTTTTAATAGGTGGAGCGGAGCCGAAAAAATTCTTCCGACACCAGAACTCGGTTCATCCGTCATTTAACTCACTTCTATTAGTCACTTTGTTTGTACTGTTTGTTTATTTTGCTTATCGTTTTTTTCGATTCTACGCTATTTTTTTGTCGCGATACAACCGCGTTTCCGATTTTTAACCTTTTCTTTTATATTTGGCGAGAAAAATTTATTTATTAACGCGCCTAACTTGCCTCTTCATACCTTAAGATGTATTAACACGCCTAACTTGCTTCCTGATACCGCATGTTATCTGTACTTGCATTATTTCTTTTTGTGTCATTTTTTGATGGCATAAACACTATCAAATGATGAGAAAATTAAATAATTTTTTGAGCTTCACTGGCGTTTACCTGGGCTTTGTCAGTACGTCGTGCTGTCTGCGACAATCAATTGTCAGTGATAACAATTTGGTTATTTGCGGTGAACTTAAATTTATAACAATGACTGAGATGTTTCCAGAAACTTCTTAATTTGGCCTTTCACTTTAATCAGGGGTTGCCACAGCGTGTGATGTTTCTCCACAACATCCTGTTTCCAATGTCCTTCTCCCATATTCTCCTTTGCCACATCCAGAAATCTTCTCTTCGACCTCCCTCTTTTCCTCTTTACCGGTAACTCCATTTCCATGACTCTTCTTCTTACATACTCCTGGTCGCTTCTCATGACATGTTCATACCACCTCAGCCTGCCCTCTCTCATCTTCTTTCTTAACCGTTCTACCTTAACTGTACCCGTGATGTACTCATTTCTAATCTTATCTTTTCTGGTCACTCCCATAGGAAATCTCAACATTTTCATCTCTGCGACTTCCATCTCATCTACTTGTTTCTTTGTAACTGTATACTGTAACCGTCTCAAGTCCATGCACCATTGCTGATCTCACCATTAAACTGTACACTTTTCCTTTTACTCTAGCTGGTAACCTCCTGTCGCAGATTACTCCTGATACTTTTCTCCATCCGTTCCATCCTGCCTGAACTCTCTTCTTTACCTCCCTCTCACAACTACCACTTTCTTGCACCGTTGATTCCAAGTACTTAAATTCCTTTATTCTTGCACTTTTGTGTCCTCCATCTTTATTGTTTCTTAGTCATTTCCTCCATTTACGCACAGATATTCGGTCTTTGACCTACTTTCTTTCATCCCTCTTCTTTCTAACACATACCTCCAGCATTCCAGTCTCCGCTCCACTTCTTTCCTGGTCTAGTCTTCTCAAATCACGATATCATCAACAAATAGCATCTTCCACGGTGGTTCTCTTCTTACTTCGTCCGTTAGCCTATCCATAATCACAGCAAACACAAGCGAACTTAACGCTGATCCCTGGTGCAGTCCGACCTTGACCTTGAAACTTTCTGTAGTTCTTACTGCACACCTCACCAGTGTTTTGCTTCCCTCGTACATATCCTGTACAAGTCGCACATACTTTTCCACCATTCCTGATTTTCTTATACAGTACCACAGCTCATCTCTTAGAACCCTGTCATAAGCTTTCTCTAGGTCCATGAATACATGTAGCTCTATCTATTTGACCTTCCCAGTACTTTTCCATCAACATTCTTCAGGAAAACATGGCATCGGTAGTTCCCTTTCCTGGCATAAATCCATATTGCTGTTCACTGATCTCTACCCTTAGCCTGGCTTCAATAATTCTTTCTCATATCTTTATTATATGATTAGCTTTATTCCTCTGTAGCTTCCACAGCACTGTGCGTTCCCTTTGTTCTTATAGATTAAAATAAGTACACTCCTTCTCCATTCTTCTGACATCCGTTTATCCACTAATAGTTTGTTGAACAGTTTGTTCAAAAACTCTATCCCCATCTCTCCCGTGCACTTCCAAACTTCTACTGGCAACTCGTCTGGCCCAACCGCTTTACCTTTTTTCATCCTTCTCAGTGCATTATTCACTTCTTTTCTACTGAAACAATTTACCTCTTTGTTAACCACTACTGCTTCCTCTGTTTTAGGCTTTCTGTCATTTTCCTCGTTTATCAGTTTCTCAAAGTACTCCTTCCATCTTTTTAACACTGCCTCCTAACTTAGCATCACATTCCCGTATTCATCCTTTATAACCCTCACGTGCTGTACATTTTTCCTCTCTCTGTCTCTCTGCCTAGCCAATCTGTACAACTCATTTTCACCATCTTTTGTTTCCAATCTAGCATACAAATCGTCATACGCACATGTTTTCGCCATCGCAACTGCCTTCTTTGCCTTATTCTTCTTTTCTTTGTACATCTTTTTACTATTTTCATCTTTTGGCTGGCTGAGATGTTTCCTGAAACGAAAACCCTTAATCAAATTTGAAAGTGTTAAAATGCTCACTGAGGAAGTGACGGAAAACTGGCTTCGTTCAAACAACTAAAGCGATCACAAATAGCACCCCACCTGCTGACGACAGCTAATATATTAATATAATAAAAGACTCTCAATAATTTGCGTTTAACAATAGTACCAAGACAAAAATAAAAAAACTTTTAAAATAAATAATATGAGCGTGATGACGTCATTTAACTGCTTGCATTCTTACGAAACCAGTCGACCCTCTGTTGCGCGCCGGCTGGTCGATACCGAAGGCTGAATGAGGACTTTTGTCAAGGAGTGAAAGCGTGGGACTCAGCTTTGTGTTTGAAACGTCGATGGCGCTTCTAGTAGTAGCTGTGTGAGAGAAATGCTCATTGTTCGCTGATTGGCCAAAATAGTTTTGCGTGGAAAGTGAGAATTGAACGAACTCTCTTGAAGTCTCAAAATTTCTAAATAAAACATTGATTAAAGGGGGAGGTACCAACCGTTGATGTGTTTATAAACCAACAATTTGTTTATTACGCAATAAACATGTTAATACTCATAATCAAAAACTTAAAAAACAATTAAACTGGGCTCAAATTTTTTAATATATTTAAAAGCAGTGGAGAAAATTACAAAATTAAGTTTAATGTCCCCGACACCGACTTGCTCTTTCGCACAATATCTTTATTTTTAGGCAACTTAATTGAAATAAAAGCCTCTTATTTTGTCACTTAACAGTATATTGCAACTTAGCTTGCTTAGTTTATCAGCATTACTATTTATCTTTTCGACCGGCAAGAAAAGACGTTAAGCTTTGGCCAACCATCCAGCGATTACTTCAACCTACTTGCGGAGGTTCCAAGTATTGCTGTTCGGTTCAAGGTTTTTATTTCTTCGAAAAAAATGGCTTTTAAAGATTTTTTCACAGAGCCAAATGATTAATAGCACTATTGGCTGCAGCTTGGATTTTGCAAACTATGTAATCGCTTTTTTGTCATTACTCCGGATAATAAATGTCAACATTTGTCATGTAAAAATATTAAAACAAACATCGAAAACACCAAAAAAAAAAGGTTTTCACATCCTGTCGAGGCTAAAAAGTAATTTTTAGAGCATTTCTTGTAGATTCAAAACCACGCACTAGCTAAGATGTCGCGACGCTCCTTCTAAGAGCTACTAAATTATATAAGTACACTAAAAACTGAAAAGTTATTACATTATTTCGTGATACAACCAGAGCTGGATGTCTCGAGACACGTTTTTTGAAGTTTCGGTCTCGGAGCTCTGTGTCTTGAGTCAAGATTGAGACATTCAAGTGATGTTGGAAAAGTCCACAGGTTATGTAACTATTGTTATAGTGTAATTTTTAAGTAAAGGTAGATTATTTTTACGTTGTTTTGGAGATTAGGGGCTTAGCTTAGCGTCATAGCTCTCTTTAAATTTGCCATTAATCATAATAGAATTGAACCACGACAATCTTTATTACAAAGCTGGACACCGTATAAGGTGTTTGAGAAATTATGGCGTATTTTTATCAACATATAAACGTGTATGTAAAAGATTAAGCCGCTTAAAGCGAGAAGCACCACACTCGAGTTTCGCTCTTGTTAGAGCTCGTCAGTGATGCATACCTCAATTAGTAGATGGTCTAGTAGTGTTGTCTCCTGCGTGTAAAACAACATACAGTCGGTTCGAATCTCAATGAGATATGGACCACTGAAGACCTCTAACAGGAGCGAAACTCGTGTTTGGTACTTTTCGTTTAAAAAGGCTCAATCTCTTACAAATATAATCTAAATATCTCATGTTAACAAACACCTATAAACGTCTTGCATTTCATATTTATAAACAAAATTTGGTATCCCGATATCGACTCCGATATGCGATTCATGATGTTTTTAATTGCAGTAGTGTAATAATGCTTTATGATATCATAATAGGTTACATATTTTGCATTAAAATAGAAGCAATTGACGTGGTTGCGGTTCTAAACCTACTCGCGTTGTTCTATTGTGACTCATCAGCATTTTATCTCAAGCACTTAAGTCGGCTTAGCAGTGTGACGCACGAGGATATTTTTTGGGCAATGCCACAAGATGTTGTCAAAACAAGAAAGCAATCTATTCACTTTTACCCCAAGATAAGTAGGGATTGTACAGAATGGTACAAGTTTATCGTTGTTGTAAACTTCAGCTCACGTTTGGCCTCTCTCTTGTTTAAATTAAAGGCTACCATTATCATCATTGAGTGAATATGCTTCAACCTCCAAGTCTGGAGATACGGTGAAAGTGTGAACATGTCTTGACTTAAAGTCCCTTTCAAATCTTTCCAGTTTCAGAAAAGTACTATACAATAGTACTATACAACAACAAGATCTGCCTTCCATAATCTTCAGAAAATTTGCTTATGCGGACCGTCAGCATAAACAAATTTTCTGAAGATTATGGAAGGCAGATCTTATGTATAGATCTCAAAAAGGAAGAGAGTTAAAACCGATCTCTAAGAAACGCTGTTTCTCAGACATCGGAACTTGTTTTGTTTGTTACTAGTAGTTAGAATAAAACTTTTGTTCCAGACAAGTTCCATGATTATTCAAACCAAGTCCTTATATGGAAGAATATTGAATATATTGTCGGCATAATATTGTCGGCAGCGTGGTCGAGTGGTTAAAGCGCCGAGCTCGTGACTAACACGATCTCGGTTCAAAACCTACTCGCGCCATTCTGTTGTGTCCTTGGGAAAGACACTTTACGGCACATTACCCTGCTTGGTGGTCCTGGCAAGCAGTTCTAAATTACAGTCATATCTCTGTTAAATTACAAGCGGACAGCAATATCTTGATATCTTCGGAAGCAGGTCGGGGTGATTGCCTACCGCCTATGTATTAACGCCTCCGTCGCTTTCCTGCGAGTCAGAAGGATAAATATAAAGATAAAATGAATAAATAAAATAAATAAGTTTTAAAAGCTTGCAGGAAAGGCACAATGCAGGCAGTTATCAAATCGAAGGATAGAGCATCGTGTTCTTTTTAGCCTCGATGTTCTGTATTAGATAACAGAAGGAATCGGTCCACGGTTAACTGCTTGCGTCGAAATTCAGCTTGCTCCCGGCTAATCAAGCAATGGATCAATTATTAGCTTGACCCGACGCTACAACTACAAGTGCTCTTGTTTAGATTTTGGAAATTTTAAGTCAGCGCAAAGAAAAAAGGAAGTCAGGTTATCAAGACTTGAAAGCGACTCCGCATTGATTATTGCAGATGAAATCAGGGCCCGAAACTTTAGGTGCTTTAAGTATTGCAGGACAGCAGGAATTGTCATTGCAAAAAATTAATTTTCAAAAATGTTGTGGCTTTCCAAAGGTCAGACAACTTTTAGGAAACAAGTCGTGCTGGCTTACAATCAACAGCTTCGTATTTCTCGTTTCTGACTGGATAAGTGCAGTAGTGACGGGAATGTTGTGATCTACCAGTACGGTTATTTTAACATACTCCATTCTTTTCGATTAGTGTGAAAAGTTGATACTTTGATTAAAACTATCGATCTTTTCATCTCCTGTCAAGTCCGTCCAGTGAAACCGAAGCAGCCAAACTCGAGTCGTGTCTCATCTCAAGGGACTGCGAGAAAGTTGCAAAAAAATATTTCATTCTCTGCATCCTAACACAGTAAACAGTCGTCTCGGTAACTGGGTGGAATACTCTTTTTGGCTGCTTTTTTTATGACGTTGCAGAAGTCTAGGTAAGGCCCGTCCACATCCGATAAATTCAGCGGCAACAAAGTTTTTCGAATTCGTTCGTCAAAAAAAGGCAATCACTCCATTTGAGACTGCAAAAATTTTATTGTTTTACTGGCATGCTTAGCACTGGCAAAGTAAAACTTGCTGACATGTAAGCCTATTGGTGAGAGTTAATGTTTTAACCTGGAAAACGTTTTTGCAATTTATGTTTCAGATTTTTAATCTGGAAAAAATTTCTTGGAGGTCATGTGACGTCGTACTTTTCGGTTGAACCACGGTTGCAGAATCGAAAAAATTATTTTCTGACTTCAACAATTCAAAATTTTCAAAAATTCGAAAAAGTATTTGCGCTTGCATATTTTTGGGTCATTTAGATGCTAAATGTGACTATAGCTTTCTCGCATAATACCCAAAATTGAAGTCGTCAAAGACATTTGCAATTCCGATACCGATTATAAAAAAAAAGCGACTCCGACTTCAGCATATATAAACAACGAATCCGGTTCTGACTCCGCCCAAAAACATGTGACTTCGACTTAAAACTCTAGCTTAAACTAAAGCAACTTTTATAAAATCTCGTGTCTCCTCTCGGTCTTGCTACTCCAAATGTCTCGTCTCATCTTGGTTTTGCTGCCCTAAATTGTCTCTCGTCTCAGTCTCAAACTCCGTGTGTCGAGTCCAGCTCCGGGTACACTTACTACAACTTTGATAAATAAGATGAGCTTTTTGAAGTAATATGCGACGAGGTGGCAACTACTCTTTCCGGCCGTGTCTACTCGCGGGCCGTAATTTCAATAATTCTTTATGCTTTTCGATCAGATTTTGCTTAAGACACAACAGTGACTCTGCAGGCCAAGCTTAAAATGAATCATTATACGTTTTATACCTCGTAGTTGTGTTTTTGATTAGTTTACTTTTTCCAAGCACAATCATTTTTAGCCATAAAATTAAAGTGAAGACCATCTTATAGTGAAGATCATTTTATTTGACTTAAAAAATATAAAATTTTTTAAAGAAATGCCGCTTCCTCTAATAAAGTTGAGATCAAAATAAAATTATTAATCAAACAAAATCAAGTACAGAGCGAAATAATATCATTAGAAATTAATATCAACATCATAAATTGAAAGAATGAATTTACGTATCAATAATTTTTCCACCAAATTGCGTCTTTAAAAAAGATACATTTGTTAGTTTTTTACTTTTTACTCCACTGGAAAAAAACACTGTAAGTTAAGAGTACATAGTGGAAGATTTGTTATTAACAAATATAATTGTGACACGGAGAGGTCATTATGATATCTGATGCAAACTGATTGCAAATTAAACCCTCCTTGCCCGAAAGCAATTGCTATACTTATTACTCACTTTGATTTCGGTAGTGTGATAGGCATTGACGATCTTGATGTGACCTGGGATGAAGGGACTCCTCGTAGGAAGTTGGCGTCTCCTGAGTTGAGTAATTGAACATTTCGAGGAAAGGCGCTGTTCAGGACTAACATCCCAGACTTTCCTTTTCCATTTACACCGGCTCCCCCAACTTCGCCTCCCCAAGCGGCACGGGGTCCTGATTTACCACTCTGAGGGCTAAATCTAAAATTTACTTAGTTTTTTCGGAGTTGCAGCATTAAAATACGTCATCAGAGCAAACAGGAATTAAGATTATCAAGAAGCAACTCAAAACGATAGCGTTTTTATTTTGGGTCAAGTCACTGACAACGTTTGCTTCGGTAAACATATTTAAATGTTTAACGTTACAAACATAGAGCTTTACAATCGTCTTGGCTCTGTGCAACTGTTGGTGATCATTCATCAAATAAAATAAAGCATTTCAATAACAAAGTTATTCCGAAATTGAAACAACTGAAGAGAATCCACCAATTCAGTCATAATTTAAACAAATTCAAGGCTTACCGGAAGTCGTCCGGAAGAAAATGACCGAGTGTATATTCGCGTCTAGACTGGAAAACTTGTTTTTGAAAATCTTTTTTTGCATTCCCATATCCGTTAAATATGTGGTCCGCAAAGAGCAATCTCCCACCGCAGTACATCTGCATAAAAATGTGTGTAAAGCGCAATGTCCTTCTGTCAACTCCATGATTGGAAGAGTTTAAAGCTTTTGTTGAATTCATGAATGTTAGATTATGTGTAGAAAAGTGTAATGGGAGAATTAGTTTTTGTATTAGAATATTTTAATAGAAGCTTTAGTTTGCAGTTTAATAAAATATTGAAATGAAAAAATTAGTAAGAAAATTTGACATTAATATATACTTGCTCCTCTTCAATAGCTTAAATTTAAAATAGTCTTTGCTACAAGCCAGAAGCAGTCTGTTAGCGGCTTCATGCAGCTGTTTTATGGATAGGTATTGGTTTATCACAAAAAAAAATACAAACGTTTTATGCAATATACTCAAATTGTTTTATAATCCTGAAGTATTTTAGAAAATTATCTTGATTTACAAAGTCCATATTGATTTTATTGTAGCGGTTAGAGGTTTTTATATATATATAGCTACATGTAAATTTCACAAACTTTTACAGATCTTCTTTATTTTTAAAGCCAACAGTACTTCTTAAAAAACAACAGCCATTCCAAACTTTCCGACATGTGCTTTTTTACTTAACAGGGACTCTCTCGTTTTTTATCCAAAAAGTAAAAATGAATAAACGAACAAAAAAATACAATTATGTCAAGCGTGAAAATGTGGCGATCGCTACAATATGACCGCTGGAATTCACAGAGTACCAATAACCGGTTATAATAAACACTTTTAATACTGGATCAGCAGTCTTGCAAACTTAAAGTGTGCTATACCAAATACAAAAATCAACAAAAGATTACGTAAATTGGTGTTAATACAATATAAATAAAACCATATGATACGAAAAGTGAATTTACAATTAATAAAAAAAAATCATACTCAGCAAAAACTATACATTTCCTATGCAATATATTACCAGAACCATGCCGGGAACCACATTATGACGTGTAAATAAAAGAGGAGCGTTTCGTTTCGTTCCCGACTTTGCTATAGCGAGATCATAGTAAAGAATTCGGTATTGATCGTACTTAGCTTGTCTACATGGGTGGGTGCGGTTTCTGCAATTTAAACAAGATTTATGTTGTTCTCTGTTTACAAACATGAAAAATAGGATAATCATACATAAGGATGAAGAATACATTTTTAGAAGCAAATGAGTCTGAACATAACCGATTCTTACTTGTTTTTCTGGATATAAATTTGGTCAAACATGCGGTGATAGGGGCTGGATTTGGGGTAGAGACTGTTTACGACACACACCACAATCAACTGGGACACCGGTACCACACGGTGAAAAAAGTAGTCCAGCTCAACATCGTAAATATGGGGAATTCTATGTTTGCTACATTTGCATGTAAGAAATTTTGGCAAGTCCTTCTTTTCTGAAAAACAATCAATCGGATAAAATAATGGTTTGGGGGTTAAAAGTTTATGTTGTTTATCTTATTGCAATTAGGCATTCTAGTCTATCACAAAAAAAATAAAGCTTAAAGCTTTTCCAAGGCTTTATAAGATCTACAAAGTAACGTTGGGTTCGATACTTTAACAACTGACTCACCGTCTCTTATTAGCGTCTCTCGCGTCACCACCGGGCAGCCATCGCACGGCAATGCTTGCGTCACCTTGCGGCTTTTCCTGCTATCATCGCTAGAAAGGGTGCGAGCGCTTCGGACTTTTCGGTAGTTGTAAAAAAGCGACCTTGACTGGCTGTGCAAAATCTCAGTCGAAGGTCGCATCTTTGATTCTCGCGAAGATCCTCCAGTCAACATCGGTTTTCGAGCTTCCGCTACAGAATGAAAGAAATCCAAAATGTTTGCTGATGGAAACTCATTATTAGTAGTGAGTTACATGGACTTCTTATTCAACGGATTAGAAACAAAATCAGTATCAGTATCAGTATCTTTTATTTCTGCTCCTCCACAACAAAAACAGAAAGAAATAAACAAACATATAGGACTATAGCAGAAGAAGAAAAAGGAAGAAGCAACAAAACGTTAAACGTTATAGCATGCAGACAGTAATATTTGATATAGTAGTTATAAGAATGATGCATGGTTGCAACACCTTACATAGAAACAAGCTCGAATAATTAATAAACCGAGCTTTTAAGTAATGACTAGCTTCTAAAGATGGACAAAGAATATTTTTATCGCTACGACGGGGGTGCAACTACGAAAAAAATAAAATAATTTTAAGTTGCAAAAAAGCATGTTCCTAGAAAACCAACCAATTGTCGATTCAGACAGAGTGGCCGTGGGCTGGATTTCGATACGAACGTGGGGGGATTCCCCTGACTTTTTGCAATGAGCACCCTTCTTTACTTTAGCTCTTTTGTCCACCACCGTCAGTGACTACAAAACAATAAACAATTTCTCCATTACGAACGAATGTTCATGTGGCGCTTGTTTATTTTATTCAAGTAATTAGTGATACTACGCAATCTAATGTGTCACCATTACGTCAACACCACATTGCATCCTCCCTGATGCAGGTGATATAAGCTGTACGTGGAAACGAGCAGCCCACCTGCGGTCCGGGTATCATGTGCCGAGGAGGGGCTGATGGGGACCGAAACGATTGAAATCGACCCTCATTAATCTCCTCATCTTCTGGCTTTGCTCTTCTTTCTTTTGCGCTGTGTATCCTCCTCGAAAAGTGCTGATGCTAATAAAATTTAAAAAATAAAATTTAAGCAAAAAATTCTATTTGAAGTCATTTTGAAAAAAAGCACAATCTACGATCGAAAAGATTGTGCTTTTTATCAAAAGAAGCGTGCAATGAAGATATAAAGAAGCTATAAAAAACAAAGGATATAAAAAGAACCGTGCAATGAAGATTACGTCATTTTAGGTACACCTGAGGTTTATCCAGCATTCGAATCAAAGAAGGGGAGGAGATCCCGAGAGCGACTCTGTAATGCTCCATCCAGTCTTCAACCAGTGTTCGAGTCTTGTTTTCTAGCCGCTGAAGTTCGCGATCCGCTTGAGAATCGAACTCGAATCTGTCTGGGGGGTCGAGACTTTGTCTCAGCGCTTCAATGTCGCTCAACTTTTTGTTTTGCGCCTGGAACAAAGCATCGTCATTAGCGTGCGTTTATTACTGAGCTCAGGCTTCTTTTATCAAGTTTCCAGGAGGAACATTGCTAATCACACAACAATGTTTCTCGCCAAGCTTTTTCTCACAATGTTTACTATGAAAAATTACCAAGCTAAGACTGTTTTTCCTCATTTTAGTTTTATTTATTTTTGATTTTTATAGTATATGCAATAACACGCTTACCACAAACAATAAACTAGTGCCTTTCTAATCACGAATCGTTCAGTAAACAAACTGGCTGCACTGACTTACACTAATTTTACCTTTTTTGATTTTTGCTTTAATTTAAGCTTTTGTTTGCTCTCTGGTGGTCGAAAATGTTGGGCATAATCAACCGCTGAGCGAAGTGATGAGCTGAAACCGGATTGCAATATAGCCTGCAATAAAAAACAATTAATAAAAACTGAATGATCAAAACAGTTTCATCAGTTTCTTTTCAACTTCAACTCACTGTCGGTATTTTAGTCAATATTTCTGGAGCATTTATTCCGGGAACAGTTCCTACGGATATTTTAATTGACTCCCGGTCGGATGAAAAACACAAGATGGCGTTGTTTCGAGCCAGTATCCGCACAAACATTTCTTTGTTCATTTGAAACTCGATTGGCTCTTTCAGTTTTTCCCAGTTATCTGGCCAAACCCATTTTCGATGGACATTCCCACTTTCCGTCTTAATGACTCCGCCTTCTTCCGTCAAAACAAGCCCAGGATCTCCATTCTTGTGGTAGCAGCACGACTGTCAAATATAGATGTCGTGTGACTAAATCACCACCGTGTTCTAAGTAAAAGAAAGTAACTCCAAGAGTGGCAAGGTTTTTGTTTGTAGCGAATGTGAAAAAGCGACAAATGGTGCGTAAAAAGTCAACAGGAGGTAATGTGTGATGAAGTGGAAACTGTGAAGGAATTTTGCTATCCTGGCGATAGGTTGAATGCCAGTGGAGGATGTGATGCCGCAGTAACTGCAAGAACAAAAGTGAGATGAAAGAAATTCAGAGAGTGTGGTGAGATACTCTTTGGAAAAAGATTTTCTTTGCGGATGAAAGAAAAGATATATAAGAGCTATGCAAGATCAGCCATGTTATATAAATGGAAACGTGGTGTTTGAGAGATAGTGAAGTAGCTATTTCGAGAAAAGCAGAAAGACCTATGGTGAGGGCGATGTGCGGTGTAAAGTTGGTGGACAAGAGGAATATAGTGGAGCTGATGGACATGTTAGGATTGAAGGAAGCAGCAGATAAGCTGGCAAGGGCAAATGCTATGAGGTGGTATGGTCATGTTTTGAGACGACCTGAAGAAGATGTTTTGATAAAAGCAATGGTACATGAAGTGGATGGAAAACGTAAACAGGGTCGACCGAGGATGAAATGGAGGGAACAAGTCGAAGGAAGCATGAGAAGGATTGGTTTAAAGAAAGAAGATGCGACAAATTGGTGCAGGTGGAGAGAAAGTGTAAGAAGAGTTGCAGAAGTATTGGGATGCATCCGGCTACCTCCAGTCACAGGTATTAAACCGGATTAAAACTGGATTTATAATGATGATTTCGTTGTGGAGGATCAGTAGCTGATTTTGTGCTTTCTGCTCCCGGTTTTTAACTTTTTAAAGTAGAAAAAATAATAATAATACACAAATTTATGTAGCGCTTTTTACAGAAAACTGATTTGGTCAAAAGGGCAAGGATGGTAATAATGATAGGGGTTCGCTTTGTTAAACACTGTGCAAAAGAGAATAGTTTATTAAACCCTACGCAACCAACAGTGCACAGCAGACATACTTTTCCGTATGGTGTGAACAATCCAAGAGGAGTGTGGTTGGGGTCGTTGTTGTAGCAATGGACGTAAAGCTGGCCTGCTTCTGCCGGAACGGCGCTTGCAACAACCGCTGTTTGGCCGCTTTTGGGGTAGCTAAAACAGATGAAATTAAATATTAAATATTAAAATGGAGAAGTTAAACTTAAAACAGAATTTCACCCAAAAAATTGATTACTTCGCAAGATCTGTATCATGTTTTCTGTGGAAATTAATGGTTTTACTAAGCATTTTTCACAGTAAGTTGTTAGGTAGTTTTGGGGTTGTTGAAAGGGAGCACCTCTCAAAAAGTTTAAGAATCCCTGATCAAATTTGTTTTAATTTATTTTAAAAGAATATTTTTTAAACAGACAGACAATTTTAAATATATCAATAGATTTTTTTTAGTAAATTGTAAAAGTCCCAGAATTTTTGTTATTATACAAGTTTTACAATAAAGATTTTAACTGGAAAAATTTGATTCTTTTTTATAAACGTTTATAAAGAAATTTGGAACAATATTTTTAAAAGAAACTTGTTAAAAAATAGTTTTCCAAAAAATTTACTTGCGAACTGTATACGATGTATCTTTCACATCTGCGCACACTAAAAAAAGATGCCGTACAATACTTCAGACGTTTCGTGAATGCGTTTGGTTGTCCATTAGCATATAATGTCAATGGAAAAAAGGCTTGATAGTCACATCAACTTAGCATGAAATTTCTAGCTGTCGTTCGATAATGCTATTTAGTCCATTTCAACAACGTCGACAAAACTCTCAAAATAATTTTAAAAAATTTACACAATATTGTAAATTTTCCAACTCACAAAACACTTGTGGAACCATCTGGGAGTTGGACCATGAAAACTTCTTTCTTTCCACCATCAAGTTTGCTCAGTTGAGGAAATTTGGGAACGGCTCCAGGTTTTTTTCCAGGAATCAAGTTTCCCAAAGAAACACTAGATTTTTCGTTTTCGTTTCCTTTTCTAAAGATATTCAAGCATCACCAATTGGTTGAAGAAGAGTTTTGATTATAGACACTAAACAGCATGAAGTACAAAGGAATCATCCCAAAGAAAAAAAATGATGCACTGAAAACATTAAAAATTATTCTATTGCGTAACAAACAGATTCTAGAAAACGAATCGTAACTGCTAATTCGGGTAACTCTGCGATGTTGTCGTTGTTTCAATGAAAGCCTTGCGTTCGTAGACACCAGATTTGCAAATACTCCGTCTATTTCAAAAATGAGTCTCAGTAGCGATTTAACAGCTGAGACACGAAGCGACAACAAGAGCAATAGGCCCAAAATATAAAAAAAATTTTTAAAAACAGTTGAGCTGATTCCAACCTCTCTAGTTTCTGCAATTTACGTCTTACTGCACCCTCTGCCTCCGGTCTTAATATGCAACCGAATAATTATGATTCATTAGGGAAATTTAATCGTCTTATGTGTAAATGATGATAATCCTTTTTTAATCAAAATCAGGCGATTTCAGGTTAGTTAAGCCATCGGCGGTTTTTGAATAACGGGTGCGCTGAAAACTGTAAGCGATAATAGCGTCACAAATCCGACTTAAGCATCAACTAAATTTACTACGTATAAAGGGAGGAAATTAAAGAGGGGGCGACAAAATAAAATAAATTGAGCTTTGGAAAAACAATTTGCATTCAAAGGTCTAAGAAAGAAAACTTTATGATTGCTTGCGAGCACAGCATGAAATTTACAATGCAGGGACAAATACGACCTTGAACAACATTTAACAAAATCAAAGCAATTGAACGCTTTAACGACGGCTTGCAAAAGATAAGTTTGCTACTATTTAATTGTGAAATTGCATGAAAATACAAAAATGGAAAAGCAACGTATCATCGAAGATTCCTCACGACGGGTGGGAGGGAGGGAGGGTGGGTTGTTTTTTAAAAAAACGACAATGAATCCGGAAGAGAACAACAATATAATCACATCCACCATCACTACGGCGGCTTTACCAACCCATACAACTTCAACAGAGTATCTCTTCGACTGTCTCCATAGTAACGAACCATAACTGGCTTGTTTGCGCCGTTTTTTTTCGATTCTTCTTCCTCGTTCTCTCTACAACAACAATAAATTTAGTGATAATTTTTCAACTTTCTTATTTGCTTTGCTGCCGCGAGAAAAATTTTGATACCCATATAAAGTTGCTTTTATTCTTTTATTTAAAAAAACTCTTGTCTTCAGTTTGTAACAAAACTATTTTCGCAGAAATGTCCAGTAATTTATTGCCCACAACAAGTAACCGCGTAATGGTGACGCCTCATTGACCAATCGAAGACAACGTTCTTTGACTAAGTTAATCAGCATAAAGTCTAACTTTTCTTTAATGACTCGTCGCAGTCGATTGGTCGCCCACTCGAGCAAGTTTTCTCCAGCGACATCTGGTTCCGGCTGATGATCGGCAATCCACCCTTCCTCTAGCGCCCTCCGCGATGACATGTTGAAACAGATTGTGGGGTGACCCCCGTACCGGAAGACTTTGGAAGCTTCAGTTGCTAAAAAATTCGTTTGATCACGCTGACGCATTCAGGGTGTCGAGCCAGCTTCGCGTTCAACAATGATATCAATTTGATGGAACCTTAATGGCTGTTGCACGAGTTTAAAAAAATAATCCAATTGAAAAAATATTAAGAATTTCAATAAATAAAAAGAAAAAAGTAGAAATTATTCAAAACAATAAAACATCCGGGGGAAAGTGAGAAGTAACCCGGACTCACCGAGTCCGACGGGGAAGTTTCCATCACGGTCAATGTTGATGCTTGCAGCAGACTTCAATGAAACATCTTTGGCTTTTATTGTGAGGTTACCTGGTGAAAATAAAATTTCACAATTCAGATTAGTACCAAATTGCACGATAAGTTAGTTTGTTATTGCGTGCAAGGGCAAAAATGTTTCTCGGAACACCATACAGGTGTCTCATAACCACGTCGAGTCCAGAAATGGTTTAGCTGTAGATTAAAGAGAAAAGAACTTATTTTAATGAAGCCAACACAGGCGCCCGGCTGTTTTTAGTGGTCAGCATTTTGGTTTCTGGCAGGTGAGTCTAGGTCAATTCTAATCACGCGATAAAACAACAACATCGCAACTTACCGTATATACTCATGTATAAGTCGAATTTCTGGGAGACGATTTTATGCTAAAATTTATGGGGTCGACTTATACAAGAGTAATGTTTATGACATGTTGCTGCCGAGTCGAATAGAATGTGAATATGAAAAAAACTCCCTTATTACTATACATGCAATATACACACCGCGGTATGAAGCCTTAACAAACGCTGATAATATGGTGCTTCACCTTATAAATGTTAACGTCACTTCACAAAATTATCAAATATCGGTGAAATTTATTGTAGAGGTGTTTGAATTAGCTTAAAATATACGGTATATATTACCAGTAAACAAGCTTACGACGGCACGTTTAATCATAACATGGGAGCCGCCATTGTTGAATCCTCACGCTTCGCCGCGTTACTATCGAAGCATAAAAAAGAATAAAAAAAACAAAAATTAAGGGACCAAGTCGCTACAATCTAAAACGACAAACGTTTTCCTGCTTTCTTTAACCTTTAGTCGTTGCGGTAATTGTAACATATTGGCCAAAACTTCTAATAAAGTGTTGACAGTGTTGCCGCCTAACGAGTATGGCGAGAACTGTCCATCAAAACATGTTGAAATGTGGAGTCGAATTATATACGAGTAATGCCTATAATGATAATTTTTTGTCTTAAAATACACATCGGCCTATACATGAGATCGACGTATACATGAGTATATACGGTACATAGATTTTGACTCTAAAACCAACCTCGCGCATTCCAACAGATTCATAGATTTTGTTAGCGTCGAAAGAACGAGTAGAAACTTTTAATTAAATATTTATTATTTTATATCAAGTTTTTGAGGCTGTTTTGTAACAATATCAGAATCTCAAGACTTGCTTTGAATAGCTGGTAAATGTATTCATTTTTTTTTTCTTGGACTAGCCTATGACCAAAATCGTTCACAAACTCCTAGTGGCGATTGCACTCAGATGGTTTATGAATATGAGACAAAGATGAGACAAACGTACGTTTTATTTTTTAAGAAAAAAGTTCTAAAGAAAATGAATTGCAGCCAATAAATTTGGGATTCCAGGCTATTTGCAGATACAACAAGATATTGAACTTATAAATTTCTTAATTCATGAAAAATTAATTGTCGGCAGTATGGTCGAGTGGTATGATGCTCGTCTTTAAAGAGATTGCAAACGATTTTATCTCTAAATCAAAAGAAAATTTCAACCTGACTGCAATATCTAGTCGAGTTGATTGCTTGACCATTGCCCGAAGTAGGCTACAAAGTCTTCTCCACTGTGCTGGGAATCAAAAGGATAAATACAATTTGCGACAAAAATTTAGAAACACTTTCCAAAAAACGCAACATGTAGCTTTACATGCTCATATCTCGATGAGTAATCGGTATTATTGTGCATACTGCATAATTACATTATCGTGTTAATATATAATCTCTATTATTGCGATTTACGAAGAGACCAGGGAAGAAGTGGAGCGGAGACTAGAATCCTGGAGGCATGTATTGAAAAGAAGAGGGATGAAAATAAGTAAGTCAAAGATTGAATATCTGTGCATAAATGGAGGAAATGACAAAGAAACAATAAAGATGGAGGCCACAAAAGTGCCAAGAGTAAAGACATTTAAGTATTTGGAATCAACGGTGCAAGAAAGTGGTAGCTGTGAGAGGGAGGTAAAGAGGAGAGTGCAGGCAGGATGGAACGGATGGAAAAAAAGGACCGGGAGTAATAGGAAAAGTGTACAGTTCAGTGGCGAGACAGCAATGGTGTATGGACTTGAGACGGTGGCGGTTACAAAGAAACAAGCAGAAAAGATGAAAGTTGCAAAAAGGAAAATGTTGAGGTTTCCTATGGGAGTGACAAGAAAAGATAAAATTAGAAATGAGTACATCACGGGTACAGTTAAGGTAGAACGGTTAACAACGAAGATGAGGGAGGGCAGCCTGAGGTGGTATGAACATGTCATGAGAAGCGACCAGACCAGACGTAGAAAGAAGAGTCATGGAAACAGAGTTACCAGGAAAGAAAAAAAGAGAGAGCTTGAAGAGAAGATTTCTGGGTGTAGTGAAGGAGGATATGGGGGAAGTTGGTGCGAGGGAGAAGGACATTGGAAACAGGACGCTGTGGAAGAGCATCACACGCTGTGGCAACCCTTGATTAAACGAAAACGCCAAAAGAAGAAGATATAATCTTTGTACGACACTGTTTTTTTATTTCCTGCTAAATAAATTATTTGCAAGATCACGTTTTAGTCAAAATCAATAAAGTTTGTTGGTTAAAAAAATGAATAAAAAGCTGTCTCTCATCACGGTAGAACGGGCTCAAATGGTAAGTTTAAGCAATTTAAAGTTTTCTGTATGTCAAACTGCGAAGAAAATGAAGGTTAGCAAAACAGCTATGCTCAATGCAATTATGAAATACCAAAATGAGGGTGTTTTTACAGACAGAAAAAGTCTTTATCTCTATGTCTATGTCCCGACAAGCATGTCTCTTGGCGAAGTCCAGATGTTTTTTCTTCATCGCCTGAGTCAAGCGTGGTTTCCGGGTTGGCTTGCACGATTTGAGCCCAAATTTCAGAGACAACCTGCGTTGAATTGTTTTTGTACTGACTGCTGTGCCAGTTTCTATCAACATAGCCTGGATTTTTTGGAGGTACTCATTAAAGAGTGAATTACTGCCTTGCCCATAAAGCGTTCTATTCTGCTGGTGGTACCCTTGGTCGGCCAGACCTTTTTAAATTTTTGCTTCAAAACCAAAACAAAACACAGTGCAAAAGCATCCCTTCCAAAAAAAGTGGGAATAAAAGTTCAGAAACAGTTCAATATGTCAATTAGTAAAAATTAAACACTAAAACGGGCAAGTTTTATTGAGGTCATAAACATATATATGAAGATTTTTAATAAGCCTATTTTACTTAGCAGTGGCGGCGTTACGGCACGAATTTAGAAATTAGACTTATAAATGCTTTGTCGTAGTGTTTTTTACCTATTTATCTTTTCAAGAAAAAAAAAAATTTGTCTCAGAAAGACACAAATTTTTCAGTCTTTTACTTATCTTTTTGTTGTTTTTGTTTTTGTTTCTGATAATTTCTGACTGTTTCTTGCTCGTATGAAATACTCCGTCGTTACGGTTCATTAAAAGATTGATTGATTTTTAGTTGAAGTTAAGCTCAAAACACCGGGTATTTTTTAGTTTAATGCAACTTTATGTCTACTTACTATCCTTAATGCAATGTAGCTGCTGACGAATAATCTCCTCAACATCTAAACAATAAACTATAAAAAAATCTTTTGTATTTATTATTTTTTGGCAATTAAAAGTTTGTTTAACCTTCACTTTTTAAATCAACACTTTAAATTCGAATTCAAGTTTAAGTCTACGCTCAAAGAGCTTTTCGTTTTTTTTTTTTTTTTTGGGAGTTGGGCAGAAAAAAGAAAACAAACTTGAATTCGAGCTCAAATTACGTTGAAATATTTTTATAGAAACTGTATAAAAAAAAGGTTGGTTTAAATGCGCAGTAATTTAATTTGATTGATCCATACGCGGTTTTGTCGAAAACTCTTCACTGTCATCTGCTGGCGAATCTTTTCTGGAAATCAATAATCCCTTTCTCTGGGCAATCACTAATTTACGACTTTTATCATCTCCCATGTCTCTCACATGATTGACCTCTTCGTTTTGAGCAACGCTGCGCCGTAAAAATTCTGTTTTGTAGAAAATAAAAAAAGATTGAAACGTTTTTGTTATTTTGTGTTTCTACAAGAATCGACACTCAATTTGTTTTTATGTTTTATTTTCTAAATTAAAATGAAACTCTCTAGTAAGTATTTTTATTAAAAAAAGGTAAGAATATTAGTCTACAGTTGACCATACACCTAAATTCAAAGCTGAAATGCGCTTTCTAAATTGAGCAACTTTAATGAAAACACTGGACTTATATGAAGGCCAAAAAAAACGTCTTTATTTTGTTATACTGCAAATTAAAACATAATAAAGAAAGTGTGAGACCAATGAAGCACTGCTCTTTTCAAAATTCAAAAAAATGCTTAATAGATTCAACATGGCAACTCAGTTTTGATTAACAAAACTAAACAGAAATAGTTTCAGTGCTGCTGCTTTTGAGCAAAATTAATTATAAATATTTTCAGTTTTCTGGTCAAAATGTGCATTTTTAATGGTTGACTAAGTCAAATATTCCAACCAATACTTCTGTAAAATAAAAATAAAATTTATATAATATGTTTTTGATTTCGTGCCTTGTTTTGGAAAGTTTTTTTTTATAATGCCATTAATGATTTTTTAGCGACTGGTTTTGAACTACTTTTACTATCTGGAATCATTGGAATACCTTGTGTCATAAATCCCACGTCTCACAATACTTTAATTCTGTTATTCTTATATTTATATATGTGTGAAAGAGGAATTGTTTTCAAAAGATTCCATTAGTAATAAAATATTGATTGATACGTAAAGCAACGTCAGTAAGTGATTTCGAGTCTGATATGAATAATCTAGCACAGGGGTGTCCAACCTTTTTGAGCCGAGGGCCATTTTGACCCATCGAAAATATTGGCGGGCCAAACAAACGAAACACCCCACTTTTTGCCCCAAAATCATAGTGATCTCTAAAATTTGAAAAAAACATGAAAAAAGGGTCTTCGCATCAAATGTGTCTTCGACTTCTGCCAAAATTGACGGGACAAAGGGCTTCAAAAAATACTGCGCGGGCCACTCAAAACCTTTACGCGGGCCACAGGTTAGACGCCCCTGATCTAGCACTAATGAAAAATCGAATCTGATAAAACCAAACGAAAAATAATTGCGTAATTTGCCATAATGAGAATAACTGACTTATGTAAACTGAGCAACAAACTTGCATTCTTCTGTTGTCGATTCAGAATGCAATCTAACTGGACACAATCATTCGTCGACTCATTACTAATGTTCATACTGATGGAGGTAAAAAAACAGTTTGTTGGAAAACTGATTAGTTATCGAAATGAATAACAAAATTTACAATAAATTAACTTAAATGTTTAAAAATTAAAATAAAAAAACTTTTATTTGTTTTTTCTAAGTTAGACAATTCCGCTTTAAATTTTAAAAATGTAATTAAAAAATAACGCCAGATCGTCTAGTAGCACAAACAAAAAGGTTTTACTGTGTCTTGTTTTTTGTGTGGGTGCTTCTAAGCCTGTCCTCATTTAAATAAAATTAATAAAATCTATATTTTTACTGTCACATTGTACAAATATGAACGTTAAAGAGAAAAAGTAGTGACGTCACTAAAAATAATTGAAGTGAATTAATCAAGAAAAGGTAAATCTATTTTAATTTTTAGCCGCAACCATGCGCGTGTGAATATGTAGCTTAATACAGTGAGGGGGCTACGATAAAAAAATTGACACCAATTATTTCAGATGTCCCCACACCCAACCAAATAAAAAATTATAGCATCTTGACTGATCTATGCTAATTAACTTTTTTATTTTTGTTTTATTTTATCTTTATATTTATCTTGCTGACTCGTAGGAAAGGGAAGAAGGCGCTAATACATAAGGTAAGCAATTACACCCACCTGCTGCACGAGATGACAAGATATTGCTGTCCACATGAAATTTAATGGAGATATGAATGAAATTAAAACTGCTTGCTAAGATTACCAGGCAGGAGAAAGTGCCGTAAAGTGTCTTTCCCAAGGACGCATCAGATTGGCGCGAGTAGGTTTTGAACCGTGAATATGTCAATCACAATCCCGGCGCTCTAACCACTCGGCCACGCTGTCTACACTTTTTAAATACACAAAATTTTAAACTGTAACTTGCACGTTTTAGCAAATATAGAGTGTTCTATTGGCCTCAGCGCTCCGTGCGTCCGATGGAACAAAATTGAAAAATTCAAAGTCATTGTTTTTTCATTGTTTTTGTTTTTGACAAAAAATTCTTGAAAGAATCTTTTTCCTGGTTGGTATAAAATACTCCGTCGTTACGGTTCATTAAAAGATTGATTGATTTTTAGTTGAAGTTAAGCTCAAAACGCCGGGTATTTTTTAGTTTAATGCAACTTTATGTCTACTTACTATCCTTAATGCAATGTAGCTGCTGACGAATAATCTCCTCAACATCTAAACAATAAACTATAAAAAAATCTTTTGTATTTATTATTTTTTGGCAATTAAAAGTTTGTTTAACCTTCACTTTTTAAATCAACACTTTAAATTCGAATTCAAGTTTAAGTCTATGCTCAAAGAGCTTTTCGTTTTTTTTTTTTTTTTTGGGAGTTGGGCAGAAAAAAGAAAACAAACTTGAATTCGAGCTCAAATTACGTTGAAATATTTTTATAGAAACTGTATAAAAAAAAGATTGGTTTAAATGCGCAGTAATTTAATTTGATTGATCCATACGCGGTTTTGTCGAAAACTCTTCACTGTCATCTGCTGGCGAATCTTTTCTGGAAATCAATAATCCCTTTCTCTGGGCAATCACTAATTTACGACTTTTATCATCTCCCATGTCTCTCACATGATTGACCTCTTCGTTTTGAGCAACGCTGCGCCGTAAAAATTCTGTTTTGTAGAAAATAAAAAAAGATTGAAACGTTTTTGTTATTTTGTGTTTCTACAAGAATCGACACTCAATTTGTTTTTATGTTTTATTTTCTAAATTAAAATGAAACTCTCTAGTAAGTATTTTTATTAAAAAAAGGTAAGAATATTAGTCTACAGTTGACCATACACCTAAATTCAAAGCTGAAATGCGCTTTCTAAATTGAGCAACTTTAATGAAAACACTGGACTTATATGAAGGCCAAAAAAAACGTCTTTATTTTGTTATACTGCAAATTAAAACATAATAAAGAAAGTGTGAGACCAATGAAGCACTGCTCTTTTCAAAATTCAAAAAAATGCTTAATAGATTTAACATGGCAACTCAGTTTTGATTAACAAAACTAAACAGAAATAGTTTCAGTGCTGCTGCTTTTGAGCAAAATTAATTATAAATATTTTCAGTTTTCTGGTCAAAATGTGCATTTTTAATGGTTGACTAAGTCAAATATTCCAACCAATACTTCTGTAAAATAAAAATAAAATTTATGTAATATGTTTTTGATTTCGTGCCTTGTTTTGGAAAGTTTTTTTTTATAATGCCATTAATGATTTTTTAGCGACTGGTTTTGAACTACTTTTACTATCTGGAATCATTGGAATACCTTGTGTCATAAATCCCACGTCTCACAATACTTTAATTCTGTTATTCTTATATTTATATATGTGTGAAAGAGGAATTGTTTTCAAAAGATTCCATTAGTAATAAAATATTGATTGATACGTAAAGCAACGTCAGTAAGTGATTTCGAGTCTGATATGAATAATCTAGCACAGGGGTGTCCAACCTTTTTGAGCCGAGGGCCATTTTGACCCATCGAAAATATTGGCGGGCCAAACAAACGAAACACCCCACTTTTTGCCCCAAAATCATAGTGATCTCTAAAATTTGAAAAAAACATGAAAAAAGGGTCTTCGCATCAAATGTGTCTTCGACTTCTGCCAAAATTGACGGGACAAAGGGCTTCAAAAAATACTGCGCGGGCCACTCAAAACCTTTACGCGGGCCACAGGTTAGACGCCCCTGATCTAGCACTAATGAAAAATCGAATCTGATAAAACCAAACGAAAAATAATTGCGTAATTTGCCATAATGAGAATAACTGACTTATGTAAACTGAGCAACAAACTTGCATTCTTCTGTTGTCGATTCAGAATGCAATCTAACTGGACACAATCATTCGTCGACTTATTACTAATGTTCATACTGATGGAGGTAAAAAAACAGTTTGTTGGAAAACTGATTAGTTATCGAAATGAATAACAAAATTTACAATAAATTAACTTAAATGTTTAAAAATTAAAATAAAAAAACTTTTATTTGTTTTTTCTAAGTTAGACAATTCCGCTTTAAATTTTAAAAATGTAATTAAAAAATAACGCCAGATCGTCTAGTAGCACAAACAAAAAGGTTTTACTGTGTCTTGTTTTTTGTGTGGGTGCTTCTAAGCCTGTCCTCATTTAAATAAAATTAATAAAATCTATATTTTTACTGTCACATTGTACAAATATGAACGTTAAAGAGAAAAAGTAGTGACGTCACTAAAAATAATTGAAGTGAATTAATCAAGAAAAGGTAAATCTATTTTAATTTTTAGCCGCAACCATGCGCGTGTGAATATGTAGCTTAATACAGTGAGGGGGCTACGATAAAAAAATTGACACCAATTATTTCAGATGTCCCCACACCCAACCAAATAAAAAATTATAGCATCTTGACTGATCTATGCTAATTAACTTTTTTATTTTTGTTTTATTTTATCTTTATATTTATCTTGCTGACTCGTAGGAAAGGGAAGAAGGCGCTAATACATAAGGTAAGCAATTACACCCACCTGCTGCACGAGATGACAAGATATTGCTGTCCACTTGAAATTTAATGGAGATATGAATGAAATTAAAACTGCTTGCTAAGATTACCAGGCAGGAGAAAGTGCCGTAAAGTGTCTTTCCCAAGGACGCATCAGATTGGCGCGAGTAGGTTTTGAACCGTGAATATGTCAATCACAATCCCGGCGCTCTAACCACTCGGCCACGCTGTCTACACTTTTTAAATACACAAAATTTTAAACTGTAACTTGCACGTTTTAGCAAATATAGAGTGTTCTATTGGCCTCAGCGCTCCGTGCGTCCGATGGAACAAAATTGAAAAATTCAAAGTCATTGTTTTTTCATTGTTTTTGTTTTTGACAAAAAATTCTTGAAAGAATCTTTTTCCTGGTTGGTATAAAATACTCCGTCGTTACGGTTCATTAAAAGATTGATTGATTTTTAGTTGAAGTTAAGCTCAAAACGCCGGGTATTTTTTAGTTTAATGCAACTTTATGTCTACTTACTATCCTTAATGCAATGTAGCTGCTGACGAATAATCTCCTCAACATCTAAACAATAAACTATAAAAAAATCTTTTGTATTTATTATTTTTTGGCAATTAAAAGTTTGTTTAACCTTCACTTTTTAAATCAACACTTTAAATTCGAATTCAAGTTTAAGTCTATGCTCAAAGAGCTTTTCGTTTTTTTTTTTTTTTTTTGGGAGTTGGGCAGAAAAAAGAAAACAAACTTGAATTCGAGCTCAAATTACGTTGAAATATTTTTATAGAAACTGTATAAAAAAAAGGTTGGTTTAAATGCGCAGTAATTTAATTTGATTGATCCATACGCGGTTTTGTCGAAAACTCTTCACTGTCATCTGCTGGCGAATCTTTTCTGGAAATCAATAATCCCTTTCTCTGGGCAATCACTAATTTACGACTTTTATCATCTCCCATGTCTCTCACATGATTGACCTCTTCGTTTTGAGCAACGCTGCGCCGTAAAAATTCTGTTTTGTAGAAAATAAAAAAAGATTGAAACGTTTTTGTTATTTTGTGTTTCTACAAGAATCGACACTCAATTTGTTTTTATGTTTTATTTTCTAAATTAAAATGAAACTCTCTAGTAAGTATTTTTATTAAAAAAAGGTAAGAATATTAGTCTACAGTTGACCATACACCTAAATTCAAAGCTGAAATGCGCTTTCTAAATTGAGCAACTTTAATGAAAACACTGGACTTATATGAAGGCCAGCAAAACGTCTATTCCGTAATACAAGGGTGAAAGTTAAAACCAGGGCGTCGAACCAAATCCGAACTGGACCCGTAAACCGGTATTAACCGGTATTACTTTTTAAATCTGAACCGGAACTGAATCCGAAAAAATATAATAAAGGCTTTTTTTGAGATTACCAGGTTTTTGCGAAAAAAATCGAGAAATTAGAGACAGATTCCAAGTGAAGGCTTTTTTATTATTATTAATTTCAAAAATATGGTCACGCTAGCATTAGAAAGTCTGCAAACTCCTAAATCAAAATTTGTTCACCGAAGGGGTTCTTTAAGTTACCTTGGGTCCCGGTGTGAAAAAGGTTGAAACCACTGTATTAGATAATATCTAATGGCAATATTACTTAATATTATTACTCGACCTTAGCATATGAAAAGAATTAAGAAAGAATTAAGATAGAGACAAATAAATAGAGATAAAGATAAAAGCTAACATATTTTTCAAAAATGAAGTTTTAGAAATAAAGATAATAATTATAGCTCACTTATTTGAATAAGTTTCTCGTGGCTTGCATGATTTCTTTTGAGAGGTTTACGAATTTCAGCAAACATATATTTTTTTGCATCTTCTGTTAGTTTTTTTATTTCAGACGCGACTCGAACTTTTTCTACTTTTTTTGCTTTTTCTTTCGCAATTTCCTCGTTCAAAATTAGGTTTCTCAATTCCTCAAGATAACCTTGAATCTCATCTTGAGGGTAAATTGAAATATGCGGCATTTTTTGCTTCAAAATGTCTAGTTACGTCAGAACCCAACAGCACTTTTCCCACACGAAATAGCGTTTAAAGTTTCTGGTTTTATCAATTGATCAAAAAAACGTTCAGGTGATTTTAGTTGCTAATTAATCCAAATCAAAAGTTTACACTTTGGTTTGATTAATGTTTTGTCTATATGTATCTCACAATAGTTAAATTTATTTTACAACAGTTAAATACCTCACAATATATATTTAGATCAATTTATTTTTTAGTATGCAGGGTATCAGCAAGCGCATTTGCCCGATATGAGAAACAACTGCATTGTAAATCTTAAGAAATTTCTTTACTAATTCTGAAACGTTTTATAAGTTTTTCGGTAACTAAACAATCAATTAAAATGTAATTAGAGCATAATTTCAATGAACAGCCAACAAAATCTAAAATAATTTGATAGCGAATGTGAATTAAAAGTTTTAAAAACATTCTTTTATCTCAAAGTGATTTGCTTGGCTTGACTGGCTGGGTGACCGAGAAGATTGGCGCTGTGATGGTGGCGAATACGATCGACACTTCCTGGGTTCAACTCGCCTTTCTGTCTTGTCCTTGAGAAAGACATTTTATAGCGTTTTTACTCCACTATATTTCGGTCGTATTTACAAGCAGTTTAAATTTTAGTCCTATTACTATTAAAAAAAATTAAATAGAAAAAGGTGGACAGAAATATATTGGTATCTCCGAAAAGAGGTGACGATTGCGGTAGCGGGCGGCCGAACTACACCTGAATAGCAGGATACTTAAAGTTGATAATCGAAATTGCACGCCGATGAAATTTAACTAAAATGCTTTTAATTGGATTGATTTTGTAATCACACCATTTGACAGTGGCAATTCGTCCGTAGAAGCTGCAGAGCTGCAGCACCTCCAAATATCTCTGCAGCAGCTTTAAATATTAACACTATCAACAACGCTTAAAAAATTAATAACTTTATTGATTTTTAATTTTTTTCAATTTTCTTTCATTACGTTTAAGTTTTGTTGGGTTTTTCAAAAAACTTTTAAAAATTTTGAACTGGCAATTTTTTGAGCTGTTTTAAATTCAGCTCAAAACTTTAACGCAAAGTGACGCAGAATGACGCATTCCACTGACGCTTTACATGGAAGATTGAATGTACCTCAGAGCTGCAATAAATCCAGCTCACTCGACCTATTCATAGGCTTAACAAGTACAACACTTCGCTTTTTTTCGCCTAAATCTTTTTAGTTAAAATCCTTAGTTAGTAATAAACTTTAATATCCTTCAAATTAACAAAATTTGTGTTTTACAAATGGCAGATTCAGGGGTGGCAAAAAGTGAGGAACCAAGAAGTAATTGCTTTTAAAATTCGGAACATAGAAGCATTGTGTCAGATTTGTCTCTACAATTATACATAATTTCAATCAAAATCTATTCCAAGAAAGTTTGAAAATATTGATTTACACAAGGGGTCACCTTACTTTTTTCGAAAAGAGGCCCTGATATAACAGTAATTTAGCGAGAGGGACAAAATTTAGAAAAAAAGGTATTTTTTTGTATGATAAAAAGTTTTTTGTTAAAAAAGCACTCTCAACAAACGAAGACTTTAGCAAATTGGAGAAAATTTTTTCTAAAAAATTCGTGAAAATCAAAAAAATATCTACACTTGAGTTTGAATTGAAGGTGTAAATCTTTATAGTGAAAAATGAAGACCAAAAAATAGAAAAAGTATTCATTTACAAAAGAGACGTTTAACCTTTTTGTGTAAATCAAAAATATTTACAGGTTAAATAAAAGAAACGCCGGGGCGGAAAAGTGAAGATATTTATTTATTAATTTTTTGGTCTTCACTGAGCTCTTCTCAATTATACCAACGCTTAAAATTTGCGTTTGCTAAGAGAGTCTTTTCGACAGAAAAAGTGCCCTTTTTAAAATTTCGCCCCGCTAGCCAAAAAATTTTACGGCTTCTCTGATTGCAACATCTCTTTCCTTTTTACTCGCCAACCGCCACCGCCCTTTGATTATGCCGGTGTACAATTGCGTGCATGTAGGCCAACGTTTTGATTAATTTTTGAACGTATCCACAATTTTAAATTTGCTTTTATTTTTTGAATGATAAAAGTGTTGCGAAAAAAGCGTTAAGAATTCCTTTCGCTACGTCGTACCTAGGCGAAACAAAATTTTTGCGTTTTACGATTCAGGATTTAGCGAAATAATTATATTGATTGAAGCATAAAGGTTCGTTTCCACTACAAGCGTAGAATGAAATATTCTTTGTTTGTTTTATAGATTTTTTACTTTTTTCCGCGCTTAAGCCCAAAGCGAAGCAAAAAAATCAATAAAACAAAGAATACTTTATTTCACGCTCGTAGTGGAAACAAGCCTCAATAACAAACACAAATCAATTGTGAAAAGAAATGCGGGTGGTAATTTGACAAATTCTTTAAATAATTGCATAAAAGTAAGTTTACACATTTCATTGTAGCTATTTCTTTTTGTTGCTTTATCAATAAATGCAACTTTAATCATAAATTTGTCTTTATCAATTTTATACTGGTGGGTCGCAGGTCAAGCAAAGGCGTAGCAACGAAAAAAGTTTGAGAACCACTGATGTAGCCTGGGCCTGTTTCATAACAAAATACAAAAGTAGTGTGTTTGATATTTTGTAATAAAAAGTTATTGCTTTATTATATGTCTACTTTTAAAAGAACAAAAGTGTATCTTAGTCTAACTTTTAGGCCTTAGTTGATGGACAAAAGTTTTTGCCTGTCAATAAATTATAGCTTAATCAATAATTTTAACCTTCCGTCTACCAACGGGTCCAATGGACTCATTTCATTTTTATGAAACATTCTTTATCATAGTTTAACATATTTAATTATTTTGATTTATTGTGACTTTTATTTTTTCTCTACTCTCCTTTATCAATTGGAAAATTTTCTACATATCTACCAAAGTTAGTGATTTTTTACAAACTATGGTCATTTTCTGCAACATGATTGGTACAAGTGCAGTGAACGCTTTTATTGTTGCTGAACAGCACTGGAAAGTTTTAAAGTTAACAGAAGAAGTTCCTGATTTAGTTAGGAAAGCAACTTGCAAGAGTTTAAGAAAAACAAGAACGTGACAGACAGTCATCTAGATCTGCTAACACTTCTCAACTATACAAAGACTATCATCACCCTCATCTGAGACTCACTCGTCAAAGAAAAAAGGAAGATGTTTGTTATAGTATGTGACGTCATAGCGCACGGCTCTACTGCCTTCTTCTCTCTGGTTTGATAAGTGTGGTTAACCGCGTGATAAATTATTATTATAACTTACAGATTCAGTCGTATAACTATCGTGTAACTCCGTATAAATAAAAGAGCTAACTGCAGATACTAGTGGAACTCATAACATGGCGTCGTCGACAGTCAGCTTATAAATTCGTTTAAAGAAAATAAGCTTACGAACCATTATAAAAGTATACTGCAAGTTCGTGATCGGAGATTTGTAAAAGATTGAAGATAAAAGAGACATGGCAAGAAATAATCGAGAGCTGCAAGCAGAATTAGAAGCAGCAAACAAACGTATAGCCGAATTATCTCAATCTAATCAAAACGCGAATAGTAATATTAATAATGATGAACCTCCTTCTTGGTTAAAAACTTTTTTAGAAGCACAGTTGTCAATGCAAAGACAAACACAAGAACAGAATGTCGAAAGTCAGCGACAATTGCAACAAATAATCGAAAAATTTTCGCCACAGCAGCTGGCCCAATGCGCGAACAGCGAGAGAAGCGAATCACGTGAGCAAACCATTGACGTCAACAATTCTAACAACGAGGCAAGGCGAACCAAAGCGGACGCACAAAAGCCTTCGACACTGCAGGTGGGAATTTCGTTAGCTGAATTTGCGAAATGGCGTAAATCGTACAACGATTATGCTACGGTCTCGCTTGCAACAGAGCTGCCATTGAGCAGTCAGTTGGCATTGCTTCGCGGTTTTTTTTCGATGGACATGCGAGAAGCCGTAGAACACGTACTTCTTATCCCGGATGATACGACACTTAAACCAGACGAAGTGTTAGACAAAATTAAAAATTACATCCGGAGTCAAAGAAATATAGCGTTAGATTGCGTCGCATTTGAAGAGAGAAAGCAAGCGGCTGGCGAAAACTTCGATTCGTTTTTAATCGCGATCAAAACTTTGGCAAGAGACGCAGACTTGTGCAATGAATGTTTGAATCGTCGTTTAGTCACAAAAATCATGTCGGGAATATATGACAAAGAGACTCGAACAAAGCTCCTAGCCATGTCCCCATTACCTGATCTTCAGACCGTCACTGATTTATGCAGATCGGAAGAGTCAGCAAAACTAGACGACGCGCGAATAAGCCGACAGCTGAATGAGAGAAGAGCGTACCAAAGCAAATTTCGCCGAAATTTCTCTAAATCTAAAGAGCGCACTAAAACGCCCTGTACAAAATGCGGTAAAAAGACCTGCCCACCAAAAGGTCAAACCCACTGTCCCGCAAAGGATACAGAGTGCTTAATATGTCGCAAAAAAGGTCACTTTACATCAGTGTGCTTTCACAACAAACCCGGGTTTAACAGACGCGAAGAAACGAAGAGAAAGTTAACGGGACAAATAAAGCGTAGATGCAATGCTAACGCAAATTTTGCTAACTCCGCGGCGCCCAAAATAACTGTTAATCTTTTTTCTCTTAAACATCGTAACCCGTTAGGTTCCACAGAAGCTACACCAGACACAGGTGCTGAAGCAAGTCTTGTTGGGGTAAACATCATTCAACGGCTCGGAATAGACCTTGATAATTTAATGCCGCCAAATCAAGACACTCTTAGTGCAGTAAACCGGCAGACCGTAACATGCGTAGGGACTTTCCCATGCATCATCGAATACTGCGGCCGATTCGTGGAAGAAACCATTTACGTCTGTCCTGAGGTAGAAGATTTTTTGCTTGCTTGGTACGTATGTCAACAGGTTAACATTCTACCTGACACGTATCCTCAACCGATAAATTTATCAAAAACACCTCGAAAATTAGCAAGCATATTAAAAGCAGAGAACACAAGATTCATTATATCAGAGAACCCAACTGAAGCAGAAATTAATAAAATTGAGAACAAGTTGATAAAATCGTACAGCGATGTGTTTTCCGAAGACACAACATTACGGGAAACGAACAGTAAACCCATGAAAATTTCCTTGAAAGATGATGCTGTTCCATTTGCTTTACCTGTTCCACGCCAAATACCTTTAGCTTTCAGAAGGATGGTGAAGACAGAGCTTGACCAACTTGTACAAGCCGGAGTCATTGCACCAGTAACAGAAGCAACTGATTGGGTGCACCCTATGGTCGTTGTACAAAAACCCAATGGTGGAATTCGTCTCTGTATTGATTTGCAGAAATTGAACAAATACGTACGCCGTCCATATCATCCATCTAAATCACCTGCCGAAGCTATTTCGAATATTTCTTCTTCGTCTAAATTTTTCTCAACATTAGACGCCACTAAAGGATACTGGCAAGTACCTTTAGAAAAAGAAAGTCAAGACTTTACCACATTCATTACGCCGTTCGGAAGATTTAAATTCCTTCGAGCTCCGATGGGACTAGCTTCTTCTCAAGACGAATATTGCGCAAGAGGCGATGAAGCTCTGCAAGGCATTGAAAAAGTCGAAAAAGTGGTAGATGACATTCTTATTCAAGGCGAAACTGCACAGGAGCACTTGAATACCGTAGTGGCTGTACTAAACAGATGTCGAGAACACGGTATTACTCTTAATCCGAAGAAAGTGCAGTTACTACAAAGTGCTGTGAGATATGTCGGATATATAGTGAGCAGCGACGGTATTAAAGCAGACCCCACAAAAATTGAAGCAATCTCTGAATTCCCTGCTCCAACAAACATAACTGAATTACGATCTTTTATGGGTATGGCAAACCAGCTGGGCGGATTTACTCACCTACTCAGTGAAGCAGCAGGCCCACTTCGGGACTTGCTTAAACCAAAAAATGCTTTTCTCTGGTCACCCCAGCATGAAGAAGCATTTACAAAGACAAAAGAAATTCTTTGTAGCCCCCATATTTTGGTTGCATTCGACCCCAATCTGGAAACGATGCTGCAAACAGATGCATCTCGGTTGAAAGGTCTAGGTTTTGCACTTTTGCAAAAACATCAAGAAACGTGGAAATTGGTTCAAGCAGGATCACGTTTTATAACTGAGACTGAGGCCAACTACGCTATGGTTGAACTGGAATTGCTCGCTGTTGTTTGGGCTATGCGTAAATGCCGAATATATCTGCAAGGCTTACCCAATTTCGAGCTGATAGTAGATCACAAGCCATTAGAGTCAATCCTGAATACCCAGACACTCGATATGGTGGATAATCCCAGGATTCAGAGACTTAAAGAAAAACTCAGCGCCTTTATATTCCACACCACCTGGAGAAAAGGCAAAGACCATGTGATCCCCGACGCGTTGTCACGAGCACCGTGCCGCGACCCAGAACCAGAAGATATCATAAACGTAGACACAACCAGAATGATCTGCAAAAACGTTTCTACAATTCTGAGAGGAAAAGACCCAGAAGTCACAAAAGAAACATTTATCGATCCAATGCTGGAAGACTTAAAAGAAAGTACTCAGCAGGACGAAGCAGCACAACAATTAATCACTGCTATTAAAAGCAACTTTTCAAAAGGAAACGAATATCCATTAGCTCAACCTTTCAAAAAGCTAAAAGATCAGCTTACTTTCGAAGATGGATTAATTCTCCTGAACAGCCATCGCATTGTGGTGCCGGTACAGAAAAGAAAAGAAATACTGACAAAGCTACATGCCTCACATCAAGGCATCGAAAGAACAAAACAAAGAGCGCGTCAAATAGTGTACTGGCCAGGAATCAATAGCGACATCAAAAATACCGTTGAAGCCTGCACGAAATGCCAAGAGCACCAACCAAGCTTGCAACAGGAACCATTACAACGCGATCCCCTCCCATCAAGACCCTTTGAAGACGTATCTGCAGATTTATTTTATTATGCCGGTAAGACTTACCTGGTTTATGTAGACCGTCTGTCGGGATGGATTAAGCTCAGCGAGTTCTCTCATGACCCTAGTTGACATCAGATAATCAGCACTATAAGAAAATTTTTCGTGGACACAGGGGTACCAGTACGAATCAGAACTGACGGAGGACCGCAATTCACATCAAGCAAGTTTCAACAGTTTCTCAAGAAATGGGGAGTAACTTCCACCATAAGTACTCCACATTACCCACAGTCAAACGGACACGCAGAAGCAGCAGTGAAAGCCATGAAGCACCTTGTTGCCAAAACTGCTGAGCATGGTAGTCTCGACTGCGATGAGTTTAGCAGCGGCCTAATCGAATGGGTTAACACACCCAAGGCCCATGGGTTATCACCAGCCGAAATTTTATACGGCGCCCCGCTACGTTCAATCGTCCCAGCTAAACTGAAATATTTCAAGGAAGATTGGCAAAACAAATTCGACAAGTGGGACGCAGCTTTATCAAATCTACAAGTGGCTGCAGAAACCGAATACAATAAACGCGCAAAACACCTCAATCCACTAAAAATCGGACAACATGTTCGAATTCAAGACCATATTACAAAAAAATGGTTGCGATCAGGACTCATCATCGGCGTCGGGAGAAACCGCGACTACCACATAAAACTACCGAGCGGTCGAGTCTGTTGGCGCAATAGACGTTTTATTCGCCCTCTCCCCACCGAAGGGGGAGACCCCAAAGAGGAAATGATGACATCAGACGAACGTCACGTCCATTTTGAAGATGAAGTCTTTCCATCATCTCCAACCTCGCGGCGAAGCGTGAGACAAAAACGCTTTCCTAATCATTTAAGAGATTTTATATGAAGTAGCGTAAAACTCATAACGCTTGTGCCGTATTGTATATAGTTTGTGCATGTTTATTAATCGGGCTCGTACAATGTACTATATTTTTCTTAGACAACCTTTTCGCTAAAAAGCTTCTTAAAAGGGGGTTGTTATAGTATGTGACGTCATAGCGCACGGCTCTACTGCCTTCTTCTCTCTGGTTTGATAAGTGTGGTTAACCGCGTGATAAATTATTATTATAACTTACAGATTCAGTCGTATAACTATCGTGTAACTCCGTATAAATAAAAGAGCTAACTGCAGATACTAGTGGAACTCATAACAATGTTCTTTTTGTGGCCCCAAAAAAAGATTGGAAAACGCGTACTACATGCAATAATTGCAATAGGCCTACTCATGTTTGTCAAGAGCATTCTAATGTTTTCTGCATTTGCTGCTCTAAAGAGCTGTAATTCAGCATATTCTAATTTTTTATAATTTTAGATGCATTTTTAAGTGTGTGTTTTCAATAAACTGTTTGATAAATAGTTTTTTTCATTTACCTGATAACATATAGCCCACGTATAATGTACCTAAAAATAGAGGTGATCGAATAGATTTAGTATAAAAATATTCTGGGTCCATTGGACCCAGTTGGTAATTAGTGACAAACATTTTCTTTGATAGACCAAGGGTTAAATAAGTTTACTTTGTTTAATTTCCCGAACGCCGATATTTTTTTTTTTTTGGCTTGAGAGGGAAATGTAGCAAAATAGGTAGCCTACCTTTTGGTTGAAAAGGAACTTTAGCAAACGAAAATTTTAGCAAATTAGATAAAAAAATTTTGCTAGAAATTTAATGATTTAGATTTAACTTTGGTTGCGATTATATAATTGTAGAGGCAGATCTAACAAAAAATGCTTCTGTTTGGCGAATTTGAAAAGGCCCTATCAGCTCTCTGTGCCCCCGTTTCAGGCGCCCTTGTTTAATTTAGTAGTAGTTAGTAAATTAGTGGCATGCTTACGAGCTCATACTCGTACACATCTAGCACGTTAATTTTTTTAAATTTTATTTATGCTTATTTCTTTTTTAACTAAATTTCGATAATTTTGTTTGAATAATTAAATCATACAAATTAAGATGAATTTAGTACTAGTTATGCTATTAATTTAGTATTAGTTACGGCATGTTATACATCTAGCACGTTAATTTTTTAAAATTTTATTTATGCTTATTTCTTTTTTAAATAAAAGTTTGATTAACAAATTTCGATAATTTGTATGAATAATTAAATCATACAAATTAAGCACCTAAAAATTTTAATAATTTTTACTCCTAATATTAAAATAGTAATAAAGATTTTTGCAGCAATCCCAAGTTATTTTTATTCACCAAAAAACATCTCGAAATTTATGGTTCGAATAATTTTTTTTCATTTATTCCTTAATTTAATTTGTTTTCTAACAAATTTAATTAATAATTTAAGGCCATAGTTGAAGCGTCACCATGTGAACCATTTATGTTGCCACACTACTTTTTTTCAAAGTTAATTTTTCTTCAAGAATTTTTGTTAAAATATGAAAACAAATAATCTGAATAAAAAACAAGTTCATGAGTTGAAGGTTTTTATATATGACATATTCGTATGATATAAAATCTAATTTGCGTTGTAACAAATAACTAACAAGACTTGCTGATATCAAACAATTTTGTTTTAAACATTATTTATTAATTGTTATTTTCCAAAAGTTTTTTTTTTTGAAGAAAAGTTTTGAAATCATATATTGAAATTAAAGCAGCTTTTTTAATTGAGATATTCTAAATATTCGATTTGATCAAACAAATAATTTTCATAGTGCCAAATTTTACAAGACCTACTTTAAAATTGTACGGTAAGGATTAGGAAAGGTGGAGTAAACGCCAAACATCAGGTTAAAGTGATAAACTACAAACTACATTTTCCGTTAAAAGTTTTACTTGATAAAGATATCGCAAAGTTTAGTAAAGAATGACATATTTATTGTTGCTAACACTCTGTTACATGTAAACAGTAATGGCTTTAATAGGGTGCGAGCGGTGCGGTCGCACCGGGCCCCCCTAAAATAGAGCAAAAAGTGGCCCCCCTACACAAGAAATTGCTCTAATTTTGCAAGGAAGTATTAGAACGTTGATGTCAGGGCAAAAAAAGGGAAAAAAAGTTTCTCCATATTTTGTGAGAAAATATGTACTCTATACTATTATAATCAAGTTAAACTCAAAAAGTCATCATATATATACTACTGGATTTAGTACTGAATTTGAAGTAAATTTGAAGGGAAGACCTTTTTTTTTGGAAAAAAACACAATTTTGGGGGAAAAATTGGAAAAAATGGAGATGAAATTGAAGTGAAGACCTTTTTTTTTTTTTGGAGAACACCACGATTTTTGGAAAAAAATTGAAAAACGAGGACCTTTTTATGACTAACCTTTCATATGCGAAAACCTGCTTCAACTGTCTTTTTTTGGGACACAAAATAGTGGCCCCCCTTTTCTTTTTCTGCACCGGGCCCCCCTTTTTGTAAGGCCATCACTGCATGTAAATGCAGTTTTACAGAAAAAGATTTTAAAAAGACACAAAAATTAATAATTGTAAGTGGGCAGCGTGGTCGAGTGGTTAAAGCGCCGGGCTAGTGATCAACACGGTATCGTTTCAAAACCCACTCGTGCCATTCTATTGTGTCCTTGGGAAAAGACTCTTTACAGCATATTCCCCTGCTTGGTGGTCCTGGCAAGCAGTTCTAAATTATAGTCATATCTCTATTAAATTACAAGCGGACAGCAATATCTTGGTGTCTCCGGAAGCAGGTTGGGGTAATTGCTTACCCTATGTATTAACGCCTCCGTCGCTTTCCTACGAGTCAGGAGGATAAATATAGAGATAAAAATAAAATAAAAAAATAAAAATAAATAAAAATCTTATCAGGGATATATAGAACACCGGGATCGCTTACTTCGCTTTTTTCAGTAATCACGCTTGACAACAATGGTGCTGGACAATTGTCGCTTGACTGTTTGCGATAGTTGCATTAACGCTCTTAGCAAGCTAGTATAGAAAGCGCTTCGCACTTGTTTGGCAGTTTCGTGTAAGAAATGGCCATTGCTTTACAGTTAGAAAAGACTACAGGTACGACTACGGTTTGAGAAAAGACAGAGAAGCATTGTAGTTCGCTCAGAAATATGGTTTGAAGATAATATAACATTTAGTAAAATAGCTACCCAGCTACTGGTACCACAAAGTATAAAAGCTTAAATTTGGCTAATTATTGGACAAGCTGGGCGATAATTTATTCAATACTGTACGCAACAGAATTTAAAATATTTACCAGTAGATTACTGGTACTGTTCTTTGCATTAATTGCTTGTACTGGTAAAGTTTCCACTGATTTGAAATTGAAACAAGTTAAGCTGTAGCAAAGCAGGCTCCATGATACGCTTTAACTGGACAGTGGCTTACTAAACAATCTTCAAATGATTATGAAAATATCAGATATGTTTCTGTGCCTACGGAAACTGTAGCAGTGAGAATTAGATAACTTAAATATTTTTTGTCCGCTTGAATGTTACGTCTAAATTTATCTCTAAGAACTGTACAGTGAAGATTTGGCTGACTCATCTTTTTTATTGCCTTAATATTTCGTCATAAACGTTTCGTGAATTACCTAGTACGTTAAAATCTCTTGGGAGTTTGTTTTGCGCACATGACCACATGTGCTTCTAAAGTTTTCTTCTAACCATCTAACGAGATAAAGGTTTAGTTGTTGACAGTATAAAGTTTAGTTAAGTATAAAGTTAAGCAATTTATAGTTTAGTATAAAAAGCAAATTACATTAGTTACGATTTTAACTTTTTTCAATATTTAGATAAAGCCAGAATTGATTTAAATTTTCTTTTATTTTATTAACTGTATTCTTAATCACTCTTTGCTTTGGTTAATATAATTGATTTAATTAGAAGTCGTGATTTTTGTTTGGAAAGAATCAAGTTACTTGAATAAAGTCAAAGTCAACCTAACAGAAACTTTGGGCCCAGTAACAATTAACTAAATGACTGCATCCACTCAATCATTGACAGTTTTTGCAAAATGCACTAGCAATATTTGAACAATGGAAGGCTGCAGGACAATCCGGATTGATAAGTAAAACTTTTATTTCTTGCATTCAGTCAATAAAGGCAATAATTGCACTCGCTTCTCACTTGATTTGCAGACGTGGTTTTGAATATGTTCTTCCAGGAAAACTTACCAGCGATCCAATTGAAGGGAGGTTTGGCTGGTACCGCTCGTATTAATGGAGGCAACTTTTATATGTCCATACTGCAGCTTTTTCAAGTTGAGAAGAAGATACGATGCTCAAGCCTTTTTCAGCAAAATTCACTGCACAAACCGGCTGATTTAAACACCAAGCAGTCAATTTTCACAAAGGATTGTGGTGACAGCACAGAAGACCTTACTTGGTTGAGGGACTGGGTTATGCAAACCCAAGTCAATGAAATCAGTGGTGATGATGCAGCTGTCACGTACTATGTTGCGGGTTACATAGGAAGATATATATCTCGAAGAAGAAACTGTATCGGATGTAAAGACTTGCTGATTGATCGAGAAAACATCCCTTCTTTGGGTGATGTTTCCGAAGTAAAAGACTTTCTACTAGCCATGGTAGACCGTGGTGGTTTGTCTTCTCCAAAGCAATATTGTTTTGCTATTTGTGCTTTGGGAGTGCAGATTTATTCGAAGCTGCGCAGCAATGACAGTATTCAAAAGGAATTTCTTTGTTTGAACAATCAACGAGCAGCATTTGTGTCTGTGCGCACAGAAGTGGTGAAGCAGAATGCTGACCAATATGAATTCCTGCTGAATCAAACTTGCAATGAAGACATTGCAATTTTAAGGCAATATTGCTCTCTCTTTTCAACTGCTTTGCAAAAAACGAACTAAAAAAAGTAAATAAATGTGACGAAGCTGCAGCGAAAATGAGTTGCGGTGTTAGAAAACTTACCTGTAAATCTGCACCCATGCATTAGTGCAGGGGTCACCAACCTTTTTGAACCAAGGGCTACTTTTTGGATACAAGTGTAATTAAAAAATATCGGCAGAAAAAAATACATTTCAGACTCAGCTCACTTAGGAGTTATGCTATTTTTATAACAAGCTTGCGGGCACACTCATGTGGTCCTCCGGGCGACTTGATGCCCGCAAGTATCGTGTTGGTGAATCATGCACTGGTGTATGTCGATATCATTAAAATTTCGCTTTGTGTTGCATTAATTATCATAGAATACTGAAGAATTTTGTTAATTAAAATCTTACTTTGATTGTTGATATTTTATAGTAAACGTAAAAGTATTAGTGCGAGAAATTACCATAAACGTGAACAAATTCATATATTTAAAAAAAACTAGCTGCGTTCATTGCAGACAACCCAGGAATTAAATCAAGGCATATGAAGCCTGGTTGACCAAGCAGTAGGCTCCAATTTTATGATGAATTTTGTTTTTGTGCTTCAACGCCGTTTACATTAGAAAAAAAATGTACATAATGTTACTTTTTGCTTAGCACCACTGTTGTCAGCGGTTAATTTAAGTAAGCGATCCCGGTGTTCTATATATATCTCTGCATCTTATCCATAATTTATTCATTTTAGATAAGTCTTTACAATTATATAATCTCGACTAAAATTTAATCCAACTAGGTTTGTAGAAGGGTCAGTTATTTTTTTAAAAAAAGCCACTTAGCATATAACAATAATTTAGCGAGGGGAAAAATTTTTGTAAAAAGGGACTTTTTTTGTTAAACAAGCAATCTCAACAAACTTAGACTTCAGCGAGTCGGAGAAAAATTTCTCTTAAAATCTAGAAAATCAAAAAAAGATGTTTATTCGAGTTTGAAGGTACAGCTTTTTTTAGTGCCAATTGAAAGTTGATAAAATAGAAAAGGTTTTGATTGAAAGCAGGAACGCTCCACCTCTTTGGGTAAATCAAAAACATTCTCCGGCCAAGTAATTAAAACACCCTAGCCGAAAGACTTTATTTATTTTTTATTTTTGGTTTTCACTAAATTTTTTTCAGTGCGTTAAAATTTGCGTCTGTTAAGAGTGCCTTCTTTACCAAAAAAGATCCTTTTTTGAATTTTGCACCTTTAACCGAAACTTTTTTGGACACCCTTGATTGCAGCACCTCTTTTGTTTTACTTGCCACCCGCCACTGGATTTGTTTACTGGTATTAAAAATCAAATAAAAAATAAAAATAACCCCCAAAAAAAATATAGATACAAGGTGTGACAAAAAAAAAACCGGACTGTATCAACCACGCTGTTGGCACAATGCCAATCGGCAAGCCGCTTGCTCACCGTGAAGCATAACTTCTTAGCTCTGTTGTGTTGCAATTTCTTTAACGTAAGTCATTCCGTTTTTGTGTTTCAGGCTTTTATGTAACATAGTGTTGGTAGCCTTTATCACAATTTTGTTGCTTTGTGTCGCGTTTGATTGTATTCCGTGCTGTTGGTTGTTACGAAGCTCAAGAATGGAACAACGAATCAACTTGAAGTTTTTGGTGAAACTGAGAAAGACCCCAACTAAGTGTATTAAACTTCTTAAAGAGGTTTATGGTGAAGATGTGATGTCGAGGAGCAAATCTTCGAATGGAACAAACGTTTTGAGAAATGCCGCGAGGAAGTGGAGGATGATCCCAGGATGGGGCGACCTTCCACAACGAGGACAGATGAAAACATCACTAGAGTGAAGCAGCTGGTGTCAAGTGATCGCAGGTTGACAATACGAATGATATCAGATGAATTGAGTCTAAACAGAGAATCAGTGCGGACGATCTTGGAAGGTCCCATCTTGGGATTATGCTCCGCTTCCTCGCGGCGTTTCTCAAAATTTTTGTGCCATTCGAAGATTTGCGTGCTGACGAAGTGAGCAGTAACCCACAAAAGCAGTGCCCTAATAGTAAAAAATAGTCAACTTTTGTGCACAATTTTTTGTTTCTCTCATTTGTTTTAAAAAATTGACACGGCTCCTTCAATTTTACTTCTTCCAATCCTTCGATAAGAATATTACTTAACTTTTACCGAACTTTAAATTGATATAGATCAGTGCTTCTCAACTTTTTGCAATTAAGGCTCAATAAACTTATAAAGCAATGGTTGCAGCGCGTTATTGCTAGATGTAAAGAAGGGCTGCTCAACTAACATCCTGAGAAGTTTTTTGCGCCCCGAAAATCACTTTTAGTCGGAATCAGTGTTGCCAGAAAGGTTTTGTAAAAAGGGGCCGCAAAATGCAAAAATAGACTTCGAAAAGCAACTGTATACTATGGTTCTCCAACATACCAGTTGATGCCCATAAGATATCATTTGGACACAAACATAGCCGTACAAATTAGGGGGCAATAGGAACATCGTCCCCAATCTCCACCTGTTCACAAGCAAAAAAAAATTTTTAAATAATCTGATGTTTTGGGCATTGAGTATTTTTCGAGGCATAAAATATATTTGTAAAAATGTTTCTTGGAAGAAAGAAAATTATTTTACGTCCAAATAATAGTTTATTTCAATGTGCTGTACAACAGATTCAATCATAAAATTGTCTTTTTTGAGGTAAAGTTGCTATTACGACGCATAACACGTCTAAAGTGATTTTTTGGGCGAAAAAGATTTTCGGGTAGCCTACATAATAAAGCGAATACATTCTGCTCATTTATATTAATATTTGTTTCGTTTGGGCGTCTTGTGCAAAACCATGATTCGGACAAAATTGTTCCAGGTTATAAAATTACTTTAACCTACTTTTTGGAGATAAACTACCAAGACCTTCCGACCAATCGGTGATACCGCCGACTTAAAACAAAAACTACTAAAGTCTAACTGCAGAGTTACTTCCTGTTTACAAAACATAGATCTGACTCAACGGCAAACCCTTAAATTAAAAAAAGCTCTTTAATTGTTTCGATTTTGGCAAAGCACAATAATTGAACTGAATTTAGGGCAAGTTTTTTAAATGTTACTATATAAAATATTTTAAACTTACAGCAATCAAATATTACATTTCAGGTGTACCGGTACCTTAAGCATTTATTACCTGCAGAAACCTTATTCCAAAAAACATAAAATAAAAACCTAATTATGAACTTGTCTTCTTGAGATTGATGGTTCAAGGTAAATGTCAGCAATGTTATTATGCCTATGGAAGTTCTTGAACTAACTGAAGAGATTGGGGCAGTTAAAAAATTATTTCTTTACTTTATTTGCCATAGTCACTGTAGTGTTTCTGATAAAAATAAGATTATATTTGACAACATTGTATTTATAATTAAGGAATTATGATTAGTTTTCAAGAATACACGTTTGTAAGATACTGTGAGCATAGTCTATTGAGCTACGAGTGTTTAATTCATTTGCGTAGATGGCCAGCAGACATTACAGACACTGGGTCAGTGTGAAATTCTTTTAAACAACAAGATACCTTGGTCAATTTCAAGGGCTTCTTATTTAGATGTTTTAAATTGAAAAATTAAAATTTTCAGACAGAAAGTAAAAAAGTACAGAGCAGTATAAAAAAAAACAAAAAGAGTTTTTTTAGAGTCTTGCAGAAAGTATAAAATCAATGAAAAAGAAGCACAAACCTACCAAACCTACTTAAAGAAATAATATGGGTGGTCTTATTAAGTTAAATACTCTAAATAAAGTCAGCAGAATGATCGAGTGGTTAAGAGCGCCGTGATGGTGATCAACATGACCTTAGTTTAAAACCTACTCGCATCATTCTGTTGTGTCCTTGGGAAAGACACATTGGAATTTCTCCTGCTTGGTGTTTCTAGCAGTTCTAAATTTCAATCATATCTCTATAAAACTAAAAACCAAATAAGAAATTTCAAGTGGACAACAATATCTTTGTATCTCCGGAAGCAGGTCGGGGTAATTGCTTGTTCTATATAGAGCGTTTTCCGACACTTTTCAGCGAGTCAGGGAAATGAATGTAGAAATAAAAATAAAACTTCCACTGTCTTACCTGGTGTAACACTTAAAAGTTGTGTTGAATCTTTGCTTTTGCCCTTCTTCTTGTAGTCGTATGTTCGATTCTCAGCAAGCTCTCCGTCCTTTTTAGTACGATTTTTATTTTTATCTTCTTCTAACAAATCAGCAATATTTTTAAGTTCACCATTAGTGTTTTTTTTCTCACCCACTCCAGCTATTTTTGTAGAAGCGCTCGTTATTCCAGGAATTACCTCCATTTTTCCTACAGAACGAGTTGTTTGTTTTGTTATATTTCGAGTTGGGGTGGATTGCCACACCCGTGTAGCATACATGACGTCAGAAGTAAGGTCACTCCATGACTGATTAAGTAGCTCTTTTACTCCTCCTGGAATAAGAGTCGAAGGTCTGAGTGAGTCGGCCAGCAGCGGATCACCGGTTTCGGGGTCGTATAAAGTGGTGCGTTCTGAGTAATTTTTAAAAGCCATCGCAAATCTACTCAAAATCTCAGCCAGCTCGCGTAAGATGTTTGGAGCAGCAAACGTTGTTTCTTCAAATTGGTAACGTTGAGAATCTTCGTTCTCTCCCGTAAAAGGAAAACGTGATTGATCAAAACTGGATTCACAAAATATATTCATTTCTTGATCGATGTCTGGAAAAAGGCCGCCCGCTTGCCGACTCAAATTGTTGGAAAATTCCCCACCCATAAAGCCACCAGATGGAGCTGAAACTCTGCCTTCTTTTCCATCTGCTTTTGGTCCTTGATTTTTTGCTCGCTTCAGAATAGATTTAGGATCTTGTTTTCCCAAATACGCTGCAATCCGCGGATTCAGATTGGCATACTTGAAATATCTGCGAAAAATTTATCACGGCCCGATTACCTTCGCGACGCCACTAAAGGTGCGTCACTTGAAACAATAACGCTAAAAATTTTGATTTTAATAATCATTAACATCAAAAGTCCATCTATTATCACAGCTCACATTTACTGTTAATTATAAATACATGTAATATTACATCAAGTCTACAAAGAAAACTTTGAATTTGATCGAAATTTTTAAATAAAATATAAATGTAATCATGAACGCAATAATAATAAAAAACAATATTTTATCATTTTTTAAGGTCTTTGGCGGACTCACACCATGCCAATATTGCCAGTGATGGCGTTAATATGGAGCAAACAGAGCCGCCGCACCAGGCTTTCCTCTAAAAATGGCCCCCTTACAAAAGCTATATCACAGCTTAAAAAGTAGTTTAAAGGAAGAGAAATCCTTTTTTGTTTTTTTGGTCTTCACCAGTTTTTTAGATGTAAATGAAGAAATGTCAAACAGGTTAATATGAAGGTATTTTTTTGTTATTTTCGTCTTGATAAACGGGAAAACAATCGTTTTTGCTTTATTTTCATCAACAAAATCAAATAAGGAGCAAAAGAATGGCCTTTATATAATAAATGTTTGGCCTTGCTCCATTTACATCTAACAAAATGAGTAGAGATCAAAAAAAGTCTTTACTAAAGTTACTTTTTTTCATTGTTGAGTGAATCTAAGAAAGTACCCCCTTTCTTTCTTGCACCAATCCGTCTTTTTTTCCAAAGCCATCACTGGATATTTCCTCCCTATGGAAAATGATAACTTTAATTGTTTCTTTTCCAGATAGGTTACAAGATTGATGAGTTTACGAAATACATCTAATGATGTGTATTTGTCGCCCGAGTGGTCGAGTGGTTAAGAACGCCGTGATTGTGATTTGCACGGTCGGGATCAATACCTACTCTCGCCATTCTGTTGTGTTCTTGTGAAAAACACTTTACGGCACATTAACCTGCTTGACGGTCTTAGCAAGCGGTTCTAAATTTTAGTCATATCTGCATAAAACTGAAATTAAAAATTTCAAGCAAAGAGCAATATCTTGGCATCTCCGGAAGCAGGTCGAGGTAATTGCTTGTCTTATGTATTTGCGCCTCCGTCACTTTTCTGCGAGTCAGGAGGATAAATATAGAGATGAAATGAAAATGACTGACTGACCAATCGCTGCAAAATACGCTGTTAAAAAAATTTTAAAACGACCTTAGTGCCTGCGGAAGTTCTTCCGGTTCTTTTCTGACCCTTCTGTAATGCCGGAGCGGGTTTCGTTGTTGATGGAAAAACAAAGCTTCATGATTGTCGGACTTCGATGTCTCCTCTTCCATCATTGGGAGCCACGCGAAACAACTTCTCACATTGTCAACTCGGTACTTGATTAAAGCTGCAAGATAATCATGGTTAACCTGGATATGTTAAAACGTGTAAGGTAAACGATTAAAAATGTTTCTCTCCGGGTTTTTTGTTCTTGTTATTTACGTTTTTAGGTTAAAGCTGTAATGATATTAGAGCAAAACCTTTGGAAACAATAAGTTAACCTGGATGATGCTAAGCTTCATAAAGATTTAATATTTTTGTTCTTAATATTGTTTCAATAGTAAGCTAAGCTATGCTATTCAATAATAAGCACTTTTTGTGCTTGCGCTATAGCCCAGCGTTTCCCAAACTGTGGTACGCGAAGGATTTACAGGTAGTACGCCTAACATTCAGAAATTGATTTATTTTTTTATCAGTATAGATGAATGTAAAATGTAAAGTCATTTCCATTAAATTTTTCATAAAAATAAAAATTTTGCGTAACAATTTTGATTTATTATGTTTGTTTTTATATTGTTACGACACAATGCCCTTTGCGTCCACGCAGCATGTGGGTGCTTAATTTACGGTTTGTTTTTATACTGTTACGACACAATGCCCTTTACGTCCACGCAGCATGTGGGTGCTTGATGTACGGTACACTTAAAATTTAGTTTTGGTTGTGAGTAAGTATGGATAAGTGGTTGGGACTATCTTCTTCATCAGCTGCAAGCACCAGTTCAGGTGAACAGGAAATTTGCAAAAAGCGTAAGTCACAGCCCATTCGAAAATATAGTAAAGAGTACCTTCAATATGGGTTTACCTTTACTATGGACGAAAAAGCAGAGGCTAAGCCACAATGTTTAGTTTGCAATGAGGTTCTGACGAACCATTCGATGAAACCTTCTTTGTTGAAGCGCCATTTTTTAAGTAAGCACAACTCTTTGAAAGACAAACCTGTAACTTACTTTGAAGAAATTCTTGCAAATATGCAACAGTCACGTAAGCTCATCAAAAAATTTACCACTTCGAATTAAAAAATCTTTTAAAGCCTCATATCTTGTTAGTTTACGAATAGCAAAAACTGTTCAACCTCACACAATTGCAGAAAGATTAATTCTTCCCGCGACCAAGGACTAAGTTGAGAATCTTATTGGAGAAGCACAAGCTTGAAAATTAAATGAAGTTCCAGTTTCTAACAACACGGTTTGCAGGCGTATTCAGGACATGGCAGATTATTCGAAATCGCAGTTTGTGAGACGAGTAGCAGAAAGTCCGTTTTTTGCAACTCAGCTCGATGAAAGCACAGATGTGACAAATTTTCCTCAATTACTAGTATATGTTCGATATGTATATGATTTTGAAATGATTGAAGACTTCTTGTTTTGCAAACCTCTTGAAGGGCGAACTACGAGTGTTGAAATATTCAAAGTATTAAATGATTTTATTGAACAAAATGGAATTTCAAGGGAAAAATATGCTGGGGTTTGTTCAGACGGTGCTCGCGCGATGACAGAAAGACACGGTGGTGTAGTTACGCGAATACAATCTGTTGCTCCAAATGCAATCTTTACACACTGCAGCATCCACAGAGAAGCTTTAGCTGCAAAAACGCTACAACCTTCATTTAAAGACGTGTTGGATAACGCCATCAAAGTTGTGAATTTGATTAAAGTAAGAGCATTAAACTCCCGCATGTTTACAATTATGTGCAACGATATGGGCGCTAAGCATGATAAACTTCTTCTACACACAGAAGTGCGATGGTTATCAAGGGGGAAAGTGCTTTTCCGGTTGTTTGAACTCCGTGCTGAAGTTCGTCTTTTTTTTATTGATATCAATTCTCCTTTTCAAAACTTGTTCTGTGACGATGTGTGGCTATCGAAACTAGCTTATCTGGCAGATGTTTTCAGATTTCTAAATGAGCTGAATATAAGCCTTCAAGGAGCAACAGTTGATATATTTCAAGTCAGTGACAAAATTAATAGCACTGTTAGAAAACTACAGCTAAGACTCGGAGATATTGAAAAAAATAATCTGGCTGCATTTCCACTTCTGTGCGAATTTATTTCAGAAAATGATTTGCATATCGACGGTCAATTGAAGTCGGATATTGCTCAGCATTGTCGGCAGTTAATAGAAAAATTTCATTTGTATTTTCCAAAAAATTATGAAGAATTTGATTGGATTCGTTTTCCATTTTCAACTACTGTCGATCTTCCTGATGATTTTTCCACTCATGAAAAGGATTCTTTTTCTGATCTTTCTTGTGATGGTAGATTGAAAAATAAATTTAAAACATCAACCCTGTCCAGTTTCTGGCTTCACTGCAAAGTGACTTCCCAAAAATTTCTACTCGAGCCACAAAGTTTCTTTTGCCTTTCTGTACGTCTTATTTGTGTAAATGTGGTTTCTCAGCAATGCTTGCCATCAAATCTAAATACAGAAGCCGTTTGGAACTGGAGCCAAATCTTCGTCTCAATTTGAAAAAAATTCACATTAACATTGACGAGCTTGTTGCGCAGAAGCAAGCGCATCCATCTCATTGAATACGAAATGGAAATGATAATTTAATAAATCGCCTTTTTTCTTTCATTAAACAAACATGTCATAAATACGAGGGTCAGTCAATAAGTAATGAGACTTTTTTAATAACTCAAGTTTGCAATGACTGGTAATCAAAAAATGCTTTTTTATTTTTCAACATAGTCTCCCTCCTTTGCAACACACTTGTTCCATCTTGATATTAGATTGTCTATTCCTTTGGCATAGAATTCCGTGGACTGGGTCCTTAGCCAGTTGCTCACAGCAGCCTTCACTTCTTCATCAGTATGGAAGTGAATTCCCCTCATACTCTCTTTGAGTGGGCCGAAGAGGTGAAAATCAGATGGTGCAAGGTCTGGGCTGTAGGGTGGGTGTGTTAGAAGTTTCCAGCCTAAATCTTCAATTTTGGCTAGGGTTCTTGCTGCTGTGTGGGGCCTTGCATTATCCTGCAGGAGAATCACACCTCTTGATTGAAGTCCTCTCCGTTTGTTCTTAATGTCTTTTTTCACTTGAGTTAGCAGCTCACAGTAGTTCTCTGAGTTCACAGTATTGCCCCTTTCCAAGAAACTGATAGTGATCGGCCCATTTCTGTCCCAGAACACAGTGAGCATGACTTTCCTTAAACTTTTCTGAGATTTGAATTTTTTCTTCACTGGGGAAGAAACATGCTTCCACTCCATTGATCGTCGTTTCGATTCAGGTTCATAATGAAAGACCCAGGTCTCATCAGTTGTCACTATTCTCGATAGAAATACATCTCCCTCCTTTCTGTATCTGCGTAGTGATGCTCTGGAAGCCATCAGGCGCTGCATTTTGTGATCATCCGTTAACATCTTTGGAACCCAGCGACAGCTGACTTTTGAAAAACGCAGCTTCTCACGCACAATTGCGTACACTGTGCCATGGGAGATGTCCAAGTTTGTAGCAATTTCATCTAAAGTGACCCTTCTATCAGATTTGATCAGGTCTTCAACTGCCTGTACTGCTTCTGGGGTAGAGACATCCACAGGTCTCCCTCGTACATTGTGCGAGTGTTGTTGTAGTTGAGGGTTTTTTCGTAAGCATCTTTAATTTTTATGCTGAAGTGGTACGGTGAGTTTTTGAAATTATTTTAATGGTACGTTCATAAAAAAGTTTGGGAAACCTTGCTATAGCCTATAGTTGACCGGTTTAACGGGCAATTTTGCTTTGACAAGTCGTTAGCGAGCACTCTTATTGTTAGGCTGCTATAACATGGTTGACAAGAAATATTTCTTTTTAAGTGAAACACTTTTGCTTTAAGACAGGATGTTTTTAAACGTTTGGTTTAGAAAACGACAAATAAATAATTTTGAAAATTATTTTTCCAATTAGTACGGAAATATAGAGTACAAATACAAAAAAAAAGAGTAGAAATAAATCTGTAGAGTACAAAAATGAAAAGCCTGTGAGGACATTGAAAAACTTTGTGACAATTTCGAAATTCTCAAAACTTAATGCTCGTCACCAGCCGCGTGATCGATTGACGCGATGCCATCCTACTTTCCTGCTTTTTGCCACTGTACAAACTTAAATAAATAGTGAAATCGTCGGCCCGCTATGCTAGCGACTAAACAAGCGACTGTCTGCTACGCATTCAGGTTTATAATTCTGAATTCTTCTGCTGGCATTAGTTGAACATCTGAATGAAGTTTTTTAGCAGTGTCGACAGCTTCTGTTCATGACCTCACTGAGCGCTCTATTACAAAACCTTAGAACCCATTAAATCGTTAACAATAGTCGAACAAAGAGCGCCGCGCACTTCATACAACCCAGCTATTTAATTACGTTCTTAAGTCTCTCTTTTACAGGTTTATAATGTCTGGATTACACTCAAACCTTCGATCAGGTCTCGCTAGCTCTGCCGCGAAATAGCTGGACAGAGATTGCGCGTTTTGTTGCCATGCAACAAAGAATAGAAAACAATTTCTTTTTTTTCTTGTGAGACGTTTGCTAGCGAGGTTATTCATAGGAAAGAAGCTGTATCTCTCGGCGTAACACCCGGTACGGTCGATAGCGACATGTAGCGCGCCGTCACAATATTCAAGATCAAAATTTTGTTGTTGTAACGCTTTTGCGTTTGTTTAAGGCTGGGCAAAGATCGCTGAGTAAACAAAGAATTGAATTTTTCTTTTTGTTTGGCGTCTAAACATTATCTGAAAAAAGGTTTTTCACTCTCTTCTAAAATTAGAAATCGGCAAAAATTGATGACCATACGGAACTCTTAATTAACTCTAAGGTGATTGCACTTCTTCCCAATCGATCACATCTTGATAATGCGTTATATTTTAACTTTACTTTCTAAAAATACGTTTTAACCATAATTGTCAAAATTATTCTTTGAAAAAAATAATTACAGTAACTAGAGAAACGACTGGTGTTTAACATTCGGTGTTTGATGTGTTACAACTAAAAAAACGGCGGCGTGTGGACTGGTTCATTGCATCGTCATTACCGCACCAACCGAAAAAATGTTGAGGGGCAATACAGTTTTGCACAATTTTTTTAACGTTGCCCGAATCATGATCTAGCACTTAACAAGTATGAAAAGAAATCTTGATTTTTGTCCCAAAAAAGTAGTGATCTAAAAAAAAGGTCTTTATCTCAAATCTTGATCATTTTTCTGCATTTGGGAACTTAGTTCTTCAGGTTTCTTGTCGCTGCCCAAAAATTTTTGAGACTTGGGGCGGCAATTGCCTCCCTGGCTAGTACAATTGTGATCGATACGGTTTGATTCAATGACCGACTATGATTTTGGAAAACAGCCGCACTCCGGACCCTGTCCAATGACCACGTACTGTATGGGTTTATTGGGCAGGTCTTCAGACGCCGGCCAGGTGAGACCGGAATCTTGATCCACTATTTGAGCCAGCTGCACGAAAATTACTTGCCAAACTAGGTAGCCTACCTGCACTACTCAGTGGGCAAATTATGAGACACGAAGTACTATGAGAGTACAACCAGGGTCAATGCTTTCATGACTATGGCCGCTACCAGACCTGTTAGAAAGGGCTTGCCGAAATTGATCAAGCTCGATTGCCTGCGGAATAGTGTGGCTGCACCCGCACGTGCGGCGCCACAGAGCAAACCCCATGTCACGTCGTATCAACGCGCCTCATACATCGGGGCCACAAAGACCGGGATCTAATGATTTAAGAGGACAAAATTTGATGCTACACATCATCGCTGCCTGCATATGATCTGACAAGTAAAGCATTTTGGGGGTAATAAAAAAATGAAAGCTTGGACGTTGTCTTGTTTGTGTCTGACCAGGAGGGGAAAGCCTTTAACCGACGACGACTAATCACTATGGGTGAACTAGAATAAAAGATAGATTAGCCGCCATTTCGCGACTTGAATTTAAAGCTAGAACAGTTCTTGAAAAAGCTAGTTGAAAAATTCGATGGCATTCAGAGCCGCTTATTTCTTCCCTTTATCAGAATTGTAACAAACGTTTAAGCAACAGATCTTACACAAAAGATTGATTTATTCAGCCTGAACATTCACACTGGATGGTAAACACAAGAAACTAGATCGTTAACAGTATGACAACGAGAACCACTTCAACGACATATAATCTGTAATTGCATTTGCAGAAGGCAACAACGAATCAAATCACAACATCTTGCACGTCTCTTTGATGTAATAATGTCGTGAATGTTTGCAACGAACACAGTCGAAACGTGAGTGGTGACAGAGATAAACAATGCAGTACCGCAAAGTTTGGAAAGAGAATAAAGGCTCGTTTCCACTACGACGTTTAAAAGAGCATTTTTTCTTTTATTGATGCTTCTGCGCTTAAAATTGAAGCGAGCGCTAAGCAAAGCAAAAAAATTAATAAAACAAACAAACAATAATCTTTTCCACACTCGTAGTGGAAACGGGTCAGTATTTTTTGAATATGAAAAAGCTATGGCTGTATTATTATACGGAAAAATTTGTAGCGAGTTCGTTTTTTGCACACAAATTAACAAAACTGACTTCGTTTACTACAAAGAGTCTCATAAAATAACTTGCAGCAGAACATTAATCACAGCACGATAAGCAGGGAATTGAAGATTCTCAAGGGTGCCTCAGTCTGACCGTCTCTTGTAGTCTACCCGAATTCAAGTCTCTAAGTTTCTTTCTCTGCTCTGCACTGTCAGGTTACGACTGAGTTACGGCATTTAAGCAAGCGATTTAGTTATTATTTTCTATGGTGACGATTATCCTTTTTCTGCACGAAAATCACGGGATTTCATAATAAGCGGTCGGTAGTTTCTTAGTAATATGCGGCATGATTAAATAAGCAATAAAGGCGTTACGAATTAGAGTTTAGGACCAGCCAACGTGTACAAAGGGGGGGGGGGGAATAGAATAAATTAAGCTTGGGAAAAATAACAATTTACGATTTAAGGTCTAAAAAACCAAGCTTTGCGAACAACGGACAAAATACATAATGCAGCGAGCGATTTTGCACAATAAATACGTTTGAATGCTTTGTAGGAGATGAGTTCGATACAAACTAATAGTTTCGTTGATTGAAAAATTATTTCGAAGTGTTGGGGGACCACTTACGAAGAAGAAAATAAAACGGGCCACTACTCATCGCGAAGGGTTTGCTTGCCGGGATATTGATCTGTTTAGGATCCGAAACGGAAAGAAATAGGTCCGTTTCAGCATTTGTCAGTTGAGTCGTCACTACCGTATGTTACACTGTTGGTCGTCGAGCACACGCGCTGCCTAGCAACATTGACAGCTTCCAGAGTTAAATTGCTTGCGAAGCCGATTCCGAGTCCACGAGTCCAATCTGGTTCCTGTTCTGATAACAGGTGGGGCTTATTTAGAAGGCCTTTTTTAGGAGAAATATTAGCTTTGGAACTAATTTGCCGTCGAGACCATTTAAGAGGCGCACGGCCGGGTGAAGCAGGTTTCTTAAAAAACCTTAGATTTTTTTCGTCCTTCTTACTCCTAGCTTCATCTGGCTCTTCAATGCGAAGTGACCGACGACAGGAACCATCCTGCAACGAACTTCCGGTAGAGTCAAGTTTTGAACCACCTTCGCTTTCAACCACGTGACCAGCTTTGCTGCAATGCTGACTTGACCTTTCGCCAAATTTTGATGTTGTTTCGGACACTTTTTTGCGGCGAGAAGGAAACAACTGTTGCTTCCACATGTCGCGCTGCTTCTCTGACGTCATAACGGCAAGTACTGATTGAAGTTCTTGTATAACTGAAGCAGAGTTTTCCCGGTCATAAACATCCTGCACATCCCCGACACAAGATTTTACTTTTGGTTCCGCCTTATTCATTCCTTCGTATACCTGAAATATGATTGAAAATCACCTCAACGATCAATGTTATGTACAACAGAATTTACCCAACCCGGTCATCAAATTCTTCTTCCTCTTCTTCCGCTATTACATCCTCCTGCCCCTCCTCCACAGATTGAGTAATTTGAGAAGACGGCTCACGTTTTGATTCAGTCGAATTCTGTTTTCGAGTTCTCCTTTCTTCCAGGTAGCGGTCCCAGCACTCCCTCGCTGCGTCCAAATGCGCTTTAATCATGCTCGGAGGGTCTGCAGTAGAAACAACATCTAGTTAACTAATTCCATCCACAGTTTAAACAGAACATACTAAGTTAGGTATTGCTGCAAATAAGCGGAGAACTTTTTCCAGGTTTTTTTGCAGTTCCTAAAATCTAAGTAAAGATGGTTTAAGCTGTTCCCATTTTAGAATGTTAACTATTTAGTTTTTTACACACTTTTCACTAACAACTTTTAACAAGTATTGCACCAAATGTCAGTGGCAACTTTTGACATTTACAAAGAACTAAAAGCTATTGTAGAAATGTCCCAGATAAACGCAGCTTTGTGGAGTGACAAGCAAAGCGATTGAAAACCAAAGATCCCCATATTTTCAGTAATGAGATTAGAAAATACTCAGCATTATATGTTAAAACCTATCACCTGAATAAAGTACAGCAGTTTAAAATGCCATACAGCAGGGGTGGTTAACTTGTCTGCTGATAAGTTCAACTTTAATTTGTTTTAGAAACTCGTGATCGACCACTACGCTAATGCGATCCTAAAAAGAAGTGATCTCTAAAAAAGTCTTCACTTCAAGTCTGTCTCGGATTTTACTTGAAGTAAAACATTCAAATTAACTCAAAATCACAAGCGATCGACGTGTCGGCCACCAGTGCTATATTGAATAAATGCAACTTTTAACTGCAATTTTTGGGTAAGTTGAATGCAAATTTTCACTATATTATAGGAAAAAGTTGTCTTACGTGTACGATTGGAATATAACCGTAATGCTAGGTGGCAACGAATACGATTGAGCACAAATTAAATAATGTCGCGAAACTTATCTCTATTTTAATGTTACTTAATTTTACAGTTTTCCTATAAAGTTTTTCATTATGCAGTTTATCGTTTTGCGGCAGCGTGGTCGAGTCGTTAAAGCGCCGTGCTCATGATCAACATGGTCTCGGTTCAAAACCCACTCGCGCTGTTCTACTGTGCCCTTGGGAAAGACACTTTACAGCACCTTTTCCTGCTTGGTGGTCTTGGCAAGCAGTTCTAAATTTCAGTCACATCTGTATTAAATTACAAGCGGACAGCAATATCTTGGCATCTCCGGAAGCAGGTCAAGGAAATTGTTACCCTATGTATTAGCACCTCCGTCGCTTTCCTGCGAGTCATGAGGAAATATAGAAAATAAAAAAAATAAAAAATGCTTTAGTAGCCATTGCAATTTTATGCAAACATAATCCACAGGTTAACTTTTAGAGTTTGGGTTGAAAATGGAATGGCAGCTGTGGAAAAGACTATTTGTACAATCTAAAAGGGAATCAATGCTTGGAAAGCCGGAAGAGCTGATGCAGATGATAAAAAGCAGTAGAGATAAACAGAGAGGAATATATTAGAACGAGTCTTAGAAAAGAGGCAGCAAGAGCACATTTTCTGCCATGACACAGGTTTAGTCTTCATAGTAAAAGTGTACTCACATATATAAATAAATTTAAAGCACTGAGCCAAGCCTTTTCAAAAGTTTTCAGCCTTCTATAACAGCATTTCCGATTTTGGAAAAGCACCAGGTCTTGACAGGACGCTATGGAGCCAACCACGTCAAATAACCAAAAGAAATTATTTAAGGTCTTTAAACTTTCCAAAAACTTCTGGCAGAGATGTATTCATCTTTTTAAAAAAATCGCCTTTTGCTTCTGTTTTTTGCTTATATCTCATTTAATTTTAGACAGATTTTTTAAAAAGGCAATAAAAAAAAGATCTCGGTTGGAATAGCATCTAAATTACAAAGTATCAAGTTTGTAGCTGGTAAAATTTATTAGTAAAAGGAAGAAGTACTTGTTTAACTTATAAAAAATGCAAAAACGTATATCCAAATCAAATCTTAATTTTGTTAAAACTTTACATTAATCTTTATTAGTTTTCAAAAATTTGCGATGATTTTTTTTTAACTTAAAAAGATGATTTTAACACTTGAACGCAATATTTTTCTTTTTTGGCCTACAGTAAATGTGCTATTTATTCATAAACTGAAAAATAAAAAAATTCTCCTGATTTACTAATTATGCAGCCTAATACATACCTTAATAATTAGATGGAAAATTTGTATATCTATTCATTTAGTAATTTGTAGTTCTTTAGCAAAACAATTCTTTCCTAAATATAACTGCTCTAATCAGTTAATTGATTTTAGTTAACAGAAATGACATTTTTTGAAGTTAGCCTAGCTGGCCTAACTTGTTCCTCTATGGATCATCAAAAATATTAAAAAATAATGGTTCGTCTACATCAGGGGAGCTGAAGTTTTTTAAGCATGAGAAGTATTCAATAAACTAATAATGATCGCGAGCTGCAGAAATTGTAATTTTGTAAAAATTAAAATGGATCTAATCTTCGTCCCAAAAACGTAATGATCTCTAAAAAAAGATCTCTACTTTGCAGCTGTTCCTAACTTCTCGATTTTTGTCCCAAAAACGCAGTAACTACGTTCTTGTGATCTCTAAAATTTAAAAGGTCAACCCTTTGAGACGTATGCTAGCCAATGCAAACGGCCATCATCATAGTTAACATGAGCTGCAAGCAACACGGTTTGGCCGCAGTTGATCTACCATGTTGTATAAAGATGTTCTATTGATTTCTCTGAAATCTGGATGTCTAGTAGTCAATAGTTCTTTCTTTTATAAAAATTTGATAGCTTGTATTCAGATAAGTTTCACCGACATATTTCTGTTGATGACTTCACAAAAAAAATGTTAAAAATTGAATAAGATACAAACAAAAACGAAAAATAGCGTCACCCAGTGTTGAAAAACGCGATTTCAAATAGCTATAACTAAGAAATTAAAAATGGTAGTAACTTGATATTTGGCATAGCTGACATAGAAGATTACATTTTTTCCCGAAGTTATTAAAAATTTAAAGACCTCAAATAATCTTTTATGGATAAATTAACATGGAAAGGCGCTAACCAAAGGAAATTTGTTGAAGAAGTACGGCAAGGGACAAGGGGAAGTTCAGTGAGAAGCAGTTGCCAGTGAATCAGTGTAGTAGAGTGGGATGATCATTGTCTAGGTGCTTAGTTGCTGCATAAGCTTTAAAATGCAACGAAGCGACTACTTTGATCACAACGCTTACCTAAAACAACTTTTATGAAAGCATGTGATCTGTTACTAATAAAATATAAAATAAATGAAGGCAGTTTGACTGTTGCATCTTGTTACCTCTACAAGCACGGAATCAATACGGTTGTAGCACAAACTGCACTGATCACATCACAGTCTGAACAGGGCGTCAAACTAAACCGACAACTGGATGGTCCACGACTTACCTACGTTTGTCCTGTCCTCTCCCATTTCACCCAACTCCATCAATCTGTTCAACACAAGAGTGAGGTTTACCCACGTAAAAAATGAGCTTATACCTTACCTGTACAAGGCTGCGCGAACATGGACTTGTGCGCTGTGGAGGTTGATTTTCGACAAAGGGACAGGTTGAGGTTTCTCTACAATACATGACAGCAGCGCTGGAAGAACAAGCATTTTCAATTCATCGTTATCTTACTTTGAGTAGTCTGCTTAGAAAAATCCACGTTCTTGTGATTGCTATAACAAGTGTGGAGGAGAAAGAGTCCGTCAGAGGTCGCCCGGTTTGGAGGCGAGAGAAGATTAATGAATTTGAAGAGAAGCCCTAAAACAGGCTAATTTATAACTAGAGACAGCACAGATGAACAACCCAAGCTCCATTTGCAGCCACAAGGCAGCGGTTACCATTAAATAAAAAGGACATCTCAAATAATCACAGCTAATCCATGCAAGCTAAATACCACTGATGACACTGGCAGCAAATGTTTTAGCACTGGACTGACCGTTGTTGTTGAAGTTCCAGGTTGTGGAAGAGAGAGTGAGGGAAAGGCAGGTTAGTAGTTCTGACATCTGGCGACGATACAACTCATTTAGGGATTTAAGTACAGCGAGGGAGAAACCATCAGTGGTGTGATAGAGATTATCAAATGATTCCTCCTGCACATCACACTTATTAACGAATTTCAAGCATTTATTTAAACCAGGTGCTGCAGTAGATCAACAGAATCAAAAAATCTATGAGCTTCCTATCAACTACTTTGGGGTATCTTGTAGGAGACACAGAGCAGAAATATTAATCAATAACTCTTTAGATCTCCTATGGTATCGGCTTTGGGATTGTGACTACAAGTGCTTTTCTCCAGATCTTGGGAATTTTTAGTTGGTGCAAGCATGAAAAAAGGAACTCTTGTAATCAGGACTTCAATGCTCCAGTGTAGATATTTTTAATACTAATTATGTAATGATTTCAATAGTTTTACATTTTACTTAAACTCTTCATGAGTTAATAAATTTTAATTTTATATTTTAATATCCATCATTTAGCAATAGCATCTAATACTAGAAAGAGGAAATTTCATATACATGTAACTTTGCAGCCTGCCAATTATACTTAAATCTATAATTTGGCCATTATGAAAAAAGGTTCAACATCCCTGGTTTAGGCTATTCATGATCAGTCATGATAGTCGGCAGTGTGGTCAAGTGGTTAAAGCCTCGTGCTTATGATCAACATGGTCTCAGTTCAAGACCCACTTGCGCCATTCTGTTGTGTCCTTGGGAAAGACACTTTATGGCAGTCTCCCCTATTTAGTAGTCTTGACAAGCAGTTCTAACTTGCAGTCATATCTCTGTTACATTACAAGCAGACAGCAATATCTTGGCATCTTTGAAAAGGGATCTGAAGCAGATTGGGGTAATTGCTTACCTTATGTATTAGTGCCTCCATTGCTTTCCTGCAAGTCAGGAGGATAAATATAAAGATAAAATAAATAATTAGTATGAGAAAACCACCTCCTAGATTTCCTGTAGGGTTGGTGGTTCTCCTGCTAGTCACAGAGTGGTACTTCCTGAGGGTTTTATATCCTGGGATGTGAAAAGTTAAGCCTGGAGAAAACTACAACTCCAGCACAAAGACTGTCCTAGTAATGAGAAAAAAATTGGATTAGTTTATTACTTTGTGGTCATATGCCATCAGCATTTCACTGGAGGATTCCTAGACAGTTTTGGAAGGTGGGAGAATGATAAAAGCTGGTTTGGTTGAGGGGTGAAGTAGAGGTCTATGGTTGTGGAAGGAGGAAAAAGGCTGGGGGTGGATAAGTAAAGTCAATCAAGGGTATTTAGAAAGATTAGATGGGTTGGTATTGAAAGTGCAAGGTACAATGATTTTTAGAAGTGCTCTTTTTTAAAGATGACCCATAGTTGGATAGAGAAACAGCTTGAAGAGACAGACACTTTGGGAAAGTCCTGGAGATATTTTTCCATTGTATGAGAGGGAGAGACCACAGCAAGGGCAATGCACCCAGAGAGAACAGTTAGCACATTGTAGTGAACTGTTTTCTCAGGTGACAAGACAGGTGCAGGAGCAAAAGTTTTTGGGACCAGGGTTGAGATGAATGCTGCCACTAATGAAGAGGAGAGTAAAGATGCTTTTATATTGGTTTCAGTGCTTTCCAAACTTTTTGTGTAAGCAACACATTTTTAAACCAGAAATAAATTTATGACATGTTTAAATTTAATTCTAATAAAACAGCTTTTAACAGTAAAATCTCAACCTACAATTTCAATGAGATCTATGAGCTTGCTTGCAAAAACCTTAAAAATAACAAGGGCAAAATTTTCTATTATATTGTAATTTGCAAAAGTTATAATGTTAGTCAAAAACCTTATAAAATAATTTATTGAACTGGAAATAGCTAGTATCAAATATTGTTTCAAGTCCAATTGGTGATGGATCATTGTTCTACAAGCAACACAATAATGTGTTGCAATACACAGTTTGGAAAGCAGTGGTCTAGAACTCAGAAACTTGTACTGTAGTTTTTTTTCTAACTGTAATGATTTCTGTGACATAATAATTTGGCTGCTACATTTTGGCAAATTCTGATGGCCTAATACAGGGCTTCTCAAACTTTTTTGTTCTGCGACTCCGTTTTAAAAAATAAAATTTTGTGTGGCCCCAATTAGTGATGGATATTTAAAATTAGGGGCCCGAGGCAAGAATTCTCAAAAATTGGTGTTCTCTAAAAAAAAAGAGGGTTTTGATCTTGCACTTTGCAATTTTTCTCTGTAAATCATAATGATCTCTAAAAAAAAAAAAGTCTTCACTTTGAATCAATTGCCTTTTTCCGTATTTTTCTCCCAAAATCATGCTGTTCTCTAAAAAAAAAAGTCTTCACTTCAAATTGATCTCCTTTTTCTGTATTTTCCTTCCAAAATCATGGTGATCTCTAAAAAAAGGTCTTCACTCAGAATCAAGCTCCAATTTGTCAATTTTTGTCCCCAAATACTCTGATTTGCTGATTACATGTGCAATAACCATAATTTTTTCCAAAAGTTCTGCGGTACTACTGGGATTTTCAAAGTTTTGCGGCACAAAGCACATAAATGCCAATTTGCTTTGCAACCCCAAAATTATTTTAGGTGACCCCATTTGGGGTTGCAACCCATAGTTTAAGAAGCCCTGGCCTAACATTTAAAACTGAGATTTTACGATTTAATTAATTGCACAAAGGAAAAAAAACTATTCTGGTATTTTTGTGATATTGAGTTTAATTTTATTACAAAAATCATTAAATCCCAAAAAAATTGACTAAACTTTATTTTTTATATTATTAAGCAAACTTGAAATTCAGTTTCTGCAACATTTTAAGTTGTTGAAAAAAATTGAATGTCCAAAATTTTTTTTGGTAAGTTAAACAGATCAGAGGTGAAATAAAAAATGAGTACAAGAAATTGGAGAAAAAGAAACAAAAACAAAAAAAAGTTTCAAAGCAAAATGTATTTGAAAAAGGTTTACAACAAAACAATATGCAACTTGACAGTTGATCAAACAACACTTGATCGAAGCAACACTTGATTGAAACAACACTTAATCGAATAATGAAAGAGAAAATTCAGCTTTGAATCTGTCCCAATTTTGTCAATTTTTTGTCCCAAAAACATAGTGATTTCTAAAAAAAGGTCTTCACTTCGAATCTATCCTGGTTTTGTCGATTTTTTGTCTGAAAAACTCTAAAAAAAGTATATCTTTCCTTTGAATCTGTCTCTTATTTCTGCAGGGAGTCTGCAAAAATGGGGCCATAACACAATGCTCCCCCCTAAATAACTGACTAAAATGTAAAAAGAATGCAAAAAATGGCACAATAGGCATCTAACAAAACATAAACATGACAAGAGATCTACCTACAAATGCTTTGCCCAGAAACCTTGCTAAAAAATCCTGACCTTGACATTGACAAAAAATTATAAAAAATAAAAACAAACTGTCTTCTTATTGATGGCCTCTGCTTTTTATGAATCTAATTTACAGTAACAGAGAGATAGTTTAATTGCAGAAGCATACAAAAGTGAATTTTTTTTATTGACTGTCATTTCAATCAAGTGTTGTTTCGATCAAGTGTCATAGCACCAAACAATAACCTACCTAATAACATTGGATAATACTAATAATAATTGGGAGTGCATACCGATTGGGAAAGAAATACCTAAAAATAATAGTTGGACAACTGAAAACACAAAATGTGTTGGTGTGTTTTTGCACTCATATTAAAATTAGAAACAATTTATGTATTGTATACTAGAAAAATTTGGCTAAATAGATTTTGACCTTCAAACTGACTAGATATTGGAGATTGCACAATGTCTGACAGTGTAGGTAAAAATTGTATGTATTTTGGAGTAAAAAATGACTTAGAAATTTTTATTCTAATTACTGACAGAGAATTTTTTACTATTGTGATCAACTTTTTTTAAAAACTGCTGGTTTTAAAAGTAAATTTTTCCACTTTTCTTAATTATTTTTCATTAAAACTATATTGTTATTGACTGGTTTGTGATGAGGCTTTATAGTTTCCAGTTGGCTTTGCAAAAGTTCCAATACTTATATGGCTTACTTGAAACTGGGGACAGATTTTTTGAGGCCATAATTAGTCATGGTTTATGTTGGAACCTAGGAAACTTCTTTAAAGTACGTCTGTCCTGCTTGGAGCTGTTTAAATTTTCACTCACAAAAGCTAGTCAGCATTGGTTCAGCATTCCAATGACCAGAGAAGCTAGGGGTATCTTTAGGGTTATACAAGAGGGAAATATTTTCCCTTGGCTTTCCAGTCAGCTAGGCATTTTCCATCTGGGTTAGGTTCCAGTCAGTGTGCCAGGAGTTAAAATTATCTGCATAAAAATCTAACTCCATTGATAAGGCATATGAGGATTTCTGTAATGCCATTTTAACTGCAGCAAAATTGGCAATTCCACATGGTTACAGAAATAACTAGAGACCATTTTGAGATGCAGAGTGCAAATATCTCTATCAAGTTTTTCTACAGGCTCCTCAAGGTGAACTAGTTCAACTGTTTCAGCCTTGCTGTATTATCTTGATAAAAAACAAAAATATGTCTGAGGTTTGAGGAAATAATGAAGGTCTGAGGCTTTTAATAACATTAAATTCATGTACTCCAATTGACTGGCATGGAATATAATTAACAACTTGACCAGCAGAACCAGACACACACACCACCTCTGCCCCATTACCGCCAACTCTATTGCCACGGAGTTGGTTAAAAATGGAGTATATATAACTACAAACCATGAATCTGCCAGACTTTTTATCAGAGAGGTGTCTCAGCTCTGGAGGATTCCAACACTGCCTGACAAATGTATCTCTGGAAATTTTTTTCTGGAAGAATTCACCAATGGGCTCTAGCTGTTAAAGTCTGGAAAAGCTCTGGCCCGACTCTCTACACCCAGACTAATACTCTATTGCCAGCTCTGCTTTGAAATCCTGGTTAAACAAGTTTCTGTCTTCCTGCATGTGCCAACTCAAGCTTCCAAAAATTTCGAGGAGATTAGTGGTTAGTGGTTGCCATCCTGAAGCCAAATTAGCCATTGCGGGACCCAAAGAGTTATACACCTATCTCTTCATTTTAAGTCCCCTTCAAGATCTTAAAGAAACTCATCTATGCCTGTGTCAAACCAATTATAGACCCACTGCTACCTAGAGAGCAAGATGGGTGTTGGCACAGAAGACCAGTCAGCAGCGTGGTCAAGTGGTTAAAGCACCGGGCTGATGATCAACATGGTCTCAGTTCAAAACCAACTTGTGCCATTCTGTTGTGTCCTTGGGAAAGACTCATTATGGCACTTTCCCCTGCTTGGTGGTCTTGGCAAGCAGTTCTAAACTACAGTAACATCTCTACTAAATTACTAGTGGACAGCAATATCTTGGCATCTCCGGAAGCAGGTTGGGGTAATTGCTTACCCTATGTATTAGCACCTCTGTCACTTTCCTGTGAGTCAGGAGGATAAATATTGAGATAAAAAAAAAATTGATTGTATATTAAGTCCTTTTTCTAACTCAAGACATTAAGAATAGCTTTTTGGCCAAAAAGGTTGGTGCTATGTTTGTTGATCTCACAGCAGTCTATGATACTGTATGGCACTGTGGCCTCACCTGCAAGGTACTACATCTTTTTCCAGACAGGAATATGGTTTCATGGATGAAACTTGTTCATAATGAAAGTTTTACCCTCACTACCAGTGCCAAAATGCAAAGCAGGTTATGACACCTTAAGAATGGCATCCCACAGGGATCAGTCTCTGTTCCCTCTTGTTTAATATTTATACATATGACCTGCCAGTGACAGTCGTAAGAAAATTGGTTATGCTGATAACCTAGCCATCTTGTACTATCCAAGGAACTGGTAGGAATTAGAGAAGACTCTTTCTGAGTACATGGGAACCCTATCCTCCTACCTTTACAAATTAAAGCTCAAGCTCAGTACAACAAAGACTGTGTTGGCAGCCTTCTGTCTTTACAACAAGGTGGCACCAGCAGTGCCCATACTTGCCTTATCAACAAGTCTATTAACAATGCCTTGTGCATAGTGATCAATGTCTGCATCTCAAAACAACAGACAATTTTTCTATCTTATCAGGCATCCAGTCAACTGAGCTTTGTCAGTGTCTCTAGCTCACTGTGTTCAGGAGCCAAAACACATCCTATATGAAAGGCTCCTGTCTCCACTTGGTGGACAGCTGCAGCAACTTAAATCAAGACACCCATTTGTGCCTGCTGCCCTGGAACTGCTGAATGACCTTGCCCAATCAGGCACCAGTGCAGCACAATGGGCAAAACATAAATGGAACATGTAGTGAAAAGAAAATGCCTCTCAACTCCATACATTTATTAAAGATGTTAGCTCAATGCCACAAGGATTTAGCTTTCCCAGATTTGCATGGGTCAAGCTTAACCACCTTTGAACCAGCATTGGTCTATTCCAATCAGAAACACACAAAAAGGATATGACTTCTACAGTGGCCTGTGAGTGTGGTGCAAAGAAGCAGACAGCTAAGCATGTAATAACATCTTGCCTCATTTATCAGCATCTAAATGGAGCCTGTGCTCTCTCAGATGTTGACAAGAACCAAGTGGCCTGGCTGATGGAAACATGTCTGGCCATTTAGTGGACCATCCACCTTCCATCCATCTTCCTAACCTAAGAAGAAGACAATTTGCATATCAATGCAACTTATTAAAAGCCACTAGGGCTACAAAGTTGATTTGGTGTTAAAAAATGCAGAAAGTCCACTTTTCTAGAATTACTAGAACAACTTTTTTTGTATTTTCATTAGAAATTAGCTAAAAATAAAAATTTAGCATATACTATCAGTAGTTTTTTAGATACATACTGTACTTCCACTTTAGTTTAAACTAAAAACAATCTATCTAAGAATCTTTTGCCAGAGGCTACTCAAGGTCTCTTAGCTTCTGCAATGCTCTGAGAACTAGAGATATTACTTGAATTCCAAAATAATCCTAAAAATGCTCTAACAAATTATAGAGAAGATGCAGTGTATAAAACAAATATTTTAATTCACAGTTTAAACTATTATCTGATAAAACAATTTCAATCCACCCAGGAGTAAAAAAATACAATCAATTTAAAATTATTTAAAGGCCAACACAATGTTTGTTCACACAGTAGTTTCAGCATAAATTCCCAAAGTCAAATTCAACTTATTTTCTCTTGAGCTTAAATTTTGTTGACACCTAAAGAGAAGAACCTCTTAATAATAACAATACATCTGATGAATAAATCACAAATTTCTAGTTTTGTACAAAAGTTTCAAGTTTCAAAATTTAATAAAAACGCCAATTATAGGTTAATTAATTTGTCTATAGCAATATTTATGAATCATTAGTAATTAAATCCTTTCCCATTTGCTATTACAATAGACAAGTTGACAAATGATATCTGAGAAACATCACCAGAGAATATAATGTTTGCAGATGACATTGTGTCGTGTAGTGAAAGCAGAAAAGCAGTACAAACTAGTTCAGAGAATTAGAGATATTCTTAGAAAAGAGAATGAAAGTCAGTAGAAGCGAAATTCAACATATGGCTGTGAATGAAAAAATTGATGATCAATTAAATTTACAGTGAGTAGGATTTTGAGAAAGTATTTAGGATAAGGGGTTGCCATAGCAAATTGTCTTTCTTCAACTTGCCCTATTACTTGCATCTTCCACAGTCAAACCCACTATTCTTCATGTCCCCATTTAGCTTCTCTATAAATTTGTGTTTATGTCTGCCTCCACATCTTTTTCCTGATAACTTCTATCTGTAGCATTCTTCTACCCACATAGTCCTTTTGCCTCTTCTGTAAATGACTAAACCAGGGGTGAAGACTAAAACAGGAACATGAAAAAGAATTCAAGTATTTAGAATCAAGTGTTCAGTGCAATGGAGGATGTAACTATAAAGTTAAAAAATGTGCTAAAGTAGAATGACATGGCTGAATGAGGGCAACAAGTACAATTTGTGACAGAAAGATATTAGCTACAATGAAACGAAAATTGCACCAGGTTTAAATGTCACCAACAATGATGCATGCACTGGCAACAGTTGCACATAGTAAATAAGAAAGAAATTTGGAAGCAGTTGAAATAAAAATGTTGAGATTTTCTTTGGAAGTAACAAGATTAAATAAAATCAAGTATAGGTTAATTTGTAGGACAGAGAAGAACAGTGATTTATAGAAGGAAGTTATAGAACAGTAGAAAATTTATAGAAAAAATAAATGGGGACACAAAGAACAATGGGTTTGACGGTGGAAAATGCAAGTGGCAGGGCAACTTGGAGAAAGACAATTTGCTGTGGCAACCCCTAATCAGGAAAATCCAAAAGAATCAGTAATTGGAAAGCTAAAAATTACACTTACATCATCTTTGTCATAACTAAGCAGTTGTGTGGCACATTAAAATGGTGACTAAAGTTTTGCTGTTGTTGGGTTTGAAAGACATGATGGTTTAATTCACCAGAGGATTTGTTCAAGGAAACTGATGAATCATTTTAACACCATGTTCCAATTCTGATCCAGAGACAGTTATAAATAAGTAAACTTGTGGTGTTGAATTAAAAATTTATGCTAAAACTACTATCCTGTGTGAACAAACATTGTATTGGCTACTAATATAACTTGAAACTGATTGTATTTTTTTACTTCTGTGTGGATTGATTTGTTTCATCAGATAAAAGTTTTAACTGTAAATTGAAATATTTGTTTTATACACTGCACCTTCTCTGTAATTTGTTAGAGCATTTTCAGCATTATTTTGGAATTTAAGTAATATCTCTAGTTAACAGAGCATTACTACAGAAGCTAGAGGCCTAGAGTAACTTCTGGCAAAAGAGTCTTAGAGAGACTGTTTTTAGTTTAAATTAAAATGGAGGTATGTATCTAAAAAATTACTGATAATATATGCTAAGTTTTCTTGTTAAATCAATTTAATATTTAAGTGTTTTCTATTATTGTTAGTTTTATGGCAATCAAGAAATTTACCATAGAAAAATAAGTAGGAATCACTTTTAACTCTGCCACTGGTTTAATGAATATGACCAAAATCACTTTTAGTTTGTAATATATTCAACTAATTAAGAAAATGTACACCCAGGGGTAATTTGACCTCTTACCATTAAGGCAAATGACACATTACTGTGCATAAGTACAAAGACTCATTTGATTTCAACCAATATCACATTGGCACTTTGCTGTTTATGACTGTATTGCACTAATTTTCAACAGCCAGGACAACTACTGGTGAAAATTGACTTGGTAAAAGTGCAAACAATAATTAAGCTAGCTAATTTTAGAAAGCTTACTTAGACATAAAACATTAGAAAAATTAAAGACATAGTTTAGGTGTCGTAAAATAAAAAAAAAAAGTAATCTTGTCATAAACATTATAAAATTAAAGATATAGCTTAGCTTGGCACATATAACTTATAGCATATAAATGAAGAATAGAAAAATACTATTGGGGAGCAAAATCCTACTTCCTATTAAAAGCCAGACAGCTATTTTGACTATTGAAGTCTCAGTAGCGACGGTTTGATTTTGAAAAATGTCAAAAAAAAAATTTTTTTTTTGAAAGACCAAAAGACAAAAGTGATGGTTTGATTTTACAGATGTCAAAAATTTGAAAATATTAAAGTACCAAGAGAATTCTTTTGTAAATTAGAATCCTAACTATCAAAGTCAAGAGCCAAAATTAATAGAATGCCAAATAAATCGAAAGAGAGGATAAGATTAAAACACCAAGAGAATCTCTTGAAAACTCTGTTGGAAAATTGGAATTCTAACTATTAAAGTCAGTCAAGAGCCAAATTTATTAGAAAAATCTTAGACGCCAACAAAATAGCTGATGACATAGCCAACATCAAAATTATCAACAAAGTTTCACAAATTTGTGGCAAGAAATTTGATTTTATTGAAAAAGTTGTCAAAAATGGAACATCTTAGACTAAAGAAGTAGTAAGGGGACATTCTGAGAAACATTTAAAAAAATAAATTATTAAAAAATTACTATTAAAAATTTTTTTCCAAATTAGCTGGCTTGCTTATTGTTTGCACTTTACCAGGTCAATTTTCACTAGTAATTGTCCTAGCTGTTGAAAATTAGTGCAATGTGGTAGTAAACAGCAAATTGCCAATGTGATATTGGTTGAAATCAAATGAGTCTTTGTACTTTTGCACAATAATGTGTCATAAGAGGTCAAATTACCTTTGTGTGTGCATTTTTTTGATCAGTGGAATATATTACAGGCCAAAAGTAATTTTGTCATATTTGTTAAAGCAGTGGCAGAGTTCCTATTCATTTTTCTATGTTTTCTAATAATTTATAATTTTTTTTGATTTTTTGTTCTGGTGACCCTAAATTTTTATTTTCAGCTGATTTCTAACAAAAATACAAAATATAAAAGTTGTTTTAATGGTCATAAAAAAGTGGACTTTCTGCATCTTTTGACACCAAAATCAACTCTATAACCCTAGTGGTTTTGAAGATAAGTTTTTGTTTTTCTAATTTGATCTCCCTGTGACTTTTTGGTTGAGGTAGCCACCTCAGTTTTAGGGGCAACTTACTAAAATCAATTTTAACCAAAGTTTTGGACCCAAAAGCAACTTTTTACACCAGCTGTTTTTTTAAATTAAAAAAATTTTACTCCACCTGAATAAGGTATGTGACAATTTGGTGGGAGACAATTTGACAGGACAAATTTGTTGGCAAGTCAATTTGGAAGGAAAATAACTAATTTTAATTTTACTTCACTAGTGTTGAAGCAACAACTAAAGTTGTTATGCCACTAAGGCAATTGCAATTGTTCAGCTGATAAGAGTAAAAATTTGCATTTAAAATTGCTAAATGCATTAAATTAAGGGATGTTTCTAGCCCAGGGGTTCCAAACTCGGGTACACTTTGACTTTTTAAAGGGTAGATATGAGGAAATATCCTTGTTTAAAGGCCCGTTTCCACTACGAGTGTGGAAAAGAGCATTCTTTTTCTCTTTTATTGATCTTCGATTGAAGTGAGTGGTTAAAATTGAAGCGAGCGCAAAAAAAAAGCAATAAAACAAACAAAGAATGCTTTTTTCCACACTCGTAGTGGAAACGAGCCTTAACTTGAGTTTTAATGTTAATTTAAAATAGAACCAAATTTTAGAGTCCAGGAAATTACTTTTAATTTAAACAGGTTAATGTAGCAAAAGAATGAAGACCTTTTTTTAGAGATCACACTGATTATGGGTCAGAATTTGAAAAAATGTGGGACGTAACAAAAATTGGGGTACATGCAAACCTATAAAGTGTCCAAAGGGTACTGATGAATTAAAAGTTTGGAAAACCCTGTCCTTGCCAAAGACTTTTTATTTGAATTTACAATAGCTTAATTTCAAATATTTAAATTAAAAAAAGGTACTTAAATAGTTAAATTTTTGAACCTAGGTCATTTAACATACAGGGTGTCCACAAAGTCTTTCGACAGTTTTATAAATTTCATTAAAAAAATTTGAGAAGTGTTATCAAAATAATTTTTTTTGCATATTAATCAGTTATTATTAAAGTTTTTGGTAATATCACTTTTTTATTTCAGAGATGAATTAGATAAATAAAATAATTGAAATTAAATAGAAAAAAGAATTTGCTCTTAACATTTTGGAAAAAATCTTTCAATAGGTAAAGTTTTTCTCCATTGCTTACGCTTGTGTTTCCAAATATGAATTTATTATGGCTAATATAATGATTAATGATTCTGGCACTGAAAAAAACTTTACCCATTGAAATTTAATCAAAAAAAATTTCTAACCAGTTTAACTTCTTAATCACTACCATATTTTTCTTTTTGTTTTTAAGTTCTTTTGTCTAATTTTTATTGCTCAGTTAAGCTTTCCATTTTGTATTTGTTTTTCAGATTTTTGATTGCTTTCTGACAACCCCTATAGACAAAACAAACTGTTAGAGCTAATAAAAAATAGTTAAAATAATTTTTATGGTTTGATAGTTTGACATAATAACCCCTTTGAATAAACTGTCATTCAATATTTTTCTGATACGCTGATCTGCAGAAAAATGTTTATGCACACTGACCAGAATAGATTTGTAGAAAAATATTTATATACAATATAATGCTTGTTATGACATCACAACTTTTGTACGCCTGCAAAACTTCAATTTTGTAAAAGATATATGTTAAATGATGTTGATTCAAAAATTTTACCATTTAAGTACCTTTTTTTAATTTAAATATTTCATATTAAACTATTGTAAATTCAAATAGAAAGTCTTTGGCTAGGAACATCCTTAAATTTAATGCATTTAGCAATTTTAAATGCAAATTTTCACTCCTATCAGCTGAACAATTGCAATCACCTTTGTGACATAACAAAACTTTTTTGTTGTTGCTTCAATGCTAGTGAAGAAAAATTATTATTTATTTTCCTGCCAAATTTGCTTGACAAATTGGTTCACTGACAAATTGACTTGCTGATAAATTTGTCTTGTCGAATTGTCTGCTGGCAAATTGTCTTCATTTGCCTGAATAGAGGGGTGTCAAAGGATGGAACTCTTAAAAAATTGACAAGCTATTTTGACCCATCACAGTGCAGGAAAGGAAAAGCACCACTATGATGAGATAGTTGCCTGGTCACCAGTTTGCAGTTTTGGTATTACATTTGTGGAAGTATATGGATAACATTGATAAATAAGTCAAAGTTGCCCTATGCATGAAAGGAAATTTTAAATTTTGTACTAACTCAAATTTGATCACCAACTGGAAATTATAGATAGCCACACAGCAAAATCTTAAAATTTTTTAGAAAACTCTCTTGTCTTACCACAGTAGTGTTTAAGTAAAAGTACACATAGATTTATATTAGAATCAAGTGACACTTAAAAATTAAAAGATTTCTTGACAAACATCATGTGCCAGTAATTCTGAGAGAGCAGCACTAAAACTGTGCACAGAAAGATACAAATACAAAATAGTACTAATAAAATAAACAAATATGAAAAAAATAAGATGTTTCTTTTTGACAAAGAAATGAGTTGTTTATAATTTAAATATTAGGTTGTCAATAAAGTTCTTGTGGTTTTTGACCTTTAAATTCAGATGCACATATCTCAGCTCAAACAAAAATTTTTAATCAAAATAAGAACCAATCTCTCTCAGGTGGTTGGAAATCGTTGTACATGTTACGTCTAATTTAGAGATAAGCTCTCGAATAGTTGTGCATGTATTGGCTTCGACTAAGGCTCTTAATTAATTGTTGTCAATGTCTGATGGCCAACCACTATATTCATCATCTTCAAGACTTTCAACACCGGCATGAAATTTCTTAAACCACCACTGTGCTGTGTGTTCAATAGTGGTTCCTATTCCCAGTGCTTGGTTTATGTTGCAAGCTGTTTCTGCAGCTTTATGGCCTAATTTAAACTGAAAAAGAAAAATGGCACAAATTTGTTTTTTTTCTATTTTTGGTTCAATGTTCTGAAAAAAACGTAATTTCTTTAAAATGATTAAAATTATAACCATTAGATAGTGCAAAAAACGTTTTTTAAAATGATATATATAGTACAAAAATACAACAAAAATTTGTTTAAAAATACATAATTTGAAATCAAAATTTGAAATACTGCAAAAACTTTCTTGACAACCTAATACTTTTAAAAGATCAAGTTCAAACAGATATTATCTTCAGCTATAAATGAGTCAATTATAAAAACCAATACACCAATCTACTGAAGCAAACACCTTTTTATCACACAAATAAAAAAAATATGACACACAAATAAAAAAAAATATCAAGTGGTTACTCATATCGCAAACATGATTTGGGTGACAGAGCAATTACTGGCTTTGCCAGAGTTCAAAATCAGATTAAAGCTGCAAACCATGGATTGATGATTGTTATAGAATAAAAAAATGTTCCTTGTTACACAGAAAAATTACACAGTGGGCTTCATCACAAGGAAGCTAGGCGAGAAAAGGTCAGAGACCACTCATAAGGGAATTCATTTCCAAAGTCACAAGTAAACAGCTTGAAAACAAGAGATGGTGTTAAAAATTATAAATCCTGAGCACTTAAATAAATTCTTACCTCAGAAAAACAAACACCAAACTGAGCAAGTGGCATATTGCAAATGAAGTAGTTGACATCAAAATTCTGCTTTGGATTTTGCTGAAGCAACTGCCTAGTTGCCTCTCTGCAAGCCAAGGTGCATTTGATTAAGGTCCGCATGGTCAATAACCTAAGATGAGGAAACTCCCTGGACATGCTCCCACGTTCCATCCTCTCAACTGGGGTATTCCCAATTACCCTAACAACAGAAAGCCATGACACTCAGGCAAAAATTGTGGATGTGTATTTTTTAAACTAAAATGTCATATCACTAGTGAGTACATGTGTGTGTATATTGAATACAACTGTGACAACAGACTTTATCTTCCTACCTCTAAATTTCATGTTATTAAAGTAAACCTTACACCTCCATAATGAAGTCACTTTTTTTCTCTCTTACACAGCAACCTGAATGATGGCTTGGTCCCTGGCATACTGTAAAAAAGAAGAGTAGGAATTCATATTTACTGCTTAAAATGTCTCACTGCCACTTTTCTTTCTAATACAACCTTTAGATCACCAATTAAAGTGCTGAGACTGAGGTCATTAAACACTTCATTGGTGAAATTTTTAAAAAATCTGTGAAAGAATAAGCCAAAAGCTGTATTCCTGTGCCAGGTTGTGTGTGTAAGAGCCCATTTAAGCAAATTGGTAGACATTGGGTTTATCTCCTGGGATCCCAGATGATGTTTAAGTTTTAAATTTCTGAGATCCTGGACAAACTTTTCAGGAAATTATGGTTTATTGCATTTGAGTTAAAAGTATTGATTTAAACCAAAAGTGCTCAATGCGTTGGTCAATTGCAACCTACATATTGAGCAAAGGCTTGGTATTGCAGGTAAAGGACTTTTGTTTTTGAGATGAAAGTGAAGAAATTAAATACTAATTGCAGGTGAAAACTTTTTTTTATAATCACCTGCCGTTTGGGGTAAAAATGAAAAAATTGAAAACTAATTGTAAGTGAAGACTTTTTTTTCATCAATAAATTTTCAGATGAAATTGTGTGACATTTTGCAATCTCTATGGTACATTTTCCAATCCTGGGATTTCCCAAAAAGTTAAATTTTTTCCTTAAAAAATTACAGGACAATAAAAAAAGTTTGGGAAATCATAAACTCTAGTGGACATGATTAGTGCAAGTTCATCAACATGAAATACGAGGCAAGATCAAAAAGTTTGCAGAATTTAATGTATATTTTTTTGCTATTGGAGCCAATAAAAAACAGATAACTGTCAGAACTTTTTACTAAGTCATTTGTTTGCTGTTAATGACCTGCATCTAATTGCATGTCTATTATTGTGTTAAGTAGAGCATCTAAAAAATCTATTTCTGTTGATATCAAAATGAGCGATTTTGGGACAAGAGCAAACATTAAAATCATGGTTAAAGTGGGATGGAAAGAAACAGAGATAATGGAAGCTTTGGGAAAAGTTTATAGAACTATTGCTCCCAAAAAAGATGTTGTTTATAATTGGGTTCAATGATTTTAAAAAGAAAAGAACTGAAAGATTTCTGTTAATATCAAAATGAGTGATTTTGAGACCTCACACTGCAAGTTCAAAATTTAATTCTCAAAGATTGTAAAATTACTGTTATGGCGATAGCCAAGACTTTACACATCTTGTATATGTTTTGAACACATCAATCCTGCATAAAGATTTGGCTCAGCAAGCTTTTAGGGCAGTGGCTGGCAAACTTTTTGTACTAATGGGCCAAATCTACACATTTCTGGTAGTGTGGGGGCCACATTAATTCCTATAAACAATCGCCACATTATCCTTCAAATTATTATGCACCCACAACTCCTATTCCTGGGTTAAACACCTGTCACAATGACATATATGTGGCCATTTCTTATTAATTATCAAACAAATATTAAAACACAATACATTGTTTTTATTTACTTATAATCAATGTGAAGGATGATGTTGTTTCCGTGTGATGGCCAAAACATTAAAATCAACTGGCAACTTTGTTGATGATATCTGCAGTACATTGTTCAAATGACGATCTGACAAATGAGTACAAAGTTTATTCTTAGTGTAATTCATTTTGGAAAAAAGCTGCTCACAGCAATATGTGCTTCCAAACATGCACATTAAACATTTTGCATTGTCAAACAGATGATAGGTAGATTTCTGGACGTATTCTTTAAAAAAGTTGGCAATTGTAACTGAATCATATTTGGCCTTCAACATATTGGATGATTCAAGTTTAATTATTTCCATTTGCATTTCATGTGGCACAGTATTAACATCAACTAAAATTGGCATGGCAAATAAATCGAATTTATCTTTTTGATTTTTTGTATCATAAAATCGAGATTCAAATTGAGTTTTAATGGAAACAATTGCTGATATGTACTTATCAGAGTTGGGAGGTTTATAAAGGCCTAAATTGGGAAAACGAGCAAAGTTGGAATTGATTAGTTGAGTTTCCCAAAGACGTAGCTTGTTTACAAAGGCAGTAATATAATCATACATCTGATTAATAAATTGCCCCTTTCCTTGCAGTTGTAAGTTAAGCTTGTTCATATGAGACATGAAATCAGTGAGAAAAACTAAATCTGTTAATCAATCTGGATCACCAAGTTTATCAATACCAAAACTTACATTTTTTTGTTTCAAGAATGTCACAATTTCATTTTGCAAATCATAAAATCGTTGCAACATAGCACCGTGAGTTAGCCATCTAACCTTGCAAAAATGCACCAGATCTTGATGCCAAGCATTTATTTTTTCAAGTAAATTTTTGAATTGGTGGTGGTTAAGGCCTCTTGCCAAAACAAAGTTGATAATTTTAACAACAGCAGACATTAAACCTGTCATATCCAAATGTGTCACCTTTGATGCCAAAACTTCCTGATGAATTATGCATTGTAGTTTATAATTGTGTTGGAAAATCCCAACAAAGCTACATGATTTTGTAAAACTGCAATTGCACCTTTGTGAGAGCCAACCATAGCTGGGGCACCATTGGTAGTAGCAGAAACAAATTTTGATAGATCGAGTTGCATTCTACCAGTACATTCCAATATTGCTTGAGCTATGTCCTCTCCTCGTGTAGAACCTTTTATCAGAATCAATTTGACAAACTCCTCAATTATATCAAAATTATCTGTGATACCTTGAATAAAAGTGGCTATTTGTACAGTATCACATGCATCTGTACTTTCATCAAATGTGAGGAAAAAATAATCGAAATCAGTACATTTGTTTTTAAGTTGCAATTTAAGATTTTCAAAGATAACTTCCACTTTGTAAGTAACTGTTTTCGCAAATAAAGGAATACTGTCAAACAGGAGTTCCTTCTCAGGACAAACTTTGTTAACAATGGCTAATGCGCATTCTTTAATACACTCGGCATCAGTAAATGGTTTTATTCATTTAGCGATGAGCAAACTAACAACCAATGCTGCCTTTGTAACTGATTTGCTTTCTTCTTAAAAAATTTGTTTATTGTTAAAATCCACTTTTTAAATTTTTTTCTTTAAATTTCTTTCTCCAACATATTCTTTGTATTTGCTATAACATATTTTGTAATGATGTTAAGCATTAAATTCCTTCATAACTGCAATGCTGGTTTGGCATATCACGCAAACAGGTTTTGAATAATCCTCAACAAAGAAATATTTTTCCATCCAAGCACTTTGGAATGTTTAACCCTCATCATCAACTTTTCTAAGTTTCCTGGCCATTTTAATGCTAAATTTTAAAAATAAAATTAATGAAACGTTAAAACTAATCCAAACTGATAATTACAACTAATGGTAGGTACATTCGGCAAGTAAACGACATACAACTGACATGTGATTTCAGTTATGCTACTTACTACAAAATAAACACCATACAACAGCCATTGTTGTTACATAAATCTGTGCGCATGTGTACAAGGTGATAAAAATAAATTTATTAGCAAATTTTGTTTTTATGCATTAAAATTGAGATCGTTTGAGGGCCACAGTTTGCCCCTGTTTTAGGGCAATGGGTTCCAAAAGCATTGCTCCCAGATCAATGCTTTTGGCTCCCAGATCAGATGGCTCTTTAAAGTGACCTTCAATGGTAATCTAAAGCAACACTGAAGTTAATTGTTGTCATCGTGATTTGGAAGGGCAACCACTCCAGGTCAGGCACAAACAGGACTGGGGCCAAGGATTTGTTCATTTACAACCCCAGGCTGCTGTACTTCCCAGATTACATGTTGGCAGTGATGGTGTTAAGCAAGTGTTGAGTTTTGTCATCCAAAACTGTTAGACCTTGTGCTCAGTTATGTGTATGGAACATGTCATTAGTATGTGGTCTGTGGTTTGTTCAGGGGTGCCAAACACACAATTTAGGGAAGGAGCAGGACCACATCTATGCATGAACAAATTAAATTTCCCAACACCAGTACACAGGCAATTGAATTAAACCCAAGCTGTTGAGGCAAATCCATTCTTACAGGCCTGGTACTGGTCATGGGTACAAAGCCTAGATATACTTCTACAGTACTCCATGTTCCATCTATGATTTGTCCACTGCAAAGCTCATATGCCTAGTCTGGCAATGTTGTTTAATAGATTCTGCATAGCTGGCACAAACTAGATTTTAGTCTCTCTTGGCAAGTACCTGAGGCCCCATTTACAGACCATGCAACATATGATCAGGGTCCAGGAATCAACAATAAGCTAAAGAAAGTGTTGTTCCTAGTTGGCAAAACTCAGTTGGCTGGATGCTTGAAAGTATGGGTAGGTGGTCTGTTGGAGTGGAATGCAGGCACCCAGTGACAATGCACAAAGTGTCATTGACACTGTCTAGGAGGTGGTGTGGGGGGTGCAACATCAAACTGGTGCACAGTGCTCAGCTGTTGTGTAGATCAGAGATAGGATAGCTGTGTGCAGTTTTTTGGCACCAGCATCCTATCTCAAGCTGGCAATTTGCCTCAGCAGTTTGATGTGTGAAGATACCTTTTTGCTTATGCCACTAAATTGTGACAAAACATAAGTGATCTGTTCAGTTTCACTTCAAGATAAGTAGGGGTTGGACAAAATAGCTCCTTGTTTGGTACTCAGTTATTTAAATGAAAAGCTTTGACTCAAATAGCTTTTTGGGCATTTACAGATTTACAGGAAAATTGAAGTTAATGAAGGGCATTTACAGGTTGAATAATTACCAATGATCAAACCTAGAAACAGAAAACCAGTCAAAACAATGGGTTCCGCAAGAATTGTTATGGCCAATAAAATTCAAATTCTGAAAGTTTGTTTTAAAAGTGATGGTTATCATTTTTTTGGATTCTTGAAGTGATAATAACAGATTATCTTATAGGAAAAAAGCAGCTAAAGGATCTTATTGTGTTGAAGTTTTAAGAAAATTATTTGAGCAGCACTGATCAAAAAATGATGCTGGCAACCTTTTTTACCATGACAAATGTCACAACTTTACTTAGGAATCCAAAAGGACCAGTTGAATAAGGTAATCTAAATACCTGTGAAGTAAAGCTGTGTATATTTTTATTTATGCCAGCTCTAGAAATAGTTTGCCACAAGATTGAAGTTCTTAAAACAGTTAGTTCTGGTTAAGTATCAGGTTGGAATGAAAGTTCTGTCCCTTTTTAGATTTAATATTTTCATGAATGATTATACCAATATAACTTATGAACTGCATATATGTGTGATAATCTTAATTACTAAATATTCTTTCTTTTTTCAGATTTTATGATAATTACTAAAACAGTGATTATTGACCCATATGTATACCCCAAGCAAAGAGCATTTAAGACATGTTTTGCTGTATAAATTCCAAAAAGGCAGTACAGTAAGTTCAGCAGCAAAATCACTTCAAAACACTTATGGAAATAATGTGATAAGTGTAAAGACCTGTAGAAGGTGGTTCACGCTTCAAAAAAAATGACTTTACTCTGAAGGACAAGCAGAGATTTGGGTGCTCCAAAGGACTCAATTCTTGAGGAGTTGCTGGCTGTCATTAGTGAAAATCCTTCCAAAACGAGTAGAGAACTAGGCATAGAGTTTAATGTTAGCCATACAAGTATAGTTTGTGAAATGGCAAGACTTGGTAAAGTCTCTAAGGCTGGAAAATGGGTTCCACAAGAATAAATAAAAATTAAGCAAAATTAAATAAAGTTGTACAGGGTGTGTACAGTAATTAGAATTCGCAGGAAAACGTGTGCGGTGAGCATGCAAGCTATTCGCATGCAAAAAATTTCATTTTCTTTGACAGTTTACACCATGCTGTACATCATCCATAAAAATGGAGCCAAGAAAAGAATTCACCTTTCCACAGGAATGGAAAAGGAAAGCAGTGTTGTTTGCCATTTGTGCCGGACACAACAATGCTACCATTGCAAAGTTCTTTGATCTGACAACAACGTGGGTGTGGAAAGTCAGGAATCAACTCGAAAAGTCTGGAGGTGATTATGAAGCTGTGGCAAAAAAAGATCCGATCACCAAAGAAGGTCTGACTGCCTCAGAACTACCAAATTCATTAACCATGTTAAAAATGCCATTGATAAAGATCTGGGCAAGTCGATGTGCACAATTGCCAAAGACATGAGAATGTCTGAAGCCTTGATACAAAGATGTGTGTCAGAGGACTTGAGATACAAGTCCTACAAAATGAAAAAAAATATTACTGACAGCCAAAGGCCAAGAAGCGATTGAAGCACTGTCAAAAACTTCTCAACAAACTCAAACATCCTCTGCAGTGCAACATGATTTGGTTCTTCTCTGACAAGAAAAATTTTTGTCAGGATCAAGCAGTAAACAACCAAAACAATCGTTGGTTGTCTGTGTGCTCTGAGGATGTTCCAAAAGTCATGCAGACCAAGTTTCCAGCCACTGTGATGGTGTCTGGAGTGGTTTCGTCTGAAGGTCATGTCATGCTGCCATACATCTTCCAGAAGGGCTTGAAGGTCAACATGGTGGAGTACCTGAAGGTTTTGGAGATGCACGTACTGCCCTGGATATGTAAGGTGGCTAATGGAAGGCCATATGTGTGGCAATAGGACTCGGTGCCCTGCCATACATCGAGAAAAATGCAACTTTGGCTGAGCAACAACTTTGTTGATTTTGTCTTGCCTCATGTTTGGCCTCCAAACTTGCTGGACCTGAATCTGATGGACTTTTTTGTGTGGGGCGCGATTGAGAGATGCACTAACAAGATTTCATGCAACACGAAGGACAAATTGATCAAATGGATCAAGAAGGAATTCAAGGCCATGAAGAAAGCCCAAATCATGAGAGCCTGTTCAAGGTTCCAAGGTTGCATTAAAGCTATGATTGATGCAAAAGGTGATTTTATTGAATAAATTGCAATTTTATACATCAGTCTATTATGTGTTAAAATTTTATTGTAATTGGTTTGCCCATTTTTGAGAAAATTGATTTTTTGTGAAAGTCTGACTTTGTATTCTAAATACCATGTGCACCCTGTATTTTGCTCAATCTTTATTTTCATTTAAAAACAACAAAAGGGACAGAACTTTCATTCCAACCTGATAAAAAGGATTTGCCAGAACTTTTCTCAACAAATAGAAACAAACCATGGTTTCTGGCTATAAAAAATTTATTTACAAAAATTAAAAAGAATTTCAACAATTTTCATAGAACTTGACTTTCAAGCTTTACCAAACTTTAAAGCAATTCACAACACCAATACTGCAAATTATTCAACAACTTTGTACTGACCAACAATAAGAATAAATTATCATTCCAATGGCTATTATTAAAGTCAATAGTTCATCTGCCATACAAGCTGAAACAATTCTATCAACCTATAGAATTTATTTTCAAGACATCAACAATGACTTTAAAGAACTTAATCAAAGCCCACAGGCAACAGTAACACAAAGCAATTTGTAAACACTTTTAAATGGATGGAATATAATTTATAATGCTATTTTCACAAATCAGCTTGGGTTAGATTTCTTAAATTAATTATTATATTACGTTACCAATGGACAAAGCAGTCTATGACATCACTTACTTAATGGGAAAGAGCAGGAATGGGTTTGGGAGGCAGAGCAGTATTATCTTGATATTGTTGGAGTTTTTTCTATTAAGCGTTGTGGCTCTGACACAGTTGAGTTAAATGAAGACTGAAAGCTTTTCTATCAAGGTGTAGATGTAATATGTCTGCTCAAGCAGGGGAATGTCACAATTCATGAATAGCTGGAAAATAACCACTATATTGGAACTTGCATAAATTTTTCCATGCCCAACTCATAGTTTAATATATTTGCTGTGCATATACATGTATCCAATAATACACTTTGCTTGAACTCACTGTATTTAGTGTAGATGTACCTCAATCTAATGAAACTGTTTAATTACAGTCTTTACATGTCATGCTTTACATGTTCTGATAACTGTGAAGTTCTGATTCTTATATTGTTATGATGTCTGTTTGTATATTTTTAATGAATAGTTATGGATCTTTTTTATTTTGTTGTAAATGCTATTTTTGTTGAGTTGAAATACTTTGAAGTAGGGTTTGTTTGTTCTACTGACTGAAGTTTGTTGATAAAAACAAGTGCAAAGCCCTCTGATTGTCTTTAACATTATAACATTTCAAGACATTATTTTAGCTCAACAAATATTGACATTTTTAATGTCACAAAGCAAAAAATTATTGAACAGTAACTAACAATTTAAACCCCCTTGACACAACTTCAATCTCTTGTATCAGAGAGATGCTTTGACGAACCATGGTTGCAAGCTGCTCACTCGATTTCACAAAGTCTTGTAAGGCAGCAATGTTGGAGTTGTGTCTGCGCCTCCATAGCATGGTGATTATCTATAAGACAATCAATCTCATGTAACCTAACTTCAAAAACCTTTAAGGATTATGCGATTATTTTCAATCAAAACTTAATAAGTTAAAACTCATTTTATTTAGTATACTCAGTTAAATGACTTTATTATTTGCCATGAGTTATTGAAACCAGGAAGCATGCAGTTTTTCAAATCAACTTTCAAATTGTTTTAGCACCAGGGTGAAATAAGAATTTACTGCAAAAGCAAAATTCTAACTTGTACATCCCAACAGAGAACTTTTCATTTCAGAGAGAACTTTTCATTTCAATGTAACAGTTTTGAGTCTACAACTATAATTTTAATGTAGGTGTCTCTATGATATCACTTTTTATTGTGGTTAAACTTAAAATTTTTTATTTAAAGTTTTTTAATTTCCATTTTTCTTTTTTTAAATTGAATTTCTAAGAAATTTATAACATTTCAAAAATGGTAGAAATTTTTCATGCAACTAGACTATGTTTATTTTGCTGGAAGTCAAAAATTCAATATTTGTTTTTTTTTATTAAATTGCTTAAATTGCATACATGATTTGTTTTTCTTGTAGTTTTTTGTTTAATTGTGAATTATGGCCCATGGTCAATATGGATGTTTCTGTTTGGCCTTCAGATAAATTTAAGTTTCAAACCTTTATTTTAAATGCTATCGGTTTGAAATTCAATTTACATAAGAGTTAAGCTTAAAGAATTCTTATACACCTTCCTTGCTTGCTTGCTGGATCATTTTCTATGAATGCTTGTTGTCAATAAAACACTGAAAGTAATTTGTAATTGATGTTAAGTTTACAATAAATTTGTTTAGCAAGCTTTTGGAAAATCATTAATAACAGTAAAGCAATGAATTTTAAACTGTAGTATATGATAATATTTCAACTTGCATGCAAGCAACTTAAGTTGAATTAGAGTTAAAATAATTGAATTTACGAGATTTGAACTAGGGCAAAATGAAACCTGGAAAATTGAATGTACTGTAAGAATTTTCTAGTTTTTACAGAACTGGTACAAAAAGGCATCTATATTTTAGCCTCCCCTGGCATTTGAAGACCCACTTAATAGACCATAAAATGTGGTCATTTTTCAGAGTCCCACATTCAGCCAATAAAAAAGTCACTTTCTAAGTAGCAAAGCTCAGCTAGATGTATGGTAAAGAGAACTGATAAGTGGTCTGTTGGAGTGGGATGCACACATCCAGTGACAATACACAAGGCTTCACTTAAGGTACTCTCAATGAGATAAGTTGTGTGTTGCTGCATGCAGTGTTGCCAGCAGCAGCCCATTCTGAGTCTGCAAGTTGCCTCAGAAATGTGATATGTTACAATGCTTTTTGCACAATGGTCACAGAACTGGAAAGATCAGTTAAGTTTTACCCCAGGATAAGTCAGAACTGGACAGAAAAGTAAGTTTTACATTGTTATTAGCTTTTAGCTTACTTTTGCCATCCAAGTTGTTTAAATGAATTGCTGCCATCAGCATCTTAGCATGACTAAGCTTCAACTTCCAAAGCTGAAAATCACTAAAATGTAGTGATGTCTTGACTTAGTCTCTCCAAGGTTTTCCAGTATCCAGAAGAATGTAAAAGTAGCAGATCAGTTGATATGCATACTTTCTGGAGATGGTGAAAAACAGATTGTATGCATAGAAGGAAGCCAAAACTGATGTCTCAAGAAAGTTGTTTCTTAATGGTGAAACTTGTTTTGCTTGCTATCATTGATAGTAAGGGTAAAACTTTTGTTCCAGATAGTTTTTTGATCATTTGGATCATAAGCATTTGGAAAAAGTCTTAGCAGCTTGCAGATTAAGTCATAATTCCATATAGTGTTGTATGCAGATTAAGTCAAAATTCCATATAGTGTTGTATGCAGCTGCCAGATCAACTAAACTTGCACAAACCTTCTTTTTAGTCTCAAAAAAATCCCTAACATTTTGTGTTAAGGGAATAACTTGATTTGAGGTTGACTTTGAAACCCAGCCTGCTTCCTGGGAAGCAATGGACCAATAATTTCTTAAACCTGAGCTTGAAGTAAATCTCTTGAAAATCCTGTAGGGAATAAAAAGCAGAAATATTTTGACTAAAATCAGAAATGAAATCGCTTAATAAAAGCAATGAAAACCATATCTAATCCTATAATTAACAATTAAATAGCAGCTTTATTAAATATAAATTACAATTTTGTTTTTTTTCCAAAAAATTGCTGATTTCTCAACAAAATTTTAAACATTGATGAATTTTAAATATTTGTAAAAATTTTAAGTTGCTTCTTATGGTTTTAAAATTTTGGGTTTTTATAATTGCCATGTTGAAGATTATGGCTGTTCATAGTTACAATGTCAAAGCAACAATAGTTTGATTTGAGTCTAATAATAAACTTCCTCTAATTTAGGGGTCACCACCTGCTGAATGTCAATGCAAGTTATTTTTAGTCAAATTTTTTGTCACAGCATTTATTGTATCTTAGTGAAAAGCATTTTTTCTAACTTTGATAGCAATTTTTTTAAACAAAAGCAAGGTAAAAATAATAAAAAGCTCTTTGCTTATGATCAAAAAAAAATATATATATAGATTGAGCTTTTGATCACAACAGCTTTTTTATATTATTTTTGTCTGTTTGTAGATTTTGTAGACTAGGTAGTCAGCCAGAATCTGACCCACATTTGTCATTGTTTCTTGCCATATGACCTTCTTAAAAGAAGTTAATGGTGCCTAAATTAATTTATCTTGACATCTTCAAAAGCTAATATGAATAGTTACTTTTTGACAGTTTCCCCAAATTTAACAACTTTAACATTGTTCCATAAATCAAGTGGATAAATAAAGATGTTAATGATGATGATGAACTTCAAAAAAATTATCAAAGAGAGGTTAAAAGAAAAAATCAGGTAGCCCAACAAATGCATATAAAGTCTTTTTATAAACATTTGGTGGTACAGAATTTGAAGATTGCTTGAAGTAAAAGATTTTGCTTCCCAAAGCTTTTCATCTGACACTCTTCAGGGGAAATCGTCAGAATGAAGTAGAATTGAAACCGAACTAATTTATAAAGGAAGAAAGTAGAGTTCTCATTGGCTGAAAGAGTCAACCAATGAGAGAAAGGTTAAGAAATTTTGAGAGAGTATACGAATTCTTTTTGCTTACACAGAAAAGGATTGAGAGATTTAATGAAAGTCGCTTCAAGAGCAGAAAGGTGAAAGGAAGAGCAACCTCGAGCGAGAATAGAAAATTTTTCGTTGCTGTAATGGAGGGCACATTGGGCGTTGTCAAGAAGATGTTGACCAATAGCGGATTCGTGAAATTGTTGTGGGCGTATGTTGTTTTTGCAAGAGCGGGAAAGACTTTGGCAGTTGGTCGAGGTACGAGGATTGGTGATGGATTTAGGAACGTGTTGTTTAATTCGCTCTTCTAGCCGTTGAGACGTGCGACCAACGTACCGACTATCGCAGTGGCACAAAAACTGGTAAATAACATTGCTGTGATGATGGGAAGGTAGCACGTCTTTCTTAATCGCTGGAAGGAGCTGTCGGGTGTTGAAAATAACACGTGGTTCGACGGAGAAAAAGCAGCGTTTCACAGCAGACGTAATCTGCTTTTCGAACCTCATCGAAACGTTTCCAATCCATGGGATGTGTAGGTAGACAGGGCACTTTTTTACTGTGTGGACCGGGTTAGAATTTATTTGTTGAAGTTTTCGCTTGAAAGCCGAATTGATTACACGTTCCGGGTAGCCATTTTCCAAAAGAATTGAACGAATTTTGCCAAGCTCTTGGTCCAGTTTGCTTTTAGAACAAATCATAAAAGCTCTGTGAACGAGAGTACCAATTAGATTGATTTTCCGTTTCTGTGGACTAAAAGAGTTCCAACGTAGATATTGGCCAGTGAAGGTAGGTTTCCTGTATACTGAAGTAAGAAATTCTGAATCATGCCTTTCTACTAACACGTCAAGGAAAGGGAGAGAGTGATTAGATTCCTTTTCATAGGTGAAGCGAAGTGAGGGATGGAGAGAGTTGAGCTGGATGAAGAAAGTCTTTTTAGTTTTAATTCTTCTTTCTGTTAAAACCAAAATTTTTAAAATATTGCAAAGATTTTTAAGTAATAAAAGGCTGAAAAAAAAAGGTTATACTATGCAATCAAGAAACAAATTTTTTTAAAAGTATGAATGGTTGCAGTATCTCTTACAAGAGAAAACAAAAAATGAAAATGATATTAAAGATCTGTTATCTTTGAAAGAGAAAGTTATCTATTAAAGTTATCTTTTAACACATTGACGGCAAAGGATGTAATAATATGTTCTTAATTTTCCTTTCTGTATGCTGAAGATGTATTAATACGTCTTTCAGCCAAGTTTGATTTCAATCATTTCAGTGTCTAGTATAATCGCCACATCTTTTCCTATGAAAATAACTAAGCTAAGTTCTTTTTTCTCTAGCCTCTAAAGGTTTTTTTGATGTTTTACTGGAGTTCTAAGCCATTGTAATTTTCACAGAAAAAACAAACAGCATTGGTAGAGATTACCGCACAGAATAAAAAGAAATAGACTATATGTTCATTATTATTTTTTTGCTGACAGTTTACTTGAAATCAGGTACAATGATAGAAAAGAGTGTAGGCCTACTACCCCGTTCTAATGTTTGAAAGTGTCATTGGAAGGAAGATGACTTGCAATTAGTTTGTTAGACTGTTTAGAGTTTACTTGGCTCTTACATTATCTCTATATTTATGCTGAACGTTTTTATTTTAGATTTTTTTACAGAGCTACTAAATTATCATGGCTACTAGAAAAAGAACTAAAAAGTAGGATTTGAATGATTTGGTTGATAATTTTGGATTGGTAGATTTATCTGAGGATGAACTCATAGATGACAATGATTCAAACAGGGAGAGCTACTTTAGTGATTCAGAATTTGAAAATGACACCAATACTATTGCTTATTTGCAATCAGCAGCTACAGCAAACACCAGTCTTAACTCTGTTCAGTCTGCTGGCAATACTAGTGATCCAACTTGCAATGAGAGCATGTTGGAACTGTTTAGCAGCGATGATAATTATGATACTGCCTCTGGACCTAATTTTGCTGACCACAACTGGAAATCAGTAGAACCAACTTGCACATCTCCATCAGATACCAATTTTTTTGAACCAAGTGGCATAAGCAATTCTGTCACTCTCAACAAAGAGTCATTGCCAGTGAAATTTTTTTGGTGCTTGTGACCAAGCATATAATAAAGATTATAATCACAGAAACAAATAGGTATGCTGAGCAAGTGATAGCACATTCAGTAATGACTGCAAAAATCAGTTGCTTCAAAAAATTCCATAGTGAAGTCTGCATTTGAATGTGATAAACCAGTCAGCATACTAATTCAAACAACACAATATTGATTTTTAAATTTGCAAACTTGAACTGCTTTTTTTACTGATCTTATTTTGCTTGATTGTTTCATGATTGTTTGAATGTAATTTTATTACAAAGCAGGGTTTGCTTTTTTCAGTTTTCAGACAAATCGGCAAAATATGTGAAATATGTGCTTTTATGATAAGACTTATTAGTGAGTAGTGAGAAAACGTTGCCACCATTAATGTGTTAAAGAGAAGAAAACAAAAAACAAAAAGTGCAAAAAAAACAAATACAATACTGTTTATGCTATTCACATGTAACACTGTTGCATTGGCCAAAAAATAAAAAATTCTTTAAAATAATATACTTTTTCTTTAGACCCTTTTGGTCTCTTGGCTTGGTTGTTCCTCCCACCAATAATTATACCACATTCTCTGGATATGGCTCAGATGTGTATATTATTTTTCTTAACTTCTTTCTATTTATTTTAAACAAAATATTTTTAGTTGCTTCCTCCTTATTTACAACTTTTATCTCTATTTGCATTATAAGTAATTTTGGGTTGATTGATAAAAAACAAACTTTTTTTCTATTTGCACAATTTTTATTTTTATTTGCATTATCAGCACAAATATTTTCATTTGCATAGTCAGCAATTTAATTGAGTGGTAAGAGCACCATGATTGTAATTGACATTGCCTTGGTTCAAAACCTAATCATGTCATCCTATTGTGTCCTTGGGAAAGACACTTTGTGGCACTTTCCCTTGCTTGATGGTCTTGGCAAGCAATTCTAAATATTAGTCATATTTCTATAAAACCAAAATAACAAATTTCAACCACACAGCAATATCTTGGTATCTTGAAGTGCCTCCATTGCTTTCCAACAAGTCAATAGGATAAATATAGTGACGAAATAAATAAAACTATTTGCATTATAAATAATTTTGGGCTGATTGATAAATAAATAAATTAAAAAAAAAACTCTCTAGAATCTGCTTCAACTCATCTGTTCTACAGGAATTTTGTCCAAATACACTTTTTTCCAAGAATTTTGTCCAAGAACTAAGTAGGGATTCCCAACCTGTGGTACACAAAGTCTTCCAGGTGGAACATGAGTAACTTTTAAAATCTAATAAATTTAGTTGTGGTCTTTTATTGTTATTTTATGTATATTATTCTTTTGTTGAATGTCTGGTAAGAAATGGTATGTGTTGTACAAGATCGAAAAAAGGTTGGGAACCTCTGCACAAGAGAGTAACATTTTGTAAAAAATTTTTCCTGATCATTAATTTATTTTTAAATTTTTTAATTAATTTTGTCTGAAAGTGTGTCATGTCCTGATGAGTCCTGGTAAGGATGAAACAGGCCTGTCACCAATTGTTTGTTTATTGACTTGACCATCCTTACTTAATGTTTAATTTTGCAAAGCCACATCCTACACAAATTTTACAAAATTTATTATGGCCTGCTTGCAATCTTTTAAATTGGGAATGCAGCCCACAATTGCAATTAAGTTTCCCATCACTATGTTATTAAAATCATTGAGCATTATTCTATCAAAGTCATGCAGTTTAGTTACAAAAGCAATGATATAAAAGGTTTAATTTAAAGATACTTTGATAAAAAGTGAAGCTAAAATCAAACTTACTTATTAATATATTTAATACAATCACAATATATTGGTAAAACAAGCTGAACAAAAGAAATACACTCAATAGACCTCCACACTATGTTAAGCTACAAACTTAAGCTAATGTATTACAAACCTGCAATCTTAAATGAAAGCATGAAACAAATAATAGCAAAAAAATAATCATGATCCAAATCGCAGGAAAGTTGGAAAAAATACAAACAAGAATCAATACAATGGATGAAGATAATTTCAAAAAATATCTGAAAATTATTGCATAACAGGTTTTGTAGCATGGTGCTAACAGTTTGAAAACTTTAACACAGAAAATTGAAAAAAAATTACATGATACTTTTACACAGAAGCTACTAGACAAATCAAGGTTTTTATTATTAAGAATTTACTGCTAATATGACTAAAAGCCTTTTTTGTGCTCATTTCATACTCAAAAGTTTGTCATGAGTTTACAGGAAACACCTCTGCAACACTGTGCATGTGAAGATAACCACTAGTTGGAACAGAAACAAACCTAGTGCAATAGCAAATAAAATTGGTTAGTGTGATGATTGAACCTGCATATACTGCATAGGAGTTCAAAATTGACACCTAATATACTAACCAGTTTGCTACCATAATAAAATAAATCACACATTCATGTGTTATAAACTATAAATACTACACACAATCATGTGTTCCAACAACATTTGGCTTAAAAAGTCAACATCCTTGATTAATAATAACATCATAAAAGAATACAGATTTTATTTAGTTTAAAAAAAAGTCTTAACAGTTTGTTATGCTTATCAATTACCAGTAGCAGGCAGTGATCAATAAAGTTAAGGTTTAAAATGTGCTGCTGAGGTACAATATGCTTAAGTACAATATTACAATAACAGTTGGTAAGTACAATATGCTACAAAGTGCAAAGTAACAACCAACAAGTTTCAACAGAAACACATCAAAAAAATCAAATTAAAGCAAGTAATAATTCTTAACAAACCAACACCAGATATTTAAAAAAAAAGCATTTTCAAGAATGAACTATTTAAACAGTTAATCTCATAACAAACTATTAGAGCCAAATCACTTTATGATAAGTCTATTTTTTTTTAATATAGTGTTAGTACTTTGTTTTTAAATGGGTATTAAAAAAGTATTATAAACTGGGTTGCCAGATCAAGTTTTCAAAAACAGCCAAACAGATTATCAAAAGAAGCCACATAACAAAAAAAGCTAAACTGTTTTTTTCAGCATTAATGTCTTAAATTTAAGATGAAGACTAAAAAAAAAAAAGTCATGACCTTCAATAAGTGTCCAAAATCTCTATTTCTGTCACAAACTTAAGGTAAAGACAATTGATGAATTAGTAAACAATGAAAATTCTAACACCTTAGCTCACAAACTTCAAATATTTAGAAAAATATACCAATTTACACTAATAAGAGTTTGATTCATAAAAAAGGCCAAACATTAAATTTAAAAACCAAACATCTTTAAAAAAAGTTCTCAGATTTGGCTTTAAAAAGGCCAATATGGCAACCCTGATTATAAAGATTAACATAACATAATTGCAGTTTTGTATTCAAACTTTTTCTGCAAAATATCAGCTCTTGAATAAAATTTTCTTGTGAAGAATTTAATAAAACTTTATTGAAGTTTTATTCAATTAATGACCAACTGCAATTTTACAGCATTCAAATTATAATTGCAGTATTTTTATGAGGATACTACACTTAAAAAATTGCATTTGAAATTAATCAAATAAATGTTTCAAATTAAAATTCTAATAAACTCTTTCAATTTTCAAGTGGTTTTTATATTTCAATTTATTATAGAATGAATTTTAATAAAATGTATTAATTATACAACTTAGAATGTAAATTTTGAAAAATTCAAAAGAACACTGCTTTTGATGGAACTCATTTTTTTCTCAATCATTATGATTATGTATTTGTAAATAATACCTGATAATTAATAATTTATTTTCATATACAAGTCACATTTTTACCATATACAATTGAATAGTTTTAATTACAAATCAATTGTAATTGAGAGAAATAGAACATGTACTGTATATAATTTAAAATATTTGGTAAATGCATAAATGAAATGTTTAATATGAAATTTAGTATAGTTGCCATTCAATAAAACAAGTTAAAAGCAGCTTTACTGGCAAGGATGGCCACAAGAGTCATTCTCTCTATCCTTACACTTCTCAACCACTAGAAATTGATGAGGAATTTGAAGACACAAATAATCAAGATCCTCTTCAAGGATAACTTTACTCTCATGGATTTCTTTGACATATTTTACATAGTATTGTTGGGTCTAAACAATATAATTCATATATTTTAATTTTGAAATAAATTTAATTTAATTACACTGTAAAATATTTAATTAGTTATATCTTTATTAATAATAATATTTAATTACTATTAACTAAAATATTACTAAATATTGTAAGTATTATTAATAAGAATATTATCATTTAACTATTCAATTTTAGCTAATAATAATATTTTATTAATCAAGATAAATTTAATTTTTATACTTGTAATTGGTTACTCTTCACAAAGGTAAACCTTAACAACAAATAATGATTAACAATAAACAATATGCCAGTGCTTCTCAACCTTTTTTGTGGCAACCCAATTTTTAAGTGAAAATAGACAGCAAAGCTTTGGCAACCCAATCTTTTTTTGCAGACTTTATTGCAAGCATAAAAATCAATATTTTCATTCTAAAAACATAGTGATTTCTCAAAAAAAAGGTCTTCAATTTTTATCCCAAAATGTAGTGATTTCTAAAAAATTGTCTTCACTTTAAATGTCTTGGATTTCTTGATTTTTGTCCCTAAAAAGTAATGATTTAACTTTTACTCAATTGCAATTGTCGGTGACCCACTTTTGGGTCATGACCCAGGGATTGAGAAGCATTGTATTATACAGTTGAATCATCAATGAAAGAAAAATTTGTGTAACAATGTATCATTGAACAGCACAATTGCATGTAACAGATTTTGGCAATTTGTTAAACCCTTTAACTGCATAATTAAAACTTCACTAATCATTTCTCAGTGTGTAATAAAAACGTGCCTTGCTTTTTAAATCAACTCTCTTCTTGTTGTTGCCAACTGTGTAGGGAATACCCTATTAATCTGTTCTGAGATCTGCCAAACAGACAGGATTTTGAAAATTCTCTTTAAGGCCAATAATTCAAACAAAAAATAAATTACCAACATGATCCAATAAATTTACTATTATTGGATGCACTTGTTTTTAAAACTAAACTTTAGTTTTTATATTTGAAAAAAATGTAAAAAAAATGTTACAAAAACCATTTTGTTTGCATTTATTTGTGAACAAACATTTTCAAAAATGAAATGTGTGAAGTCAGAGCATCAAATAAGACTGACTGATGAACATTTAAAGGCAATTTTCTTGGCTGGCTGCACCAATATCAAACCAAATCTTGATGACATGCTCAAAAATAAATGACAGTTTCATAAATCTTACTAAATTAATTTTTTGTATTGATTTTGTTTGTTATACTTGTCATTATTTGATTTATAAAGTTTCATACCGTACTTTATTTGTATCCAGCCTGCTTTTGTCAGTCCTCGCAGTTATCTGCCCCTTTATTAAAAAAGTTTGTTAACCCCTGATCTAAAATAATAATCATCTCTAAAGCAGTTCGACTTGATGATCACATGAACTTTTGTGATGGTAAGTTAATCAATAAAAAAAGTAAATTAAGCCTTACTATCCTAACAAGGACTTGATTGGAAATTGGAAAAAACTTGTCAAATCTTGATCGAATTAGTCTCCATTGTAAAATAAAAAATTCCTAAAAACAATAATTTTTATTTTGATGATTGTAAACAATTGAAAGGCTTAAAAATAAAAATATAAACAAGTTTGAAATAAATTTTATATGTTAGAAAATATTACAGGTACTTATCATCAAAACAACAGCTTATAAAAACTCTGGCAACATATGACACCCAGCAGCTGGTAAATGCTAAAACAGTAAATGTTACCATGGGATTAAAATTTGGATTTATAACGTTAAATTTTACAATGGAGTTAGGTTCAGAATTAAGGTAAAAGTTAAAGTTAGAGTTTTCATTAGTGATGGGACGATTAATTGGAATTGTATCGAAATAATCGGAATATCGGGGGTTTTCCAAAGTATCGGGAATCGGAGCTGTATAATTCAGACCCGATTCCGATACCAAAACGATTCTTTAAATATACAGGGAATAAGATAAAAAGTAGCAACACAGAACTGTGCTGGGGTGTTCATGAAATGTTCCTAAAATTTCTTCACCCTTTCTTTACCATTTTTCAATCAATCAAGCTAATTCCAACTGTAAGGTATGTAACCATTCGACGGGACAAATTCGTCGGCAAGCCAATTCGGCAGAAAATTAAATAATTTTGATTTAAGTTCACTAGCGTTAAAGCGACATAAAAAAGTTTTGTTATGTCACTAAGGCAATATTATATTATAATTTATTTTTTATATGCAAAACTTATAATCACCATTGTCGCATTTTTAAAAGTAAACTGTGATACCAAAACTTGCTTTTACTATTGTTGTTCAGCTGATAAAAGTAAAAATTCACATTAAAAAATTATTGAATGCATTACATTTAGGTATGTTCCTAGCCGAATATTACTTTATAGGAATTTACAATGGGTTAATTTCAATTATTGAAGTTAAAAAAAATGTGTTAATTCTGTAATAAATAAATTTGTGAACCAAAGTCGTTTAACATAGCATGTTTTTTTGATTTTCTACAAAAAAGTACAACAACGTACTACATAAATGACAGCTTTCAAGTTTTGCAAACGTACAAAACTTATAACATCATAATAAGTATTATACAGTATATAAACATTTTTCTACAAATTTATTTTGGTCGGCACGCATGGCCCATGAGAAAACTACTCAATGAAGATTAAGTCAAGAGTGGTTATTATGATAAACTTTTAAACTAGAAACCATGAATATTATTTTAACAGTTTGTTTCATCTATTAGGCTCTTCAGAAGTCAATCAAAAATCTAAAAACAAATACCAAAAGGAAAGATTAACAAAGCAATAAAAAGTTGGCAAAAGAACTGAAAAACAACAAGAAAAATACCGCAAAGATCAAATAGTTAAACCAGTTACAAATCTTTTTAGATTAAATTTCAATGGATAAATTTTTTTCTGTTGCTTATGCTGATGTTACCAAATAACAAATAAATTTATTAGACAAGCACAGCACCTTAAAAATGTTATTAAGTAATTAGAGATTTTTTTTATGCGTTCTATTAATCCAATAAATTTATTTGTTATTTGGTAACATTTTGTTGGTAAATTTAGTCGTTACCAAATAGAAATTTATTGGATTAATAGAACGCATAAAAAAATCTTTAATTATTTTAATAGATTTTTATGGTTCTCTGTTTGTTTAATAAATCTCTTCATTATTTGGTCGTTGTCATCATTTGAAGGGCATCCACTACAGGCCAGACACAAACAGGACTGGGGCCGAGGGTTTATCCTTTTACTACCCCAGACTGCTGCACTGCCTGAATCAGATGCTGGGAGTGGTGTTATTAAGCCAGCATCGAGTTTCATCATCCAAAACCGTCAGACCTCATGCTCCATGTGGTGCCTGATGTATAGGGCATGATGTTAATACATGGTCTGCAGTTTGCTTAGAGGTGCCATACTCGCAATTCGGTGAAGGAGCGAGACCCCATTTGTGCATGGACGAATGGAATCGCCCAACACCAGTCTGCAGGCGGTTGAGCTTAACCCAAGTTGCTCGGGGCAAGCCCATCCCAACAGGCCTGGCACTGGTCTCAGCCACAAAAGCACGGAGCCTGGAAACATTTTTGCAGTACTCCATTTTCCATTTGTGATTTGTCCATTCAGAAGCACGAATGCCAAGTCTGGCAAGATTGTCCAAAAGATTCCGCATAGCTGGCACAAACGGGCATCTGGATCTTAGTCTCACTTGGCCAGTATCTGAGGACCCACTTAAAAGACCATACAAGATATGATCTTGGTCCAGAGATCCACAGTGAGCCAAGGAGAGTGTCACTCCCATTCGGCAAAGCTCAACTGGCTGGATGCCTGAAAATACAGGTAGGTGGTCCGTTGGAGTGGGACACAGGCATCTAGTAATTATGCGCAAGGCGTCGTTCAAGACACTGTTGATGAGGCGAGTGTGAGGACTGCAACACCAGACTGGCGCACAGTACTCAGCTGTTGAGTAGACTAGAGATAAGGTAGCTATGCGTAGTGTTTTAGCACCAGCACCCCATCCCAAGCCCACGAGTCACCTCAGCAGTGTGACGCACAAAGATAGTTTTTTGCAAAATGCCACTAAGTGATGACGAAACGTGAGCGATCTGTTCAGTTTTACCCCAAGATAAGTAGGGGTTGGACAGAACGGTAAAAGTCTACTATTGTTGTAGACCTTTAGCTCACGTTTGGCCTATCGATTATTTAAGTGAAAGGTTGTCGTCACCGTCTTAGTGTGACTGAGCTTCAACCTCCAAGTCTGGAGATACGCTGAAAGTGTAGACATGTCTTGGCTTAAGGTCCCTTTCAAGTCCTTCCAGTTTCCAGAAGAGTGCAACAATGCTAAATCATTAGCATAAGCAAACTGTCTGGAAATCATGGAAGGAAGATCGTACATATAGATGTTAAATAGGAGGGGAACCAAGACTGATCCCTGAGGAATGCCGTTTTTAAGACGGCGTAGCCTGCTTTGCTTGCTGTCACCGGTGGTAAGGGTGAAACTTCGATTTCGGACAAGCTCCATGATCATTCTGACCATGTGCTTGTCTGGAAGTAGTCTCAGCAGCTTGCAGGTAAGGCCATGGTGCCAGACAGTGTCATAAGCAGCTGTCAGATCGATAAATATGGCACTGGCCCTCTTTTTAGCCTCAAAAGAATCCTTGATGTTCTGGGTTAGCAGAACAACTTGATCTATGGTTGACTTCCCACATCAGAACCCAGACTGCTCTTTAGGGAGCAGTGGATCGATTAATGGTTTAACGCGGGCATAGATAAGCCTCTCGAGGATTTTGTAGGGGACACAGAGCAGAGATATTGGTCGACAACTTTTTGGGTCCCCCAACAGGCTTTGCTGGTTTGGGGATCGTGACCACAAGCGCTCTTCTCCAGATCTTGGGAATTTTGAGTCGGCGCCAAACAGGAAGAAAGGAAGTCATGTAATCAGGACTTCAAAGCAGCTCTGGCATGGAGTATAAGCTCGGGGCAGATGGAATCAGAACCCGGAGCTTTACCTGGTTTTAAATGTTGAAGGGCAGTAGCAAATTCTCTCTGTGAAAAATTGTCAGAGATATTTACTGCGTCTGGTGTTGTGGCCCTCTAAAGGTCAGACACTTCTTGAAAGACAAGTCGAGATGACTTGCGGTCAACAGCCTCATATTTCCCATTTCTAACCAGCTGAGATGCAATAGCATCGGCTGAAACAAGACAGTGATGAGGAGAGTGTCGTGACCTACCAGTAAGATTGTTCAAAGTACTCCATGCTTTTCGACTAGAGTGTGAGAAATCAATGCTCCGAACTGCTTCGGACCATCGATGCCTCTGCTTTCTGTCAAGCTTGGCAAGCAGAACTGTATCAGCCAAACTTGAATCATCTCCCTGAAGAGACTGCAGAAAGGTTTTATAGAGGGATTCACACTCTGCATCCCAACACGGAATATAGTTATTTTGATACCCGCGTGGAATAGTCTTTTTGGCTGCTTTCTTAATGGTGTTACAGAAGTCCTGGTAAGTTGCATCCACATCAAGTGAATCAGGCGGCAACAAAGTCTTTGCGAATTTACAGTATTTGTCAAAGCAATGCAGTGACTCCATTTGGCCTTGCGGAAGTTCCATCGCTTAACAGGCATGCTTGGCACTGCCATAGCAAACCTTGGTGGTGTAATAAGCGATTTGGTAACATCAGTGTAAGCAACGGAAAAAAAACTTACCCATTGAAATTCAATCAAAAAGATTTGTAACCCGTTTAACTGTTTAATCATTGCATATTTTTCTTGTTGTTTTTAAGTTCTTTTGCCGATTTTTATGTTTTTTAATCTTTCCTTTTTGTATTTTTTTTCAGTTTAGAACCAAAAACTGGAGAAATGCTTGTGTTTTTGCACTATAATTTGCGAGTGCTTCAATTCGACTATGATTAAATGCATAGGCTATTTTTATTATTAATTAAATAAAGTGTATTTTCATTAAAATGGAATTATTTCTATTCTTTTATTTACATTGTACTGTGAACTCAATATTACAACTTTGAGTTGTTAAAATGGAATTATTGTTAGATGTGTTTCTGTAAAACTTTCCCAACACATTGTTACTTAGCATATTGTAAAGGATAGCAAGATGATAAACTTTCCTAATCAATTTTCAACTTATATCTGAATTAGATATATTAATACTTGCAGTGGTGGATATTCAGGAGCCTGAGGCAAGAGTTTTCAAAAATTGATGTTGTCTGAGAAAAAAAGAGGTCTGATCTTGGCTTACATATTTTTCTCTGAAACTCATGGTGGCCCCTAAAAAAAAAAGGTCTTCACTTTGATTTCATCTCTTATTTCCCTATTTTTCTCCCAAAATCAGGGTCTTCTCTAAAAAAAAAAGGTCTTCACTTCCATTTGCTCTCAGTTTTCCCTATTTTTCTCCCAAAATAAGGGTGATCTCTAAAAAAAATAGTCTTCACTCGGAATCGTTCTCTGAACAAACATCTGCAGCAGATTCAAAACTGTATGTGCTATTTTTGAGGGAGGCCTGAGGCGACTGCCTCATTTGCCTCACCCAATATCCACCACTGAATACCTGGCCACATTAATAGTAATACCTATATGTAATAATAGCAAGGAATCGGAATCGTATCGAGAATCGTATCGGAAATCGGGATAATTGGTTAGAATCGGAATCATATCGGAATCGTTAAAAATTTTGGTATCGTCCCATCACTAGTTTTCATTACTGTAAATTCTTAAGGAAAATTTTATTAACTACTGGTAGCTTAAATTTTACCACTGTAAATTCTTGGTAGAGTTTTTTGAAATAAAATTTATCAAATCAAGCAGATAAAACTCATCAAAAATCAGTGGACAGCTTCTTGCAGTTGTCTTCTGATTTTAACAAGTGTAATTCAAAATAACAAAAAGAAAATTTAATCATAGAAACTTGAACATTGAATCAACTGTGGTTCAATAAACTGTCTTTTTGACAAACTGTTTTGATTAGCTATTGTTACAATAAACTGTTATTCAACAAACCATGGCTCAATAATTGTCATAATACTGACCATATACTACACTGTCTATTAAGTGGGTTTTGATGTCTGCCAGGAGAGGGGAGATTTCTACAATCATTTGTGCCAGCTTAACTAAAACTACTAAACAATCTCATTTAACAAGGCATCCTCACAGCCCAGTGGACAAATTATAAATGGAACACCAAGTACTGTAAAAATTTAAGATGCAGATTCTACGGACAAAATCATTATAACTTCTCAAACTAACCTTTTAAGTGGCAGTCACCTTATTTCAACTTTAAACAAGCATGGTGGTCACCTAATTTTTGGCTTTTAGCAAGTGTAGCACTAAACTTATTTCAGCCATGCTATCTCATCATGCCATAAGAGTTTCTTTATACATAACTGAGTACCGTTAGTTTGAAAATAGCTCTTTATACCAACATTTATCTAACTTCACTGCACTGACGAGACCTGAAAGGTCGAAACAGTACTGTCTGCAGTTAAATATATATTCTATATTAGTAAAAGTGGCAAGACTGTCAATAAAGAGCTCAATGAAAAACAGAGCAGTAAATTAAGTTAAATTACAAAAGCCACATAGAGAATTTTGTTAAAACATCAACAGTCTGTTTTGCCTTTTTGGCTATCAGGAGGTGATTCTTATTCTATTTCAATTCTTATTCTATTCTATTTAAATAAGAATCACCTTCTGATGAGCCAAAAAGGCAAAACAGACTGTTGAGGTTTTAATAAAATTCTCTATGTAGCTTTTGTAATTTAATTCATTCTATAATATTTATAACTAAGTAAATTTCATACCACAAAATTTATTTTAACATTAATTTTATTTGCCCCAACAGGCTGCTTCACCTGCCTAGGCACATCAAGAAAAAAATTAAAAATCTGAAAAACAAATAAAATGAAAAAATGCAAAGCAGTTAGATGACAGCAAAAAAAACATTAAACAACAACATGACAACTATAACTGCAACATTAATCAATAAATAATTTATTGTCAAAAACAAAAGTTTTTCACATAGCTTGCACTATTGTTTGAAAATAATGGATAATTTAATAACATCTGCATTAAAAAATGTGTTAAAATTCTTGATTAAATAGACTGCACTGGAGAATGCATTAAAAAAATAGTAATTTTCAAGATACAAATTAAAATTAAAATATTAAAATAGAAATGCTGCAGAAACTTTATAGTATACAAAGCATCCTAAAAAAATTATAAAACAAACAAATTCTATTATGGAAGTTGTGAAGCAACATTTAAATTTTGGCACAACAATCATAACTAATTGTTTAAAGCAGTGTGGTCCAACTACGGGCCCGCGGGCTGCATGCAGCTCGCAGATAGAATTTGTGTGGCCCGCGGAACCATTTTACAGAATTTAAGTCTTGTTGATTGTAAGCGGCGGCAACCTTCTATAACAAGGCATGGCAAGCTAATGGGACAGAATCTAGGGTTGATTGAGACCGATTCCAAGTGAAGATTTTTTTTTTTTTTAGAGGACACCATGATTTTGAGACAAAAATAGGAATAATCAAAGACTGATTCCAAGTGAAGATCTTTTTTTTTTAGAGGACACCATGATTTTGAGACAAAAATAGGAGTAATTGAAGGCTGATTCTAAGTGAAACAATATCTATCTGGCTGAGGCCCACAAGCTCAAACACTTTCGAAAAGTGGCCCGCAAGAGTGAAGAAGTTGGACCACCCTGGTTTAAAGGGTATCAGGCCACTTTCTCCTTGGTCATATGCTAGGGTTGCCATACCCTCTTGAAAATTCTGGACATTTCTGGAACTTTAGAAAAAATTCTTCAATGTCCAGAATTTTAAAAGCTTCAAATAAAATTTTAAAATGAGATTAAAAGGAAATGAAACTTGTATGTTTGTTTCCTTCTGTTGGTTGAAGGCTTATTTTTAGACAACACTATGATTTTGGCTCAAAAATAAAAAAATTCTGAGACTCATTCAAACGGAAGATCTTTTTTTTGGTTTCCATCCCAGAATCCCAAACAATTTTATTTTGACTGCCCCTACAAAATTTTTTTGGCTGGTATGCCTATGTCTGTCTGGAATTCTGCCTATTTAGATATGGCAACCCTATCATATACCCCTCTAGTATTGTTTCATTTTGGTCATATGGGGGATAAGTGGTTAGTATGTGACCAAAAGGAAAGTGACTGGGGGTATATGACCAGGGAGTAAGTGTCCTAGAACCGTTTAAAGACAATAGAAAAATTAGTCCTGGAAAGTAAAACAATCATCAAATCAATACAAATAAAATGGAAAATAAAACACCATATTAATGAGTATCAGGAAAATTGCAACTACAGGGTGGGGCAAAAGTCCTGTTACAAAATTTTATGTCAATTTTAGTACTAATAAATTTAACTAAAAAGCTAAACTAGCTTTATCAATTTATTTAAATATATACCCAGTTCTTGTTTTTCAGAAAATTTTTAAGTATACACTGTGCAATGTTGCTAGAATTAAAAAGAAAATTCATTATTGAGCACCACAAAAAAGGATTTAGCCCCACAGAAATTTTTAAACTAGGAAAAAAATTGAAATCAACCGAATGCTGATCAAATGAATGATTGATCGATTTGAGAAAATACCCTCAATCACAGACAGACCTCAATCAGGACGCCCTCGCAACAAGAACACCTAATCTGATTAAAAGTGTAAAAGAAAAAATCAGACGTAATCTGAGGAAATCGATAAGAAAAATGGCAAAGGAATCAAAAATATCACCAAGAACTATACGCAGAATTTGTCACGATGATCTTAAGATGTCACCCTAAAAGCTGCAAAAGAGACAGCTCATTTCAGAGGCCACAATTGAAAAGAGACTGGCAAGAAGCAAACTATTGTCGAAACGACTCAAAAATGGCATGCTGTAAAATCTTATCTTTACTGATGAAAAGTTATTCACTGTGCAACAGGTGCACAATCACCAAAATGATCGAGTTTTGGCAAAAACCTTAGATTCAATCCCTGCCAATACAAGGAAAGTCTTCACAACACAAAAACCTGCTTCAGTAATGGTGTTGACAGCAATTTTTGAAAAGGGGAAATCCCCTCTGGTTTTTGTACCCTCGGGGGTTAAAATTAACAAAGAACTTTACATAAAGAATATTTTAGAGGGGCTTTAATACCATGGTGCAAATCTCTATATGGTGAAGACAATTGGACACTACAAGATGGAGCAACAAGTCACACAGCTTGGGTGACTCAAGTGTGGTGTGAAAACAATTGCCCCACCTGGATTAGTAAAGAGGAATGGCTTCTTTCTTCACCTGATCTCAACCCTCTAGATTATTTTTTATGGTCAATTCTTGAGAGTGAAGCCTGCTCTAAACCCAGCCCTAGTATCGAAGCTCTGAAGTTAAAATTGATGAAAACATGGGAGAAAATTCCCATGAAAATAGTGCGTGCCTCCATCAATGATTTCTCCAGAAGACTCCGCGCTGTAGTAAAGGCTAAAGGAAAGCATTTTGAATAAAGTTTGTGTGAAATTGTTTGTTGGTATGAGTCTTGAATGTTTGCAAATTTAAATATTGAAATAAAAGCTTTTTTCAAAATATGTTTGTATTTTATCTTGTAACAGTATTTATGCCCCACCCTGTATTTCATGCTGATTCCAAAAAATTACTAAATAAATGCTCCAAGTTGGTCTCTAAATGTCAACATTGAAGTAAATTTAAGTTACATAGTTTTAACCACATTTGCAGCTAATATGTTTACTAGTTCATGCACACACTTTAGCATATTTTCACACCTCGTCTTTACCCACTTTCTTGATCAACAAATACAACAACCTACCTCTACACAACACACTTATTTAGCTACCAATAATCTTAAATTATAACTGGTAAAATTTTTTTATTATTTTAATTTGTATTCTTAAAACTGCTATTTTTTAAAATGTATTTTTTTAAAAACATCTTTCTACAGCATTTTTATTGCAGTCTATTTAGTCAAAAATTTTTACTTTTTATCTGGAATTTTAAATTTATCTATGATTGTTAAACAATAGTAGAGCAAGCTATATGAAAAACTTTGTCTTAGGCAATAAAATATATTCATTGATTGATATTACAGCTGTAGTTCTCTTGTTGTCTCACTTTTTTTTTGTTAAGATCCAATCGCTTTATTTAAACTGTAGTTGTATTTTTTTATTTATTTGGTTTTTAGAGTTTTCTGATGATCCTAGGCAGGTGAAACAGTCCATTGGGGCAAATAAAATTAATGTTAAAATAAATTTGGTGGTCTGAAATTTACTTAGTTATTTATAACCAATCTAACTTTAACCAAAAAATTTTTTTTAAAACTTTTATTCTTTGATAATAAGTATCAGAGAATATATACTTTATCTATAAACAAGGTATGGAGAAAGTTTCCAATCATATAAAAAATTGAATTCATCAATTTATTGTAATTGAAATAAACAAAGCTTGTGGTACAAAATGTAAGTCTTCCCATAAACATTTTATTGTCATTTTTTGATGTGACTGCCTTTAGCTTGAATAACCTGCTTAAGTCTCCCTCTGAAGCTCTTCACTGCAGTACAAAGGATATATTGAGGAATTTTCTTCCATTCCCACTGAGCGTCAATATTTTGTGGGTGGTAGAACAAGCCTCTTTTTCCAAAACTGACCAGATGCAAAAACCCTAGAATTTAAATCAGAAGACAAGGCAAGCCATATTTCTTTTTTGCAGAAGGCTAAAAAATGAGCCTCAGACCACTCTTGAACCATTCTGTTGAAATGTCAAATGCTCATTTTTGAAATGTTTCTTCATTTAAGCAATTGTGGTTGTCAAAATATCCAAGATGTATGAGTTTGCATTTACTTTGGCCCCCTCTCTCACAAAAATGAAAGATCTCCAATTCTCAAAGATAGCAACCAATACTGTTACAGAGACCAGTTTTTGGAGACAGTAAACAGCTTTACATGAATCAAGAATGCTATCGTAACTCTTCCCTAAAATTCTGACATTCCGAAAGTTTAAACTTGGCTTTTACCACAAACAGTTTTTCATCAGAGAAGTTGATTTCCCAACATTCATGCCACTCTTCAGCTGATTCAGGAAAACCTTGGCTCTTCTGCTTCTTTTTCCTTTAGTGATGCTGTGAGCTGGTGTTGCTTCCTCAATCTACAAGGTGACATCTTGAGATTCTTTTCCTAATTGTCCTTACACTTTTTCACTAATTTTCATTTCCCTAGCCATCTTTTTTATTCTTCTTTTGGAGTCCCTCCATACCCTCTTCTTAATGGCCCTAATTTTCTTAGGTAGGTGTACAACATGGACCCAAAAAATACCTGGTTTATCTCCATCTTCCATGCCTGGGAAATGTTTTAACCAAATTTGAAAGGAAAATTAAATTTACTACAGCCATTCAGCATTGCTACTTTGCTGTTGAAGCACATGTTATTTTTACAACCAGGTCTCTTCTTTCCACAATCAAGAAGGATGTACAGGGTGTCCGTAAAGTCTCTTTACAATTTAAACAAATTATTACAAAGTGAAATGATGAGATATCGCAATGAGGGTTGTTCTATGTTAATTAGTATTTCATAAAGTTTTTATTGACACTAAAATTTATTGTTTCAGATAAAATTTCTTAATTAAAATTTCTTATGTTTAATGATTGAGTTAAAGGAACTGAACCCCCATAAAATGACTACTCCTCAAAAAAAGTGCAATGTGTATCCTGGTTCATTGAGACAAAATCAGATGTTCAGACCCAGCGAAACTACAGAAGTAAGTATGGAAAAGACCCTGTGCACTGTTGAACGTGGTAGTTCCAATTGTCTGGCAGCAGTACAGATGGACTTCATAGAACATTGAAACGCTTGCCTTACATGCTCAATGTTTTCTTCAGATGTTCTTGGTCACCCACTCCTCCTTGTATCGAACACTGTCCCTGTCTCCATAAATTTCTTGTGCCATAAAGGAATTGAAGGATGTGATGGTGGGTCTCTTGCATACTTACTCTCCATCAACATCGGAGATCGAGTGGTTGTATGTGCATGTTGATGGTTATAAAATAGTCAATGTCTACAAACCTCCACCAACACAATTGCAATCTCTGGATCTCCCAGTGTTTCCTCACCCATGTCTTTATTCTGGTGATTTTAACTGTCATTATGTTGTTTGGGGTTATGATGATAACAGTTTGGATGGTGAGTGCTTGGTTGGCTGGGCAAGTACTTCTGCCGGATAATCACATGGTCACAATGATTATGGAGCTTGTCCAAAACCAAAGTTTCATCCTTACTACTGGTGACAGCAAGCAAAGCAGGTTATGCCATCTAAAAAACAACCTTCCTCAGGGATTGGTCTTGGCTCCCCTCCTATTTAACATCTATATATATGATCTGGCTTCCATGATTTCCATAAAGTTTGCCTATGCTGATGACCTAGCATTGTTGCACTCTTCTGGAAACTGGAAGGACTTGGAAGGGACTTTAAGCCAAGACATGTCTACACTTTCAGCATATCTCCAGTCTTGGAGGTTGAAGCTCAGTCACACTAAGATGGTGACAGCAGCCTTTCACTTATATAACACAGAAGCCAAGTGTCAGCTAAAAGTCTATAACAATGATAGACTCTTACCGTTCTGTCCAACCCCTACTTATCTTGGGGTAAAACTGGACAGATTGCTCACGTTTCATCACCATCTAGTGGCATTATGCAAAAAATATCCTTGCACATCACACTGCTGAGGCAACTTGTAGGCTCAGGATGGTGTGCTGGTGCCAAAACACTATGCATAGCTGCCTTATCTCTGGTCTACTCAACAGCTGAGTACTGTGCACCAGTCTGGTGTCACAGCGCTCACACTCGTCTCATAGACCATGTCTTGAACAACACCTTGCACATAGTCACTGGATGCCTGCATCCCACTCCAACAAACCACCTACCCATACTTTCAGGCATTCAGCCAGCTGAGCTTTGCCTACTGGAAATGACACTCTCCTTGGCCCACAGTGGATCTCTGGACCTTGATTGTATCTTGTATGGTCTTTTGATGCTCACCAAGAGAGACTAAGATCTAGATGCCCATTTGTGCCAGCCACACAGAATCTTTTAGACAACCTTGCTGGAATTGGCATCCGTGCTTCTGAGTGGACAAATCATAAATGGAATGTGGAGTACTGTGAAAATTCTTCCAGGCTCTATGTTTTTGTGCCCTGAACCAGTGCCAGGCCTGTGGGATTGGCTTGTCCTGAGCAGCTTGAGTTAAGCTCAACCACTTGAGAACTGGTGTTGGGCAATTCCATTTGTTCATGCACAAATGGGGTCTCGCTCCTTCACCAAATTGCAAGTGCAGTGCTGCTGAACAAACTGCAGATCACGTTCTAATAGCAGGCCCCATACATTGAGCACCACATGAAACACGAAATCTGACAGTTTTGGATGACGAAACTCGATGGTGGCTTAACAACATCACTGCCAGCATCTGATCTGGGCAGTACAGCAGCCTGGGGTAGTAAAAGAATAAATCCTCAGCCCCAGTCTTGTTTGTGTCTGACTTGGAGTGGATGCCCTTCAGAACAATGACGACGATGTCAGAAAGCAATCAAAAATCTCACAAAGCAATAAAAAGTCAGCAAATGAACTTAAAAACAAAAAGAAAAACACAGCAGTGATTGAAAAGTTAAAGTGGTTACATATTTTTTTGATTAAATTTCAATGTGTCAAGTTTTTTTTGTTGCTTATGCTAATGTTTTCAGATATGAATTTATTATGGCCAGTATCATGATTAATGATTCTGGTACTGAAAAAAACTTTACACATTGAGATTTAATCAAAAAATTGGTGACTGGTTTAACTTTTTAATCACTGTTATATTTCTCTTTTTGTTTTTAAGTTCTTTTGCTGACATTTTATCTCTTTGTCAAGCTTTCCTTTTTGTATTTGTTTTTTAGATTTTTGATTGCTTCTGATGAGCCCTATAGACAAAACAAACTATAATAACAAAACAAGCTAATAAAAAATAGTTAAAACAATTTTCATGTTTCAATAGTTTAAAATAATAACTGTTGTGACTTAACTGTCAATCAGTATTTTTTTGATTGTCGATCTGCAGAAAAATGTTCATATATAGTATAATACCTATTATGACATCACTACTTTTGTATGCCTGCAAAACTTTAATTTCGTAAAAGATGTGTTAAACAACCTTGGTTGAAAAATTTAACTATTTAAATATCTTTTTTAATTTAAATATTTGAAATTAAGGTATTGTAATTTCAATTAGATGAATATTCGGCTAGAAACAAACCTCAATTTAACATATTTAACAATTTTAAATGCAAATTTTCACTCTTATCAGCTGAACAAATGCAATTGCCTTTTCATTGCCTCAGTGACATAACAAAACTTTTTTGTTGTCATTTCAACACCAGTGAAAATAAATTATTTTTCTTAATTTTCTGGCCAAATTGGTTTGCTGACAAATTGGCTTGCCAACAAATTTGTCCTGTCAAATTGTCTCCTGCCAAATTATTATGTACCCCCCAGTCTGCGCATGTGAGCATTTGCAGGAAAAGGATTTCTAATATACGCAAACTCATCTTTACATAGATTGGGCAAATATCCAAAAAATTTCCATCTAAAACTTCATAAAATGTTCAGTGACCAGTTTTGTAAAGCTTTTGGTCTCAAAATGTGCATTTTGACTCAGAAATTTTTCCATAGAAGGACCTCTTGATGGACCACTTAGAATTACAATAGTTTCTTTCAATTTTGGTAAATCAATGAAAACTAAAAAGAATACATGGAAAATATACTAGATCCAAATTTAATCAATTACCTTAACAGAAAAGTTAGATAAGGATATTCTTTCACATATAATGTACATCTTGAAAAGTCTAAATGTACCCTTGAGGGTCATGTACCCGAGTTTGGAAACCCCTGATATTGAGAAAGCAAGCATCAAAAATGATGCAGTCTTTGATTTGTTGAAAAAATAAAGCAAAAATTGGCTTGTAGCATGTTCTCATGTGCCATAAGCAAGAAAGCTTTAGCCCAAAGACTAACACTATTAAATTTTTCTGCACAACTCTTGTTTTCTAATGAATATTGACCAATAGTTGATTCAAAATAGGTTTTTTTGAATGGATTTACATTGTCATCTACAAAAATCTTATTGAGGTTTAGCTTGATTGCAAATTGATTTGGGAACATATCATTGAATTTATTTTTTCCATCATTGAGTTTTTAACCTATGTATAAACTATCACAGTAGCACAAGTACTTATACAGAATATTTCTTCACTAATAAGAGGTCAGAACATTTTTATGAATAGAAGAATTATTCTGAGTGAGAAAAATCCAAAACAATAGTTGATGGTTGACTTTGTTTGTTTTTCATATTTGAGAAAAACATTGCCAATCCAGAGTAATTTTAGACATACTAAATATCAAAATCACTCTGGATTGGCAATGCTTCTCTTAAACAAAATCTAGTTTGTTGCCAACAAGTTCTTTTGATAAAATTTGGCCAAAAACATTCTTAAAACACAGTCTTTTTAAAGACTATTTACAACAGAAGTGGGCAAACTTTTTAGCTTGAGGGCTGCATTCATAAGTTGATTTTGTTTGTGAGCTGCACAAAAAGATCATCACTTTGAATCAATGTCCAAAATCTCCATTTTTGTACAAAAATGAAATGGTCCCAAATTATGGACATGGATTGAAAGTGAGGTGTTTTTTGAGATTGCCACAATTGAAAAGAAAAAGTGAGTAAAGTTATTTGCTTGAGGCTTTCGTGTACCATAAAGAAAGTTGTGGCAAGCCATAGTTAAACATATCCAAGTATTTTCACAGATCTATAAAAATCTACAAAGGATTGGTAGTTGATAAAAACTTTTTGGGATATAAACTAATGTTTTGTGGAATACAGTTTACCAAAATAATCCTTGAAAATGATAGAATCTTCTTTAACCTTTAAATATTTATGATGTGAACAATCTTTTTAAGTATGATTTGAATGAAAAAACTATTTTCTAAACAAAACAATAAATATTTCTATTGAACACATTAGTGAAAGCCACTAAAATAAAGTACAAAGTGGTAATTTACAATCAACAGACATATTATTACAAAATGATGTATCTTTGGCATGCAATTATGCTTGGAAACAAATTCAGAAAAATCAAAAAAAATTTGGCAGACAAGTCTCCAAAAAATCAACTAAATAATGTTTTTAAATATTTGTGTCCTTGTCTAAAATTATTAACAAAATTACATTTTTACTAACCATCTTTAACCAAAAATGTCTTGCATTTTATTTTCAAACCTATAAATAGATTAACTTTGTACCCCCCCACAAAAAAAAGATCATAAAGAGAGTTACAGTGATTAGACCAACTGGGATATGTAAAATCACTAATCAAACTAGTACCAAAAAAGTTATGTATAAGGCAAAATAGCAACAATCATACTTTTAATGAAGTACCACACCAAAATTCCAAAAAAGAACCATTGTCCAACAAGGATAAGTTTAAATCTTTGGTGGAAATATCTTCACATAAGTTGATTTGATTAAGATAATCATGCAATGGTGAATCCTAATCATAAAGATAAGCTTAATTGTTTAGTGATTTTCATGCAATAGCTTGTGGTTTAAGACAAAATATTAAAAAATTGGGTGCTACTATAGCGTGCGGTCTACCACTAAATTATTCATCTCTAAATCATGCGGTAGACCTTACACATGGTAAACTCACCTACCATGTGGCAGAGTGAGGTCTATTGCATTCATATGTCACCTAAAGAGTGGGGAGTGAGGTCTACCATGTGATTTAGAGATGAATAACTTAGTGGTAGACTGCACACTATAGTAGCACCAAAAATTGTTTAAAAAAAATTGTTGTTTGAAAATTGCAATAGCATTTTACTTGAATTTGTTGTTTTTGTTGCTCCTCCTGCAAGGCTTGTCTTGGATAAGCCATTGTTTGATTCTCTACCAAAGCCAACCTAAATACTTATTTATAAATGACTTTCATGGCTTTCAAAATGTTCTTTTATAAAATGGGTTTTGTTGGTACTCTGTCACAGTTGTATAGATGATTAGTATCACATTTGTGTATGTGAAGCATAGCAGACATTACTGTGAGTAAAATCAAGTTTATTGCAGAAGTGGTGATTTATTTTCAATAAATTGCTACCAGGCCAAATTGCTACCAAGGTTTTGCAAGACCAAACAAAATGTAGTTTACAAGATGAAAAATTAAAACTCTGCCAGGCTGTCCTTGTTAGCCAACACAGGTAATAAAAACTTTTTGTAGTTGCAATTAACCAGCAGGATGGTGAGTGGTTAGAGACACAGTGATTGTGATCAACATAGTGTAAGTTCAAAATCTACTTGTGCCATTCTGTTGTGTCCTTGGGAAAGACACTTTACAGCTCACTTCCCTTGCTTGATGATCTTGGCAAGCAATTCTAAATTTCAATCATATCTCTATTAAATTTCAAGCAGACAGCAATATCTTGGCATCTCTGGAAGCAGGTTGGAGTGATTGTTTACCCTATGTATAGTGCCTCTGTTGCTTTCCAGCAAGTTAAGAGGATAATTAGAAATAAATAAGATATAAAAAATAATAATACAGGGTGGAGCAGAGAGGATGGACATTTTTTAAAAAGATGTGGTGGAGGTTTAGATGGAGTAACAGATATGCAGCTGGTAGGTTAGGTTTGTAAAGTCTTAGCCTTTTTTTTTCTTTCTTCAGTTTGAGCCATGGAGCCGTGGATGATAGAACACCATGTTTTTGCATATGACAGTTTTGTGAAAAATAATGAGTCTATCATGGCAGTTTAGCATGAGTTTTGTCACCATTTTAATATCCACAAAAATCAAGTTGTTCTTGCTTGCAACACTATCCTATGTTGGGTTAAAACACTTCATACACAAGGTACACTGATGAAAAGACTGCTAGGTAGGCAAATGGTACATACCCTTGAAAATGTCAGATAAACCCTGCTGCACTGTCCAAGTCGATCTGCTTGGAGACATTCTTCTGAACTTGGCCTTAGTAATTGTTTGGTAAGGCATATTTTGCATTTAGAACTGCATTTCTATCTCTACAAATTGGTCATTGTGCAACAGTTGCAGCCTGGGAATTATGCACAGAGAGTGACGTTTGCACATTAGATGCAGGCAATTTTTGAGCAAAATGACAACCTCATATTGTGCATGAGTGATGAAGCACATTTTCATCTTGATGGCATGGTGAATCAACAGAACTGCAATTATTGGGCTTCTGAAAATCCGAAACAATCACATGATAGACCACTGCCCAGCCCTAAAGTGACAGTTTGGTGCACTATGGACAAAACTGGAATCATTGGTTCTTACTTTTTCAAAGAAAATAATGGGAATGCTGTTACCATAAACTCAGAGCACTATATCAAGATGATAAACAACTTCTTTTTACCTGAGTTATGATGAAAACGTAGTCCCATTCGATGTGTGTGGTTTCAACAGGATAGGGTGATGGCCCACAGAGCTAGAGCATTAATGGATGTTATTTGCCCTCTTTCCTGGTCATCACATTTCCACGTTTGGCAACAGTCATTGGCCTTCTCAATCCCCTGACTTATTCAGGTACTATTATTTCTTATGGGGTCACCTCAAGGCACGTGTATATGAGCATAAGCCCGTACATTGAAAGAATTGAAGGAAGCTATTCACAAGGAAGTCTCCCAAATCGACAGAGTGATAATTGAAAAAGTTTGTACAAACTTCAAACAACACTTTCAGAAATGACAGATGTTAACAGACACCACATGACAGATGTTATTTTCCACACTTTATTTTGTAAAATGCTATTTCAATATGAACTCAAATCTGCAAATAAATTTCTTTTTAATAAAAAATTAATGATTTTGTAATTTTTTACAAAACATCCGTCCTCTCTGCCCCACCCTGTATATAGCAAAACCTTGCAATACAAATTTTAATATGATATATTATGCTGCTTTAAGCAATCTACAGTCACTGTACATTTTACTATTTGACAAAGATACCTTCAAAAACTCATTTCTTAAACTAATCAGCCTTCTCAAAATTAGAACATTAAAAAAAGAATTTACATCTCCTCACATCTGCTTCCCAATGTTTATTCTTTGGAAAGCTCTTACTTCATAAAAAAAAAAAAAAATTAATTTTTTTGCTTTTCAAAATTTAATTTTACTTGATTGGTCACTTTTTAATTCTTTATCAGTGGCTAATTTGTTATGCAATATTTATTTTAAAAAAGTTTTTGACATAGTACGATATAAATGAATATGATGATGATCATCATCATGGAGGGAGCAGCTTGAGTTGGGATCTCCAAGCATCTTAATCCTTTGCAAGTAGCAGGATTCTGCCAATGGAATTTCATGACGTGAACAGGCTAGGTCTTCAGTATAATTTTACTAGCAAGTTTTGGGTAGCCCTCAAGGCCTTTTGCCACTCAGAAGAACAACCATTACCTGCTTTGCTTTTTGTTCATGGGGCATTTGTGTCACATGGCCATACCAGTGCAGCTGCAATTGTTTTATGCAGAGTAGCAGCAGTTCGATGTTGAGAGATTGGCAAAAGTCAATGCTTTTAACCTTGTCAAGTAGGGATAACCTCTGACTTTTTGCAAGAAACCCATTTCAGCTGCCTGTACTTGGGATTTCACTCTTTTGGTCATTATCCAACACTCATAACCATAAGTGAGGATAGGAACAAAAACTGATCTGAAAATAAAAAGCTTTGCTTCTGTACATGGCTCTCATTTCAGTACAATCGATCAGCAGAGCTGCTGCTTTACTACACTTGCTTTTCCAATACTTGTGTGTCCTGTCTACCATCACTTAAGAATGTGACTCCAAGATACTTAAACTTCTCCATCTGTTGGAGTTTTACTCCATTTGTTTGGAAAGAACACTGGACAGGGTGCCTTGACAAACAGATAATCTCAGTTCTAGCCATACCAATTTTTATTCCAGAATCCAAGCATGCATTAGAAAACAAATCAAGTGCATATTGGCAATCACTTTCAATCAAAGTTAACAATGCAAGGTCATCTGCAACTAGCAGGCACTGAACATTACACTCTCCAAATGCGATGCCATTACTGGAGGCACTGTCTCTGTTTATCTTGTCTACATACAGCCTGGGACAAAAGTTTAAGACCACCTTTGGAAAAAGGCACATTTTAGAAAAAAGCTTCTTAATCACCTAATACTAAATATTCTTGTGTCAAAATGCATATTTAGTTTTTGGATATAAACCTTATCACACATTAATTTTTAATTTTTACTTTCGTTCAATTTTTTAAATGTTTAGCTTAAAAATACAAAATTTTGAACCACGAAAATTGGCAAAAAATCTAGCAGTTAACATTGAAAAACGTATTCAATTTACTGGTTGTTGCACAATGAAGGTCTCAGAACGTGAAATATCAAGGCAGATGAAAGTTAGAAAAACTGCTGTACCTAACACTATCAAAAAAATTTCAAAAAATAAGTACTTTCAAGGACAGCAAAAAACAGGCCGTCTGAGCATTTTTAGTAGTGGAAATAAACGTTTTATTAGGAAGAGAGTGAGTCAATTCCCTTAGAGTTCTGCTAAAAAAATACAAGCTAAAATGGCACAAGGAAGCTTCAAAATTAATAAAATTGTTTTTTTACTAATTTTGAAGCTTCCTTGTGCCATTTTAGCTTGTATTTTTTTCAGCGGAGCTCTAAGGAAATTGACTCACTCTCTTCCTAATAAAACGTTTATTTCCACTACTAAAAATGCTCGGACGGCCTGTTTTTGCTGTCCTTGAAAGTACTTTTTTTGTGAAATTCTTGATAGTGTTAGGTACAGCAGTTTTTCTAACTTTCATCTGCCTTGATATTTCACATTCTGAGACCTTCATTGTGCAACGACCGGTAAATTGAATATGTTTTTCAACGTTAACTGCTAGATTTTTTGCCAATTTTCGTGGTTCAAAATTTTGTATTTTTAAGCTAAACATTTAAAAAATTGAACGAAAGTAAAAATTAAAAATTAATGTGTGATAAGGTTTATTTCCAAAAACTAAATATGCATTTTGACACAAGAATATTTAGTATTAGGTGATTAAGAAGCTTTTTTTTTAAAATGTGCCTTTTTCCAAAGGTGGTCTTAAACTTTTGTCCCAGGCTGTATATAATAAACAGGAGAGGAGATAGAACACAGCCTGTTGTAATCAAACAATGACACTAAAAGGCTTTGTTTTCATGCCATTGATACAAACATAGACTTCTAACTGTTTGTACAATAATTTGATAGCAGTTACTAGCTGACTCTCACGTCATACTCCAGCAGTACTGCCCACAGCTTGTGTCTTGGAATACAGTCATATGCTTTTTCAAGGTCTACAAAGTACATATACAAGGTCTGTTCAAAAAGTATCCGACCTTTTTCCCTCTCGCCAATAAGGTATGAGCAAACTGCCCGTGCAAAGCGTGGCTGCACACACACACATTCACGCGTAATCGTGAAGTGTTTCAGGCCAATTCGTCATTCGTATCTCTCTGTGTAAAGCATTTAGTGCAGGCGTGTAGTACGTGTTCATCGGTTTTTTGATTTTCAGAAAATTTCATTTCAATGACAGAACGCATCAAACAGAGGTATTGCATCAAGTTTTGTCAAAAACTTGGTGATACTCAAGTTGAAACAATTCGAAAGATTCAACAAGCTTTTGAAAATGAGGCCTTAAGCCCAACTCAGATAAAGCAATGGTTTAAACGCTTTAAAGATGGCCGTGCATCAGTGGAAAGTGATCCTCGCTCAGGAAGGCCATCCACAAGCCGAAACGAGGAGGCGATGGATCAGGTTCGTGAAAAAGTGTTGGAGGATCGTCGTTTAACAGTACGAGAGATTGCTGCAGAAATGGGAAAAAGCACAGGCTCAGTTCATTCAATCCTAACTGAGGATTTGAACCTGCGGAGAGTGTCGGCTAAATTTGTCCCCAAGCTGCTGACGGAGCAACAGAAGGAACTCCAGAAGGAAATTTCGGAGGACATGCTGGATGTTGCAAATCATGACCCAGAATTTATCAAGACAATCATCACTGGTGATGAGACCTGGGTTTATGGTTATGACCCAGAAACCAAGTTTCAATCATCACAATGGAAGCATCCGGAATCACCACGCCCAAAAAAAGCTCGGCAAGTCCGCAGCAATGTGAAAGTTATGCTGACCTGTTTTTTTGATTCCCGTGGCATCGTGCATCATGAATACGCACCAGAAGGTCAAACAATCAACAAAGAGTACTACCTGGAGATTCTACGTCGCCTTCGTGATGCTGTGCGAAGAAAGCGGCCAAACATGTGGGCAGCAAAGAATTTTCAGCTTCACCACGACGATGCTCCCACTCATTCTGCACATGTGGTCCAAGCTTTTCTAGCCAAAAACAGCATGCCACTTATTAGACAGGCTCCTTACTCTCCCGACTTAGCACTGTGTGATTTCTGGCTGTTCCCTAAGCTAAAAACAACTCTGAAAGGGAGGCGATTTCAGTCAAGAGAAGACATTATGAAAAAAGCGACGGAGGAGCTTCAGAGCATTCCGGGGGAGGAGTTTGTGAAGTGTTTTGAGAAGTGGCAGAAGCGCTGGGATAAGTGTGTGAACCACCAAGGGGAATATTTTGAAGGAGATTGAATAAAACTTGCAAAATTTATTGTGTTGTGTGCTTTATACAAAAAATTCGGATACTTTTTGAACAGACCTCGTACATGTATACCTTTTGGCATATTTCCATGATTTCTCAAAAACTTGCTGAAGAGTAAAAATCTTGACCATGGTGGATCTGTCAAGAAAAAATCTACGTTATGCATCCTGAAGTTGAGGTTTAGCTATTTCACAGCATCTCTTTCTAAGAATTAAAAGTACCAAAACCAAGATGAGACACGAAACTTTACACAAATTGCTTTAGTTTAAGAAGACATATCATATTTTCAAAGTGGTGAATCGGGACATAAAAGAAAAAAATTTGTTTCTAAAAATTAGTGATCTCTAAAAAAAAGGTCTTCACTATGATTCTGGGACAGAAATTGAGCCATAATCAAATTGAAGACCTTTTTTTTGGTCTTCACACTAAATTTTACACAAATTTTCTTCTCCTATTTGTAAAGTTTTAGAAGAACAACATTTGGGCAAATGTGACAAAATCTGGGCAAAACTCCATTGCCCCATCCCAAATAGTTTTCAGCTGGTACACCTATGCCCGCATTGCTGCAATATCTCGAGTTGGACTCAAGATGCAGAGGTCCAAGACCCAGCAAAACTTTGGGATTACGAGACCAAGACTTTGAAAAATGTGTCTTGACATCCACCTTTGCATATTACAAATGCATTACCTAATAACTGTCGCTATTTACAAATTATAAGTAGCAAAATTAGTTGGGTCTCTTCAAGAAGCAACTGCAACTGTTTTTCTGTTAGTGAAACTAACCCGAAATCGCCCTGGGTTACTATCACTTCTTGAGAATTCCTTTTCTCTTGGATTCTTTTTTATCCCTCCGGGTGCTGTAAGGGATTTCAGGTTAGTTTTACTGACAAAAACATTTACAGTCCCTTCTTGTAAAGACCCAATTAATTCATAACTACTGACAAATCTAGTTCAATGCATAGCCAATTTGCCCAGCTTTGTTTTGTAATTAACCAGATTATATGTTTATCTGAAAGTAGTAAAAACAAGCAAGTGATGCAAGCAAACTATGTAAAATGAAAGGCGAGTGCATGCACCTTTTTAATTTACTAAAAAGACACACAAATGAACATAGCAGAAAGCATTTATTGTTTAATCATGTGAAATTTTTTTGATTGTTGCTTGTTTAATATTTTTTGCATCCTATTTTAAATGTCATTTTCTAAACAAAAAAATTTCATTTTCTTAACCAGGGATGACCAACATGTTGACTGATCAACCAGACATTTTAGCTGGTCCATCGCATCTGATTTTGAGTGAACTAAAGTTTTTAAAGATCACTATGTTTTTGAGACAAAAATCGACAAGTCAAAGTGATATTTAAAGTAAAAACCTTTTTTTTCAAGATCACTACTTTTTTAGATTGCATTTCTGCAGTGATTCATTGCAAGTTCTTAATGAATTTAAAGCAGGGGTGCCCAAACTTTTACTCATTGCAGGCCAAATATTCATCTGTAAGTTTACCTTGGGCCACAATTGTTGCAATTTAAAAAATTGGTGGCACACTTAGAGCAGATTTCTTGATTTCTGCCTATAAAATCAGGTGTTCTCTAAAAAAAAAAGATCCTCACTCTGATTCAGGCTTTATTTTGTTGATTTAATGTCTAATAACGCAGCTTGGACATTGCTGAAATAATGTTTTTCAAAAAGTTGTGTGGCACACAGGTTGAGGAACACTGGTCCAGAGCTATTGCAATAATTCAACATGATTGAGCATCTGATAAAAATTCGTTGGTGGGCTGCACCAAAACCCTTCATGGGTGACATGCAGCCCACAGGCCATGGGTTGGGCAGCCTTGATTTAAAGTCAATCAAACAGCCAGATAAGTTGGCCTGCCCTGTTCTAGACAAAAAAAATTGTTTAAACAGCAACAAATCTTTTCAATTACTCAGTTCTGCTTCTGTCATTTTTAATTGTAAAACTCTGCACTGTGTATTGCAAACTATAAAACACTTAAATGAAATCACCTTGTACATTTTATTTTATTTATTTTATTTTATTTCTATATTTTATAATATAAATAAATAAAATAAAATGTACAAGGTGATTTCATTTAAGTGTTTCATAGTTTGCAATACACAGTGCCCAGCCATCAGAGGCACATTTTCTGTGTCTCTTGCTGCCAGTCCCAAGCCCGGATAAATGGGGAGGGTTGCGGCAGGAAGGGCATCCGGCGTAAAACTTTTTTTGCCAAAACAGACAAATGCGTAATCATTATCAATCCATACCGGATTGGTTGCGACCCGGATTACCAACGACTGCCTCAGGTGTCACATAGTAGGGGCATCTGTGGAAATTATGCTACTGCTAAACATAGTGAAAATAAGAGCAGAAAAAGAGGAAAAAAGCGAGTGAAGAAGCAGCGAGAACCGTGGAAAGGAAGATGCTCACTTGTAAGGGTGGGTACTTTAAATATTGGAACGATGACTGGAAGGGGAAGAGAGCTGGCAGATATGATGGACCGAAGGAATGTACACATATTGTGTCTACAGGAAACAAAGTGGAAAGGTACTAAAGCAAGGAACATTGGCAGTGGATGCAAAATATTCTACAACGGAGCTGATGGGAAAAAAAATGGGATAGGGATAGTGCTGAGGGAGGAGCTGGCTGAAAGTGTCCTGGAGGTGAAGAGGGTGTCAGACAGACTAATGGACATGAAGCTGGAGGTAAAAGGGTCCATCCTAAATATAGTAAGCGCATATGCTCCACAGGTTAACAACAGCATGGAGGAGAAAAATGATTTTTGGGAAGACCTGGATGGGTTGATAGAAAGTATATCAAAAGAAGAAAGGATAATCCTTGGTGCAGATCTTAATGGACATGTGGGCAAAGGAAACATAGGGGATAATGAAATAATGGGGAGGTACGGTGCTGGAACAAGAAATAAGGAAGAATCAATGGTTGTGGATTTTGGGAAAAGGATGGATTTGGCGATTGTCAATACTTATTTCAAGAAGAAAGATGAACACAGGGTGACATATAAGAGTGGAGGAAAAAGTACCCAAAAAGATTATGTGATGTGCAGAAGGAGGAACTTGAAGGAAATGTGTGATTGTAAGGTAATATTGAATGAGTGTGTAACAAAGCAGCACCGTATGGTGGTATGCAAAATGGCTCTTATGGTGAAAAAGAAAAAAGCAGAGAAAGTAAAGCCAAAGATACGATGGTGGAAACTGAAGGAGACAAGCTGTCAAGAAGCGTTTAGACAAGAGGTGACCAGGATTCTGGGAGGCAAGGATAGATTACCTGATGTGTGGGACAAAACAGTAGAAATGCTAAGAAAAACAGCTGAAACTGTACTGGGAGTGACATTTGGGAAACGGAAAGGAGACAGGGAGACATGGTGGTGGAATGAGAAAGTTCAGGAGAGCATAAAAGAAAAGAAAGAGGCAAAGAAAGCATGGGACAAAACAAGAAATGAAAATATTAAAAAGATATACAAAGAAAAAAAGAGTAAGGCAAAGAAGGCAGTTGTGATGGCAAAGGGACGTGCCTATGACAATTTGTATGCTAGATTGAAAACAAAAGAAGGTGAAAAGGAGTTGTACAGATTGGCTAGGCAGAGAGACAGAGCAGGGAAAGATGTACAACCCATGAGGGTTATAAAGAATGAATATGGTAATATGATGGTAAATTCGGAAGCAGTGTTAAAGAGATGGAAAGAGTACTTTTAGAAACTGATGAATGAGGAAAATAACAGAGACCCTAGGACAGAGGAAGCAGAAGTGGTTAATGAAGAGGTAAATTGTGTCAGTAGAGAAGAAGTAAAGAACGCACTAAGAAGAATGAAAAAAGGTAAAGCAGTTGGGCCAGATGAGTTGCCAGTAGAAGTTTGGAAGTGCATGGGAGAGATGGGGATAGAGTTTTTGACCAGACTGTTCAACATACTATTAATGGGTGAACGGATGCCAGAAGAATGGAGAAGGAGTGTGCTTATCCCAATCTATAAAAACAAAGGGGACACACAGTGCTGTGGAAACTACAGAGGAATAAAGCTAATGAGCTACACAATGAAGGTATGGGAAAGAATTATTGAAGCAAGCTTAAGAGATAGAGTGGAGATCAGCAAACAGCAATATGGATTTATGCCAGGAAAGGGAACCACCGATGCCATGTTTGCTCTAAGAATGTTGATGGAAAAGTACAGGGAAGGTCAAAGAGAGCTACATTGTGTATTTGTCGACCTACAACAGGGTACCGCGAGAAGAGCTGTGGTACTGTATGAGAAAATCCGAATAGTGGAAAAGTATGTATAACTAGTACAGGATATGTATGAGGGAAGCGAAACAGTGGTGAGGTGTGCAGTAGGAACTACAGAAACTTTCAAGGTTAAGGTTGGACTGCACCAGGGATCAGCGTTAAGTCCATTCCTGTTTGTAGTGATAATGGACAGGCTAACGAATGAAGGAGACAACTACCATGGATGATGTTGTTTGCTGATGATATTGTGATTTGTGAAGAGACCAGGGAAGAAGTGGAGCAGAGATTAGAAATTTGGAAGTATGCATTGGAAAGAAGAGGGATGAAAGTAAATAGGTCAAAGACCGAATATCTTTGCATAAATGGAGGAAATGATGACGAAACAGTAAAGATAGAGGATGCGAAAGTGCCAAGAGTAAAGGAATTTAAGTATTTGGGATCAACGGTGCAAGTGGTGGTTGTGAGAGGGAGGTAAAGAAGAGAGTACAGGCAGGATGGAACGGATGGAGAAGAGTATCAGGAGTAATCTGCAACAGGAGGTTATCAGCTAGAGTAAAAGGAAAAGTGTACAGTTCAGGGGTAAGACCAGCAATGATGTATGGACTTGAGACAGTGGCAGTCACAAAAAAACAAGTAGAAGAGATGGAAGTCGCAGAAATGAAAATGTTGAGGTTTGCTATGGGAGTGACGAGAAAAGACAAGATTAGAAACGAGCACATCAGGAGTACCGTTAAGGTAGAACGGTTAGGAATGAAGATGAGGGAGGGCAGGCTGAGGTGGTATGGACATGTCATGAGGAGAGACCAAGAGTATGTAGGAAGAAAGATGATGGAAATGGAGTTACCAGGAAAGGAAGAGGAAGACCAAAGAGAAGATTTTTAGATGTAGTGAAAGAAGATATGGGGAAAGTTGGTGCGAAGGAGACAGATGTTGAAGACAGAAAGATGTGGAAAATGATGGTATGCTGTGGCCACCCCTGACTAAAGAGAAAGGCTGAAAGGAGAAGAATCTCTATATTATAAAATAAATAAAATGTACAAGGTGATTTCATTTAAGTGTTTCATAGTTTGCAATACACAGTGCAGAGTTTTACAATTAAAAATGACAGAAGCATTATACATTTACAATTAAATGAGCTGTCATTGTACAATGAGGGTCACATGTTGTTTATAATTGACAGTGGTCACATGTTGTTTTCGATTGGTTAAAACTTTCATTGTTTCAATTAGATTAAGTCAGATGTTTTAAGAAAACTCAGTAGCACATGAGCAACTTTGATCTCGCATTGTTTTGCATTCACTGCTGTATGCTCATAAATGTGCTGCAAAAGCATTGTGTGTGTATGTGTGCTCACAATGCATTTTCAAGTGATGGTTACTTTCATTAATGTGCAGGACTGTTTGGTTAATTGTATAAATAGCTTTGAATTTCTATACAATTAACCAAATTATGCAATAAACTGATATGCAATTAACCAAAGTGTTTTCTTAGCAAATGATTGGCATTGGTTTGGAATTTCTAATCCTTATGCAATAAAGCAAATTATGCGATTATCTGGAATGCAAATATTGTTTTGTTTATACTTCGAAAAAAGAATGTCCAATTTCTATAATAAATGTCTTGTTTATGCAAACTGAAATGCGTCTCTTTAAGAAGTCACCATTTTTCAATAAAGATAACCTGGAAACCTCTCTTTAGCATAAGGATGGTATAAAAAAGAAACCAAGAAAAAAAGGATCTCTTAAGAAGCGATAGTAACCATGGGGGAATCAGATCAGTTTCACAAACAAAATCACTTAACAACTATTCAAATAGATCTAAAGAAATTTGTCCATACAGCAAAAGATCTTCTGCTGCCAAAAAGTATCTTTGTAACCAGATTGTATTATGCTAGGTTAAAATTGCTCAGGATATTATTAACCCTTTGACTGCCTATACTTTTTTGAAAAGCTAACTGGGGCATTTGCTATTGAGCCAGTAAAAATTAAATATTATCACATGTATCGGTCAGTGCTTCATAAAGTTTTTAAAACTTAATAGCTTTGACAGACACATAATGTCAGCATGTACTGGCCCTATCAAAAACACATTTTAATGTCATTCGCACCATGGGATTGTTTCAAAATGATGTGTTTTTGCATCATTTGTAGTTAAGAGTTAATATGAAGCATAAATACAATTTTAATGAAGCCTAACATCTATTCTAGATTGTATTTTATAAAATTAAAATCCTTATTTCCAAAATTTATGCACTTTAGGATTGCAATAGTTTGTTTAATATACATGTATAAAGTTGTATTTCCCAAATCCTGCAACTCAATCATTTAAAATTGCTTATTCTTGAATGCACACTATGATAATTTTTAAAAATGGTGAATCAATGTTTATTATTGAATATAATTATATGTGTGGTTCAGCAACCTGATGACCAGCTTTGGTCTACATATTGATCCATGGCATTATATTACTTTTCAATTTGTGTTGTTATGATGTTTCTGTATTTTTATGCCAAAGAATAAACAATAGTTGATTGAACATGTTAAAAGTCTTTTTACAGAAATCTTTATTACCGTACCCTTTTCAGAAAAGTCAAATTGACAATTTTATTTAACCAGTCAAATTGCAATACATAATCCATTTATCAAATCAGTCAACATTCAATGAGTCAAATATTTAATGTCGAAATTAAAAACTAAAACTAATTAACTTATGAAGAAATATCGGTAATCCTGTATTTTAGAGCAATAAATTAATTCACAAATGCTTTTCATTCTAAGCAATAACAACCACAGAGGGGGATCCGGGTTAGATTCACTATCAAAAACTGGGTAATCCCATTTTTTTTACTAACCCTGGTAAACTAACCCAGATCTGGATCCCCCTGTAGTTATTATTGCTCTGAACAAAAAGCATTCATGAATTTCTTTACCATGCTAAAATACAAATTCATAAATGCTTTTTATTCTAAGCAATAATAACCACAGGGGGGGTTCTGGGTTTTAGTTTTACTATCAAAAATTGGGTAATCTGATTTTTTTTACTAACCCTGGTAAACTAACCCAGGCATAGGTAAGAATACGGACCCCCCTTGTAAAAATAATTTAAAATAACAAAAATAAAATTGACGAATAAAGAGAGTCAAAGGTTAGGGTTAGGGTTAGCTAACCCAACCCTAACCCTAACCCTAACCCTAACCCTATTTTATTTTTGTTATTTTAAATTATTTTTACAAGGGGGGTCCGTATTCTTTACCTATGCCACTAACCCAGATCCGGATCCCCCCCCGTGGTTATTATTGCTTAGAATGAAAAGTATTTGTGAATTAATTTACCGTGCTAAAGTGCAGGATTACCAAAATAACAATTTTGACCTATAAAGGTCATTATCAGTTTCTTATTTAAATAGAACCTTTATTCAATTTCTTGTTATAAGTTAGTTAATCTCATTTTTTAATTTCTATCTTAATATTTTGTTCATTGAACTTTGATTGATTATATTAATAAATCTATGTATCGTAGTAGTTGATTGATTAATACACTTTTGTTCTCTTCAAAAAGTCACCATAAGGTTTTTTTTTGGTAAAACTAACCCAGAATCCCCCTGCAGCAACAGGACAGAATAAAAAAAAAAGAGGAAAAGGATCTCTTCAAGAAGCAATAGCAACCACAGGGGGAATCCAAGTTAGTTTCACAAACAAAAATTGGTTACAGTGACTTCTTAAAAAGACCTGAAAAGTTTTTTTTGCACTCACTTTTAGCACAATATCTTCATCTTCTGAATCACTTAAAAGCATGTCATAACTTATTTTATTATCTTTATCAATATCCATTATAGATAAAAATGATTTCGAATCTAAGAAACAATTATTATCCAAGAAATATAGGTTTAGGTACTTCTTGACAATTACAGCGCAAAAAAACTTGGGCTGTTACTATTTTTTATTTTCAAAGGGTAAATTCAATCTACAATATATTTTATAAAACTTCTAACAAGTCTAAAGCAATTAATGCCCAATGTTCCAATTTTAGAACAAATGCGGCACATAGAAAAGAAAGAAACCGGCACATAGAGTCACCTACAGCAGTGGCGGACGCAGTTCGCAGGTGGATTATATCATGGTGAGAAGACAAAGAATCAAGGAGGTGGTGGATACAAAAGTTGTTGTAGGTGAAGGTGTAGCAAAATGGCACAGAATAGTGGTCAGTGCGATAATCATCTGGACAAAGTGGAGGAAAGCACCAAAATTAGTGAAGAGAATAAAATGGTGGAAATTAAAGGACTCGAAAGTGAACAGTAAATTCAAAATGGATGTGATTGAAAGCGGAATACTTAGTGGACAGGAAGACTGGCAAACAATAGCTGAAATGATACGGAGCATTGCCAGAAAGGAACTGGGTGAAACATCAGGAAAAGTTAGCACGGCAGGTAGACAGGAAACGTGGTGGTGGAACCAGGAAGTACAAAAGAAGCTAAAGGATAAGAAAAAAGCTAAAAAGGCATGGGATACCATCAGAGATGATGCAAGCAAGTTGGCCTATAAAACTCCAATAAAGCAAGCTAAGAGAGAAGTGGCAAAGGCAAGAAACAAGGCATATGAGGAACTGTACGAAAAACTGGAAACAAAGGAGGGGGAAAATGAGGTGTTCAAAATAGCAAAGCAGAAAAACAGACAAAGCAAGGATGTTCAACAAGTAAGAGTAATCAAGAGTAAAACTGGGGAGATTCTGATGGAAGAAGAGAAAGTGAAACAGAGATGGAAGGAGTATTTTGACAACTTACTCAACCATGAAAACCCTAGAGAAAGAAGAGAAACGAGAACAGAAGAGAGAGAAAGGGAGGTGGAAGATATCTCTGGAGAAGAAGTCAGGACTGGGTTGAGGAGGATGAAGAAGGGAAAGGCTCAAGGACCTGATGACATACCAGCGGAAGCATGGATTGCTCTAGGCAATAAAGGTGTGGAGTTTTTAGTGAAGTTTTTCAACAGACTCTTGCGAGGAAAGAAGATGCCAGATGAATGGAGGAGGAGCGTGCTTGTACCTTTCTACAAAGGTAAAGGAGACATCAAAGAATGTGGAAACTACCGGGGGATCAAGTTGATGAGCCACACTATGAAATTGTGGGAGAGGATAATAGAAGCAAGGATAAGGAAGGAGGTGACAATTGCTGAGCAACAATTTGGGTTCATGCCAGGAAAAAGTACCACCGATGCAATCTTTTGTCTAAGGATGCTGTTGGAAAAATGGACTGAAGGGCAGAAGGCAGTGCACTGTGCCTTATATTGACCTGGAGAAAGCATACGACAGGGTACCCAGAGAGGAACTGTGGGAATGCTTGCGGTTAGCCGAAACATCAGAGTGCTACATAAGGATTATATCCAGGATATGTACGACGGAGCAACAACAACTGTGAGAAGTGCAGCAGGGTTGACTGAAGAATTTAAGGTAGGTGTTGGACTCCACCAAGGTTCAGCACTCAGCCCATTTCTTTTTGTCATCATTATGGACAGGCTGACGGAGGAAATCAGGAAGGACGCACCATGGGATATTCTGTTTGCAGATGACATAGTTCTGTGTAGACAAAATCATAGGGAGCTAGAGGAGGACCTGGAGATTTGGAGAAATGCACTGGAGAGAAGAGGCCTGAAAGTGAGCCGGAGCAAGACAGAATATTTAAGGGTTGGGTGTGTGGATGATGGAGAAGAGTTGAAGTTGCAAGAAGAAAAGGTAAAGAAAGCCAAAAACTTCAAATACCTGGGGTCAACAGTTAGTAATGATGGAAGATGTGAAGAAGAAGTAAGGAGAAGGATCCAAGCAGGATGGATGAGTTGGAGGAAGGTATCTGGAGTTCTGTGCGACAGGAAGTTATCAGCAAAGGTTAAGGGTAAAATATACAAGAGTGTTGTTAGACCAGCCATGCTTTATGGAATGGAAACGGTGGCAGTGACTGAACGACAAATGGGAAAAATGGAAGTTGCAGAGTTGAAAATGGTTAGATGGGCATTGGGAGTGACAAGAAAGGACAAGATAAGAAACGAATATGTGAGAGGGACTGCAAAAATTGCAAAGCTGGGAGAAAAACTTTGGAATGTGAGGCTACGTTGGTATGGACACGTAAAAAGGAGAGAAGAAGACTATGTGGGGAAAAGGATGATGGAGATGGCAGTGCCAGGCAGAAGGTAAAGAGGAAGGCCAAGGAGAAGGTGGATGGATTTGGTGAGAGAAGACATGGAAAGGGTTGGAGCTAGGGAAGGAGACGAAGTAGACCGAGTAAAATGGAGATTACTGTCGCGCTGTGGCGACCCCGAGTAGGGAGAAGCCGAAAGAAGAAGAAGAAGTTCCAATTTTAGAACACATTTTAAAATAAGATTTAATGTAATTTGTAATCAAAATTTTTACACAAACAAAATATATTTTATCATCGAAGGATTGGAAGGAATAAAATTGGGGGAGCCGTGTCAACTTTTCAAATCAAATCAGAGAAACAAAAAATTGTGCACTAAAGTTGACTATTTCTTATTAGGGCACAAGCTTTCGTGGGCTACTGCTCCCTGCTTCATTGCACCTGACAAAGTGAGCAGTTGCCGATGTAAGCTTCTGCCCTAATAAAAAATAGTCAACTTTAGTGCACAATTTTTTGTTTCTCTCATTTAAAATATATTTTGCAAGTGCTTTAGTGGCTGTTTCTATAATAACATCATTTAATGTGCACTGGAGCGTATAATTGCCGCAGGTTCAAAGTTGAAATATGGCACTTTTGTGACGTAATTAGCGACAATCATGTTTAACTTCACTGCACAGGGGTGTAACATTTTCTAAACGGAATATTTTGTTTACATTCTTTTTTACTCTTCATTCTAACATTACTGCAAGTTTATAGTAGGGTTGTGGCGAATCGAACCCGCATCAAACTTTGTGCTGTTTCAAAACAATTAACTTATTCAAATAAAATAAGAGGTTTTTCTTAATGGTTTTTACTTACATTTATTACACGAGGTTAAAATTTAAACTTTATTTTGCAGAATCACTTATTTAAATAAAATCATGCAACAAAAATATAAACTTATTAAAACAGATTGAGAAACTGGCTGGAAAATAAAAAGTTCTCTTCTAAAGACTTGTCCCGTTATAGATCAAACACAAAATTCATCTTTAAACTTCTTTTCTTTGTTATTTGTCCAATTGAAGTCTTCATTGTTTTTCTCGTGCTCTGTTTGTTTCGCTTTCCTCGTGTTCAGTTTTTTTTTTTTTTGCTTCAAATGTCAAGTCTTATATAGTTTTCTTTGAACAAGTTAATTGTTTTGAAACAGCACAAAGTTTGATGCGGGTTCGATTCGCCACAGGGTTGCCTTACCGTCCGGAAAATTCCGGAAATATCATTCCGGACCTGTCCGGAATTTTGTTGATTTTTCTGTGTCCGGAAGAAAGGAATTTTAAAAAACCCCAAATGTCCGGAATTTTAGCATCAACTAAAAACAACGTGCAAGTTTTTAAGAAAGCACGTTAATTATGGAACGAAAACGGCAAATTCCTAGATCGATTTGAAGCGAAGACCTTTTTTTATTTTTAGAGACTGCCATGATTTTAGGAAGAAAAAAGGGAAATTCGAGATCGATTCAAAGTGAAGATCTTTTTTTGGTCTTCGTCCCAAATTCGGAAACAAATTTATTTTGTCCGCTCCTTCAAAAATTTTTTTGTCCGTGCGCCTATGTCTGTCCGGAATTCAGCCTATTCAGATATGGCAACCCCAGTTTATAGTCAAAACTTGATCTCTAAGTAGTTGTTTTTTAAAAGTGCTTACTGGTGTTCCAAAAATGGAACATTGGGCTTTTAAAAACTAGAATTTTTTGCGTATTTAAGTTAGCAAATGTCAATCGGGTGTTACTACAATATTACAGTTATTAGCAAAAGTTTAAAACCAGTCATTCAGATTTCAGACATTTGTAAATTTTATGATTGTGAACGCATAATACAGTTTTATGTGACGCAATATCCTACTGAAGTTGCATCAGACATCTGTCCATCAACAATACATGGTTTGTTTTCACTAAGAACCTGTCCAATCAAAATATTGTGTTTTGCAGATTTGTGAAATATATCAGCTACTGCTTAAGGTAAAATAATAAGATGTCAAGAAAATTTATTACTCTTGATGAAGCAGTTCAGTTTGTCAACGATCTTGTTATGTTATGTCAGGTTGTAAGCTTATCAACTGATAAGTCGGGATGAATGAGGATACCCAATTACAACTTCCTCCAGGTCACCCTTAGGCAAGGTGTAGTACCTGAAAGCCTCCCTGTGCTGGGGTTACATGCCAGCAAATAATATTATAATAACAAAAAAGGCTGTCTTAATTTTTTTTGTTTTTATGCATTTTTTTTATCGTCTTGTTTTGTTTTAGCCACTTTTTTTTTTTTTTTTAATTTTTTATACTCGTATATATATTTTTTCTCTAGGTGATGCAACCATGCAAGCCGTTACCTTTGCTAGTGTAGTTTATTGAGTTTTTGCATGTTACAACGTTGTTTCGTTTTGTTGCATGTCCCTTTTTCCGTAGTGTAATTACGTTGATGTAAGTATTTTGTTCGACAAGTGGCGGAAATAAAAAACGACTGAACTGACTGAACTGACTGAACTGATCTAAGTGATGACGAAGAATGTGAAGTGATGGTTTTATTTCCAGAAAATCAAGGAGAACTTACAGACGAAGAAAACAATGATGAAAACTTGGTAGAGCAAAGCATTGGTTTGCAAGATGTCGCGGTACATTTGGAAATTTTTTAGGTTTCAAGCAGGGCTGGGGAGCCGGAGCCGGAGCGCGGAGCCATGGAGCCAGCCAATTTTAGAGGAGCCGGATCTGGAGCCGGAGCCTTTCTAAATATTTCTGGGGAGCCGGAGCCGGAGCTGGAGCCACAAAAATTTTATTAGCTCCGGCTCCACTAATGGTTCATAGGATCAACTTCATAGAATGAAATTGACTGTTACGGATTTTTAAACATTAATATAAAAATAAATTTTGTGTTATATAGATATCTGTAGCAAATTTTTAAAAATTTGCTAAAGTTTTTGAATTTTTGTAGCAAATTTTTTTTAAATTTGTTAAAGTTTTTGAATTTTTTGTTACTTCCACAAATTTAGTTTTTGAAATTTTGTAGAACTTAATTCAGTAACTCAGTACGTTTTTTAATCTTATAACCTTTCGGTGCCTGTTATGAAGGCTTTCACCGATAACGCAAACTTGGCCGCCAACCAAAAGACAAAATTCTTAAATCTTCTTACTGGACCTGCCCTAGGAACCAGTAACAGGAAAAATATAGTCTAGCTAAACCACAGCTCAGACTACCACAATAACTTCTTTATTAAACAATATGCTCCAATCCACTTAGGAGCCCACAATAATATAAATCAACAGCAAATACAGATTCAGTAGCTTAATTCTTCACAATAACGTAGGCAACCAGAGACTTGCATTCAAAAACTATGAATTTACACAGCTAACAATTTTCCAATACTAAGTTGCATTCTATTTGAATAAGATTTATGTTGATAAGAATAGTTGATTTTTTGATAAGATATACTGGATTCATTCTATTTGAATAAGATATAGGCTACTGGATTACATTCTATTGGAATAAGTTATACTGGATTCTATTTGAATAAGATAATTGATGTTAATGTTGATGTAAAAGAAATCTAAATGACTGAGGTGTTGATGGATATTTCTCTGGATCAAATATTAGAAAGCAGTTATATTCAGCTTTACTTTTTACTCAAATTCAGCATTTTGAACTCCATTGATTTCTTATCGGTTTTATTTTTTTCTTGGTAAAAAAAAAAAGTTTGTTTGAAAGTCTGGAAGTTTATTTAATTTAAACTTGAATTTAAACAAGCAGAAGATGCCTGCTGCTTTTAATTCTTGGAAGTTGCTGTTGGTTTTGGTTCTTGAGTAGCTGTCATTCAAGATGAGTCTGTTGAAAATTTGTTTGAAATTGATGATGGTCTTCTCATGTAATGAGGATGGAATTTTGATAAGTTTAAAATTTGCTTTCAAAGTGACACTTAACATTGCATCAATGTCGATGCGAAAGTTTGTTTAATTTAACTTAAGCTTGTTTCAAAGTATAATGTCTCAAAGTATTGTTTAATTTAAGTTTACTTGCCATTTCAATTTGTATAAAAGTTTGTTTTCTTTTTTTTTAAGTATTATTGTATAAACTTTCAGTACGCCTATCAAATACTCTGTATTAGTTGTGCCAAACCTTGCAAATGTAACCAAAAATCTATTTCCTGTGACACCTGCCAGCTGTGAACACATTTCAAATGCACCAGCTTGACAAAAAGTGATTTCGAAACTCTCCAACAACCAAATCAATCATATCATTGCATGAAATGTATTTTCCCATTTCAAAACTTAAGTAACAATGAGTTAACAGAATTAAATGTTAATAACAAACTGATCTTTCCAAAACTTTCAGATTACAAATTACTTGATGCTGACAATTGTTACATATCCACACCAGACTCCCAAAATCTATATGCAAATAACACAGACTTCTGTATTTTACATATTAACATAACGAGCTTAAACAAAAACTTTAAAAAACTTGAGGAGCTATTGTCAGTGCTAGGTAAGATGCCAGAAATTATAACTGTATCGGAAACAAAGCTAAACTCAAATCTAAAAACTTTCTTGCCAGGATACACTTTTATACATAATAACTCTTCAACAAATGCTGGTGGAGTGGGCAGTGGTGGATATTCCAATTTAGGGGCCCGAGGCAAGAATTTTCAAAAATTCATGTTGTCTGAGAAAAAAAAGAGGTCTGATCTGGGCTTGGATATTTTTCTCCCAAAATCAAAGTGTTCTCTAAAAAAAAAAAAAAAAAGGTCTTCACTTCAATTTCACCTCTAATTTCCCTATTTTTCTCCCAAAATCAAGGTGTTCTCTAAAAAAAAAAAAAAAAGGTCTTCACTTCAATTTCATCTCTGATTTCCCTCTTTTTCTTCCAAAATCAAGGTGTTCTCCAAAAAAAAAAAAAAAAAAGTTCTTCACTCCAAATCGTCCACTGAGCGAATCCAAAACTGTATATGCTGTTTTCGAGGGGGGGCCCCCAAAAAAAGGGGGGGCCTGAGGCGACTGCCTCATTTGCCTCACCCAATATCCACCACTGGGAGTGGGAATGTTTATAAAAGACACTTTAAGGTAACCACTGAGCTGTTGCGAAGCTAGCGCCTCACGTTGTATTAGGCAGTGGGTCCATTTTGCGTTAACGACAACGCCCTGCACTAACGTTCGCAGCCGGCCAAAGTGGCCAGACATAGCTCGGGCACCATCAGTGCATAAATCAATGCATTATTTCCACTGGAGATTACTTTCTTGAAAAAAATTGTTCAGTATTGCAAACAATTCATGCGCTCTACAATTTATTAAAATGGGTTTACAAAAGAGCAAATCTTCAACGATATTGTCGTCGTTAACGATAAAGTGTACGTAGCAAATCAAATAAGCATCTTTATTACTGGTACTGGTTGTTATCTCATCTAACTGTAAGCTGAACTCATTTCCACGCATTTTTGCAACTAGCTGATCATTAATATCATCCGAAATTTTATCGATCCTCCTACTAATGGTATTGTTTGAGAGTGGAACAACTTTTAGTTTTTGAGCAGCTGATTCTCCAATCATTGTCGAAACTAAGTCAAAAGCAGCAGGAAACACAAGTTCTTCCGCAATGGTATGCAGTTTTTTACATTTCGCGATTCTGGACGCAACTTTAAAAGACGTAAGCTGTGCTTTGGTTGGTGTTTGCAAAAAATTTGAAAATACGACGACTGCTTATTCATTTCTGATAACTTACGAGTAAAAAATTCGCGTGGTTTTCTAGATAAGTTATTGTAACTAACAACTAACAAGCGGCTCCGCACAGCTGCTGCTTACCACACACTGTAGGATTGTAAAAAGCTGCTAACAACTTTCACATGTTTTCGCGACGCCCTGTTTGGGAACCGCTGGGCTATAATCATTAGTAAACATAGTACTATGCTTTCATAATATCATTAACAAAACATAGAACGATGAGTTAATCTTATCCGATAAATAATACGTAGTTCTGCAAAACATAATTTATAAGAGGTCGTTTTAAAATTTTAAATTATTTTTAACAGAAATATTATTTAAGCTTTTCAAATTTTATACTTCGAAATATGTAGCTTGTTAAACTACAAAAATAATTTAAACCTGTTGAAAAGTAAAACAGGTCCAAACTTGCAAAGAGTGGTATATTTATTGTGGGATACATCGACTTAGAAAATTATTTTAAAAAATTATTCTAAGCAAAAAATCTCAGCTAAAAACCATTGGGCTCTATAAACTTTTTTTTATTCAATTTTTTCAGATAATTATAAATAAAAACAGCTAATTAAACAGCTGATGAAGAACAGGCTTTATTCTTCTTATTCCTTTTAATATCTTTTAATACCAAAAATTTTTTACGTTCAATCATCATCTGTTTCTTTTTTATTTATGTTTATTTGAAGAAGTTGAACAAACAAAAGCTTATAGAGCTGAATACTATTTAGCTGAGATTTTTTGTTAAGAATAATTTGTTAAACTAATCAAGCAAATAATGCAATTTCTGTGATGTCATATAGGAAAAAATGACTATGGTTATGCATTCATATTAAGATGACCTGACTCCCCTTCTCTTACCTTAATATGAATAAAAAAAACTGATTTTATTGGATGAAATAGACTGTTGAGATTTTTTAAAATAGAGTTTAAATAAATTTTGTACAAAATGTTTTGATCTTTTTTTTGAGCACTTTGCAATGAAGATCGATTCACTCTTGCTCTCTCTCTACATACTATATATACAGGGTGGGCCAAAAAAATGTTACCACTTTTAATATTGCAGTTTTAATTAGATATTTTTACAAAAGGTTAGTCTCTCTTCTCTGTTTGCTGTTGTCTGAGCTTGCAAAATCTGAATTTTGTAGGGAAAGAGATGAAGGTCTGTGTTCAGTATGCGTCTAACAGTGGTCCTTGAGAGGGCAGTCTCCTGTGACAAACGTCTGGTTGATTTTCTTGGTGATTCCTCCAGACGCTGTCTCACGGTCTCAGTGTTAATGGCTGTCCTTGCAGACCTTGGCCTACCACTATGTCCTTTATTCGTATTGGTCACACATCCTGTTTCCCTGAACTTCTGCAGAAGACGTCTGATTGTGAGTCTACTTGGAGGACTTCTTCCTGGAAAGTCAGTCGTGAATCGTCGTTGAGTATGGGTTATCGACTTTAATTCAAAATATGCTTCTACGATCTTTACTCTCTCCTCCACAGTATATTGCTTTCGATCCATTGGGGTGAGAATTTAATGTTTAGTTGTTGATATTTCTGAAAATGAAACAAAAATCTTAGTAATTTTGAAAATGGTTAGAATATAAAAAGTGGTAACATTTTTTTGGCCCACCCTGTATATATATATATAACACTGTATGAAAATCAGTTCTTCTAAAGCGCTCGATAACAAAGTTAGAGCTTAAATTAAAATTAACAATTGCGAAATCACGGAAATAAAAACAAAGCTAGCTATGTTGTCAAACTCAGCTACAGCTGTACCCCCAATATGGCAGATATTCTCTCAGCTCACAACAAGAAGCTCCTTAAATCCCACAATGGCAAATCAGAATTTAAATCCTGTAACTGCAGATATAAGCCGTTATGCTCATTGAATGGCAACTGCCGAGACAAAGCAATCGTTTATCAAGCAACCGTACAAGCCAAAGATCAATCCAAGATCTACATCAGATTGTGCGAAACTGAATTTAAAGCAAGATTCTATAACCACAACCATTCCTTCAATTCGGATTCCAAAAGAAACGCAACAGAACTTTCGAAATTCATTTGGTCCTGCAAAGATTCTGATATAAATCCTGCTATATCTTGGAATATAGTTTGCCACGCGATACCTTACCAACACGGGGGCAAAGTATGTAACCTCTGTCTGGCAGAAAAATATGCAATCTTAACTGCAAATGATGACGCTCTGTTGAACAAACGAACCGAATTGATCAATAAGTGTTGGGATAAAAATAAATATAAATTGATTAACGCCAAACTTAAACTGTGATTTTCTTTCTTTTTTCCTTTTTTTCTTTTTTTCGCCGTGTACAACGTTCTACCTTAGCCGATACTTGAACCCTTTTTAAAATTTTAAATTTCGAAATATTTGTATTTGTAATTCTTTCGCACGCTTTTCCTTTTTCTCGTGTTTTCTCGGTGATCTTAATCAGTTTAGTTTAGCAGAGTCCGTGATGGGATGTTCCGATCTAATAAGCGTTTACAGTTTTTAAGTTTTTTCAGTTTTTTCAGTTTTTTCAATTGTTTTCAATTCTTTCTGGCAGTTTTATCTTAACTTTATTTTATTTTACTTTTTAGATACCCCTGAAGATCCCTTTTATGGGTGAAACAGTCTGTTGGGTTTTAGCTTTGTTTTTATTTCCGTGATTTCGCTATTGTTAATTCTATATATATTGTAATATTATATGAAACTTAAGCAATATATATAAATTAGAAAAAAATTAATGGACGTGTTTTTGTAGAGCGCTTAATGAAAGTCGGAACAAATAGCCTACAATGATTTTTCATCTATTAAGAAACAACCCGACAGCTTGTTTCATCTATTTCTTAATTTCTTAATCAGATAAAATAGGCTATAGAGATGTTTTTGCTTAATAAATGAAAAGAAAGATATTGTTCCATTCCTAAAATTCGCCCACACTACGTATATTCACAATCTCATAAAAAATCTCTTTGATTTTGCTTTGGTCCGGCTCAAATAGCCTAAGAAATAACGGTTTTATAAGCAATTTAAATATTTTACATTTAGTTATAAGAAAATGGCAACACTGCTTAATTTCGTAATGTGGAGTACATTCCAGAACTATCCGCTTGACCAGTTTTGACTATGATGTAATAGTGATTGTTTGTGATTAACTTGATTTGAGTAACTTTCAGAACGTTCGAGATACTCACGACCTAGTGATATAAATAAGGCTCGCTCGGAAGCATTATTATGATTCGTTGTGGTAACTCAATCAATCAATCAATCTATTTATTTGTTTTGTGCTTCAAAACAAAAAATACACCAATATATGTGAAAAAAGTTTTCGAAAGCACAGGAAGGCAGCGAAATGACCATACGGTCTTCTAGTCAACTGCCTCCCTCTAAATAGTGGGACAAAAAAAATTTTTTTTTTTATCAGAAAAACACGGCAGTACACTTACAAAAACACAGTACATTTAGAAAAACAATGAAGATTAAATAGCAATATTAGTTGTTATTAAATAAATTTCCATGTCCCAGCTGACTTCATCAAACTGTTGTGGCATCTTATTTAATATTGACAAGTTAAAAAAAGTTTAAATTTCTTCTTAAATTGATTATAAGAAAGCGACTTTAATTCGAAAGGTACTTCTTGCCATATTTTAGGTCTAATGTAAGAAAATGTCTTTTTACCTAATTCTATTCTCTTTCTAGGTTGAAAGTAATTTTGTTGCGCTGCCAGTCTTGTTTTATAATGATGTTTTGGGTTATACTTACAATAGTTTGGGATTCATTTTTTGCTGAATTTTTATTAAAGCAAAGCATTGTTTTTGCCATTTCAAGTTTAACAATATCTTTTATTTTTAAGAAATTCAATTTTTGAAAAAGAAGATTTGTATGTGACAAAAAAGGACTATTTGTAATAATTCTTATTATGCGTTTGTGTATTCTTACCAGTGGATCCAGGGCAGTAGTCGAAGCCAGCCCCCATGTTGAGACACAATATTGAAGGTAAGAGTAAATTAAAGCATAGTATACTGTTTTTCGTGTTGTAGTGTCAACGTAATTCCTCAGTTTGAGCAGTGCCCAGGAACCATTGGAGAGCTTAGAGCAAACATGTTGTATATGAGACTTCTAAGAAAGCTTATCATTAAAATTACACCCAAATATTTTATTTCATTTACTTGTTCTATATTTGTCTTTCCTATTCTAATATCAAAATGCCAGGCTGATCTTTGTTTGGTTAATACCATAAATTTTGTTTTATTAGTATTTAATGACAATTTGTTTAGTTTCAACAATTCGTCAATTTTGACCAGTTCAGAGTTGACATTTTTATTCAACAGTTTTAGACAAGAGTTTGTCAGTATGAGAACTGTGTCATCTGCAAACAATTTCGTATTAAAATTGGATACTAGAGGCATGTCATTGATGTATAATAAAAATAGTAATGGTCCAAGAGTAGAGCCTTGTAATACACCACAAGTTACATGATTGAATTTTGATTTAGTGTTGTTCACAACTGTAAACTGTAGTCTGTTATTTAAATAGCTTTTAAGGAGCTGTAGTGGCAATCTACGGATGCCATATTTTCCAATTTTGCAAGCAAAATTTGGTGATTTACGGTATCAAATGCTTTTTTAAGGTCAAGAAACACAGCACAAGTATATTTTTTTTGGTCAATATTTTCAGCAAAATTATCAAATAATTGCCTTACAGCATCTGATGTAGAAGAGTTTTGTTTAAAGCCAAATTGAGCAGGTGTTAACATTTTGTTTTCATTTAAATAAGAGTAAATTCTTTCGTACAAGCATTTTTCAAAGATCTTACTAAATGAGCTAAGTAGAGATATGGTCTGTAGTTGCAGCACTGATCCTTGGCATCACCTTTATGAATTGGTACAATTTGTCCAATTTTAAGAATTCTGGGGTAAGTCCCAGTGCTAATGCAACTGTTATAGAGTCTTGTTAAAACTGGTGCTATGATCAGTGCACTCATAGCTATATATTTTATGGGTATTCCATCAGGGCCTGTACTCTTTGATGGGTTCAGTTGCCTTTATGTTTTAATATGTCAGATTCTGTTATTGGCTGAAGATAGAAAGAAGTGCACCTTTGAGTAATGAACGAAGTGCTGCTACGAATATTAGCTGAATTGGTTAGTTCAACATTTGCAGCCAGTTTTTGTCCAATCTTACAGAAATAATTGTTTAGCATATTTGCCATTTCTTTCGAACTAGTGATTTTTTCTCCTGTATCACAAGTTAGCTCTGTGATGAGACTAATTGTTTTTTTTTGTATTTGGCAATATCATTAATAGTTTTCCATAAGAACTTCATGTTATGTGTAGTAGTGATGTCAACCGCGCAGTGCCGCGTAGTAACCTTTTTTGGAGGATCTTGCCGCGTACCGCGCCGCGCCGCGTGCAAGTTATGAAAAGTTTACCTTTAAATTTTAAGTAAATCTTATTTTGTATAATGCTATTGCTTGGGTTTCCGATTTAGTTGCTCCCCTTTATTAATCTAATCACAAAAAGCAAAATGTCAGGAGCATAATCCACTGAATAGCCTCTTACCATAGTACCGGTAAATTATAATGTAAATAGTACCGGTAATTTATAATGTAAATAGCGCGTAAAGCGGCCAAAAAGAAATATGAGACAAACTAAAATAAATAAAGAGAGAGGTGAACTGCTCTCAAACTTAAAGAAAGCAATGGAATCTAATTGTACAGCAGAGAAAGGCTTGTAAAAAATATTACTAAGAAAGAATAAGCAATGTGAATTTTGAAGATAAACTTGAGTTAGAGTATGTAAAGCTTCCCCTTTTTTTTAATCAACTTGGCATTTGAATTATTTTATTCATTTTAGCCGATTATTCAATACCAAAACAAAATCTTAGTTTTTTTTATCATTTTTTAGGGTTTTTATTCATTTTTCGCCGTTGGTAACCTTGCAGCTTTTGGGGATTTACCAAAATTTGAAAAGTAATGAACTAAACTCGGCTAATAGTGAACGAGAACCAACTACTGTTACTTAGCCTAATAAACCTTCTTTACAAAATATCCTATTGTGTTACTTTGTAAAGAAGCACCCAAACTTTAAACACCATTGTTTTTTATATAGGAAGCACTAATTTAAGCAAAACAAAAAAGCAGATTATAAAATCAGACATAGAACTGTAGAATGAGTATTTGAAAATCCTTTCAATGTAAAATTGAAGTTTCCAACCATTAATAAATAATTACATTTCAATAATTAATTTTAGCAACTCGTAGATATTTCTTAATTTAACCCAGCCATCGGAGGCACTTTTTGTGTCTCTTGATGCCGGTCCCAAGCCCGGATAAATGGGGAGGGTTGCGGCAGGAAGGGCATCCGGAATAAAAAAAATTTTTGCCAAAACAGACAAATGCGAAATCATCATCAATCCATACCGGATCGGTCGAGGCCCGGGTTACCAACGACCGCCTCAGGTGTCGCACAGCAGGGCACCTGTGGAAATTATGCTACTGCTAAACATTGTGAAAATAAAAGCAAAAAAAGAGGAGGAAAGCGAGTGAAGAAGCAGCGAGAAGCATGGAAAGGAAGATACTCACTCATTAGGGTGGGTACTTTAAATATTGGAACGATGACTGGAAGGGGAAGAGAGCTGGCAGATATGATGGAGCGAAGAAATGTAGACATATTGTGTCTACAGGAAACAAGGTGGAAAGGGAGTAAAGCAAGAAACATTGGAGGTGGATGCAAAATATTCTACAACGGAGCTGATGGGAAAAAAAATGGGATAGGGATAGTGCTGAGGGAGGAGCTGGCTGAAAGTGTCCTGGAGGTGAAGAGGGTGTCAGACAGACTGATGGCCATGAAGCTGGAGGTAAATGGGTCCATCCTAAATATAGTAAGCGCATATGCTCCACAAGTTAACAACAGCACGGAGGAGAAAAATGATTTTTGAGAAGACCTGGATGGATTGATTGAAAGTATATCAAAAGAAGAGAGGATAGTTCTTGGTGCAGATCTTAATGGACATGTGGGCAAAGGAAACATCGGGGATAATGAAATAATGGGGAGGTACGGTGCTGGAACAAGAAATAAGGAAGAATCAATGGTTGTGGATTTTGGGAAAAGGATGAATTTGGCGATTGTCAATACTTATTTCAAGAAGAAAGATGAACACAGAGTGACATATAAGAGTGGAGGAAAAAGTACCCAAGTAGATTATGTAATGTGCAGAAGGAGAAACTTGAAGGAAATGTGTGATTGTAAGGTAATATTGAATGAGTGTGTCGCAAAACAGCACCGTATGGTGATATGCAAAATGGCTCTTATGGTGAAAAAGAAAAAGGCAGAGAAAGTAAAGCCAAAGATACGATGGTGGAAACTAAAAGAGACAAGCTGTCAAGAAGCGTTTAGACAAGAGGTGACCAGGATTTTGGGAGGCAAGGATGGGTTACCTGATGAGTGGGACAAAACGGCAGAAATGCTAAGAAAAACAGCTGAAACTGTACTGGGAGTGACATTCGGAAAACGAAAAGGAGACAGGGAGACTTGGTGGTGGAATGAGGAAGTTCAAAAAAGCATAAAAGAAAAGAAAGAGGCAAAGAAAGCATGGGACAAAACAAGAAATGAAAATACTAAAAAGATATACAAAGAAAAGAAGAGTAAGGCAAAGAAGGCAGTTGCAATGGCAAAGGGACGGGCCTATGACAATTTGTATGCTAGATTGAAAACAAAAGAAGGTGAAAAAGAGTTGTACAAATTGGCTAGGCAGAGAAACAGAGCAGGGAAAGATGTACAGCATGTGAGGGTTATAAAGGATGAAAATGGTAATGTTATCGTAAATTCGGAAGCAGTGTTAAAGAGATGGAAGGAGTACTTTGAGAAACTGATGAATGAGGAAAATAACAGAGACCCTAGGACAGAGGAAGCAGAAGTGGTTAATGAAGAGGTAAATTGTGTCAGTAGAGAAGAAGTAAAAAATGCACTAAGAAGGATGAAAAAAGGTAAAGCAGTTGGGCCAGATGAGTTGCCAGTAGAAGTTTGGAAGTGCATGGGAGAGATGGGGATAAAGTTTTTGACCAGACTGTACAACATACTATTAATGGGTGAACGGATGCCAGAAGAATGGAGAAGGAGTGTGCTTATCCCAATCTATAAAAACAAAGAGGACACACAGTGCTGTGGAAACTACAGAGGAATAAAGCTAATGAGCTACACAATGAAGGTATGGGAAAGGATTATTGAAGCAAGGTTAAGAGATAGAGTGGAGATCAGCAAACAGCAATATGGATTTATGCCAGGAAAGGGAACCACCGATGCCATGTTTGCTCTAAGAATGTTGATGGAAAAGTACAGGGAAGGTCAAAGAGAGCTACATTGTGTATTCGTGGACCTAGAGAAAGCTTACGACAGGGTTCCACGGGAAGAGCTGTGGTACTGTATGAGAAAATCTGGAATAGTGGAAAAGTATGTACAACTAGTACATGATATGTATGAGGGAAGCGAAACAGTGGTGAGGTGTGCAGTAGGAACTACAGAAACTTTTAAGGTTAAGGTTGGACTGCACCAGGGATCAGCATTAAGTCCATTCCTGTTTGCAGTGATAATGGACAGGCTAACGGATGAAGTAAGGAGAGAACCACCATGGACGATGCTGTTTGCTGATGATATTGTGATTTGTGAAGAGACCAGGGAAGAAGTGGAGCAGAGATTAGAATCCTGGAAGTATGCATTGGAAAAAAGAGGGATGAAAGTCAGTAGGTCAAAGACCGAATATCTTTGCATAAATGGAGGAAATGATGACGAAACAGTAAAGATGGAGGATGCAAAAGTGCCAAGAGTAAAGGAATTTAAGTATTTGGGATCAACGGTGCAAGAAAGTGGTGGTTGTGAGAGGGAGGTAAAGAAGAGAGTACAGGCAGGATGGAACGGATGGAGAAAAGTATCAGGAGTAATCTGCGACAGGAGGTTACCAGCTAGAGTAAAAGGAAAAGTGTACAGTTCAATGGTAAGACCAACAATGGTGTATGGACTTGAGACAGTGGCAGTCACAAAGAAACAAGTAGAAGAGATGGAAGTTGCAGAGATGAAAATGCTGAGGTTTGCTATGGGAGTGACGAGAAAAGACAAGATTAGAAACGAGAACATCAGGAGTACTGTTAAGGTTGAACAGTTAGGAATGAAGATGAGGGAGGGCAGGCTGAGGTGGTATGGACATGTCATGAGGAGAGACCAAGAGTATGTAGGAAGAAAGATGATGAAAATGGAGTTACCGGGAAAGAGGAGAAGAGGGAGACCAAAGAGAAGATTTTTAGATGCAGTAAAGGAAGATATGGAGGAAGTTGGTGTGAAGGAAACGGATGTTGAAGACAGAAAGATGTGGAGAATGATGATATGCTGTGGCCACCCCTGACTGAAGGGAAAGGCTGAAAGGAGAAGAAGTAGATATTTCTTAATTTAGTTTTTAAAGTTTAATTGAAAAGTACTCTGTAGTAGGTATTTTTTTAAATGAGTTTTTCAAAGTCTTTCTAGTGGTGTCTCAATATCTTTATAATTTTTAAATGGTAAATCTATGCTACTATGTAAATTATGATTTCAGTAGAGCATTAAAAAGTACTATAATATTATTCTCAGTGTAGTTAGGACAAAGCTTAAAGGCTTAAAGCAGTCTTTATACATTACAAAAAAGTTAAAAGTGTTAAACTTAGTTCAATTGATTTAATAAAAACCAATTTAAATTTGGGGTAATACAAAATATATTAATGGAGATAAAGAAATTCTTTTTGTAACATGTTAGAAACTATTAAAATAGTTTAAAATACGTACACCACAGTGTTAATGTGTTGTATTTGGCAAAATACTTTGAAAAAAATGTAAAAGCTAAAGCACCATTAAATAGATATGTACAAACTGCAAAAAAGGAGTTTGTAATTCAGTTGCTAATCTTATATGACAGTTTAAGACCTATTTTTGTCTAAGAAAGTAAAGAAATAAAGGCCTTTTGCAAAAAAAAAGATTTGTATAAGTGCATTAAAATTATATTGTTTTCTCTTCATGTTGCAATTGCATATTAATCTATTAAGCAACATGCTTTAACAAAACATTATTGGATTTAACTTTAAAAAGTCTATTTAGCTGCAATGGTTAGTTTGGTATTATTTAAAATTAAATGAATTAAATAAAAATTGATCTTAACTGAACTTATTAATGGTTTAATTTACTTGTATCTAATTTTTTATGATTTCTTTCAGAATGCAATTTTTAATAGTAGTTAACTACACCTTAAATTGAATGTACTTATTAAATATAGTTTAATAAAGGTTATTTGTGAGGATTTGATATACTGTTATAACTGTCAAAAATAGCTTAGCATGAGAACAACTATTGCTTTGACCACAAATGCATATCAAGGGTTTTGGTAAGGTTTTATGGTTAAGAAATCTAAGTAATTTATGCAATATGTTTAAGTGATTATTTTTTCAAATTCCAAGCTAAAAACATTAAAAAAAAAAAACTTGATAGTAAGCAAGGTTTGTGTTTGCAAAAAAGAGATAATTATATTTTCTTTATATATCTTTTCAACTTGCAGGAAAACATTGAGGGGCATTATACTAAGAGCAATTATTGGCTCTCTTCAAGAAGTCACGTAAGCAATTTTTTTTGGTGAAACTTACCCAGAATCTCCATTCAGCACCAGAATGGAATAAAAAAGAAAACTAAGAGGAAAAAGGCCTTTCAAGAAGCGATAGAAACCATTGAGGATTTGGAATTAGTTTCACAAACAAAAATTGCATAGGGTGACTTCTCAAAAAGACCTAATTATCTTATCAGCTTTTAAAGATGCCAAGATATTGCTGTTGGGTTAAAATTTTTTATTTGTTTTTTTTTAGCTATAGAGACATTACTGAATTAAGGCTGCTTGCTGGGATGCCAAGCAGAGTAATGTGCTTAAAGTGCTTCCAATGATACAGCAAGATTATGCCAATAGCTATTTTTTTATTTTATTTTTTTATCTCTATATTTATCCTCCTGACTCGAGTAAAGCGACGGAAGCGCTATACATAGGGTAGGCAATTACCCCGACCTACTTTTGAAGATGCCAAGATATTGTCGTCTGCTAGTAATTTAGTAGAGATATTACTGTAGTTTAGAACTGCTTGTCAAGGCCACCAAGCAGGGAAAGGTGCCGTAAGGTGTCTTTCCCAAGGACACAACTATTGAATTGCTAATGCCAATAGCTATTATGCCAATTGCCAATAGCTATAGAATCTAAAATATAAGGGTTTACTTTGATGACTACAACAGTGAGTATTGTTTGAATAAACACCTTTTTAAAAAAAGAAAAGATGTCTAAAAATTTCCTATTTAAATATATGATTTGCGGTGCAGCGCGGTGCGGTGTAAGTTTTTGCTAACAACTTTGCGGTGCAGTGCAGTGCGGTGTCACAAATAAAAAATACTTGCAGGCTGCGGACACAAAATTTTGTATCCGCGACATCACTAATGTGTAGATGCTAAGACAAGTCCCTGATAATATTTTCTTTTTGCTTGTTCTTTCACATGGGTTAACTTGTTGCGGTAAGTTTTGTATAACCGTACATTATTTGCAGATCCTTTTAAATTAGCAATGTATAATTTGTTCTTTGTTTTGCTTGAGATTAATATTCCTTTTGTTATCCATGGTTTACTATTTAATTTTTTTTCTTTTCTAGATTTTCTTCTTGGAGGAGCATGCTTACTTAATGTGATGTTAAAATATCAAGAAATCTCTCAAATTGCTCATCAACAGTACAATCATTATAAAATATATTCAAGTTTTCACTAAGTTTAATTAAAAAGTTTTCAGTATTAAAGTTTTTTGTATCTCTTACAATAATGTTTTGCTCTATGGTCTTGTGATTGGTGTTAGATAATAAAAGTACTATTGGCATATGGTTTGATATATCTTCAGTTAATATATGGGAGGTAGTTTTTTTGAGTTATGCTGTTGCTATAAAAGTGATCTATCAATGTTGCACTACTGTGAGCTATCCGAGTGGGATATTTAATTAGTGGCAGGCATCCTAGGCTAAATAGCATATCAGAATAATTTTTTATTACAGTTTTGGTATCACTTTGCAGCAAATCAATATTGAAATCCCCACATAAATAGTATATTAGTTTCTGTTTGTTCAAATTTTCAATAGCTTTTTCAAAAGATGATTGAAAATCAGAAAGTTTTGAATTAGGGTGTTTGAATAAACATTTGGTGGTACAGAATTTGAAGATTGCTTGAAGTAAAAGATTTTTCTTCCCAAAGCTTTTCATCTGACACTCTTCAGGGGAAATCGTCAGAATGAAGTAGAATTGAAACCGAACTAATTTATAAAGGGAGAAAGTAGAGTTCTCATTGGCTGAAAGAGTCAACCAATGAGAGAAAAGATTAAGAAATTTTCAAAGAGTATACGAATTCTTTTTGCTTACACAGAAAGGGATTGAGAGATTTAATGAAAGTCGCTTCAAGAGCAGAAAGGTGAAAGGAAGAGCGACCTCGAGCGAGAATAGAAAATTTTTCGTTGCTGTAATGGAGGGCACATTGGGCGTTGTCAAGAAGATGTTGACCAATAGCGGATTCGTGAAATTACAATGACGACTCAACGGCGCCATCCTTTCCACGCAACATCTTTGTCGAATTAATGCAGCTAGCCACCTCCTCTGTGGAATTTAGCTTCAATAACAACATGCATCGACAAATCGACGGCGTCGCTATGGGCTCACCGCTTGGTCCAGCTTTAGCAAACATTTTTGTTGGCTACCAAGAAGCGAAACTTTTCAACATCGCCAAAAGACCGTTGGTGTACTTCCGGTACGTTGATGATACTTTCGCCGTATTCAACAATGAAGAAGACTGCAACAATTTCTTCATCCAGCTCAACTCTCTCCATCCCTCACTTCGCTTCACCTATGAAAAGGAATCTAATCACTCTCTCCCTTTCCTTGACGTGTTAGTAGAAAGGCATGATTCAGAATTTCTCACTTCAGTATACAGGAAACCTACCTTCACTGGCCAATATCTACGTTGGAACTCTTTTAGTCCACAGAAACGGAAAATCAATCTAATTGGTACTCTCGTTCACAGAGCTTTTATGATTTGTTCTAAAAGTAAACTGGACCAAGAGCTTGGCAAAATTCGTTCAATTCTTTTGGAAAATGGCTACCCGGAACGTGTAATCAATTCGGCTTTCAAGCGAAAACTTCAACAAATAAATTCTAACCCGGTCCACACAGTAAAAAAGTGCCCTGTCTACCTACACATCCCATGGATTGGAAGCGTTTCGATGAAGTTCGAAAAGCAGATTACGTCTGCTGTGAAACGCTGCTTTTTCTCCGTCGAACCACGTGTTATTTTCAACACCCGACAGCTCCTTCCAGCGATTAAGAAAGACGTGCTACCTTCCCATCATCACAGCAATGTTATTTACCAGTTTTTGTGCCACTGCGATAGTCGGTACGTTGGTCGCACGTCTCAACGGCTAGAAGAGCGAATTAAACAACACGTTCCTAAATCCATCACCAATCCTCGTACCTCGGCCAACCGCCAAAGTCTTTCCCGCTCTTGCAAAAACAACATACGCCCACAACAATTTCACGAATCCGCTATTGGTCAACATCTTCTTGACAACGCCCAATGTGCCCTCCATTACAGCAACGAAAAATTTTCTATTCTCGCTCGAGGTCGCTCTTCCTTTCACCTTTCTGCTCTTGAAGCGACTTTCATTAAATCTCTCAATCCCTTTCTGTGTAAGCAAAAAGAATTCGTATACTCTTTGAAAATTTCTTAATCTTTTCTCTCATTGGTTGACTCTTTCAGCCAATGAGAACTCTACTTTCTTCCTTTATAAATTAGTTCGGTTTCAATTCTACTTCATTCTGACGATTTCCCCTGAAGAGTGTCAGATGAAAAGCTTTGGGAAGAAAAATCTTTTACTTCAAGCAATCTTCGAATTAGGGTGTCTATAAAGAACACTAAACACTTTTTCTGTATTGTTTAACTGTATTTTTACCCATATCTCCTCACATCCCATTATATTTAATTGATACTCAGTAGTGGTTTTATAACTTAATGGAGTGCTTAAAGCTGTTGTCAAAACTGTGAACTTTATTAAAGCAAGGCCGCTTAAAGCTCGGCTTTTCCAACGTCTTTGCGATGAATTAGTAGCAGAGCACAACAATTCATTGTTTTATTGTAATGCAAGGTGGCTTTCCAAAGGCAAGGTTCTTCTGCGAGTGTACGACTTGAGAAACGAAATTTCCATATTTTTAAAAGAAGGAAACCATGCACATGCTACTACCTTTGAGGATGAATTCAGTTGGCGTATCTCTGCGATATTTTTTTAAAATTAAATCAATTAAACATCTCCCTCCAATTAAACACCTAAATTAAATCCATAAAGAAAAAGAAACTCACCTTCTGCAACTCCATGACAAAATTACAGTCTAAGAAAACTACAGTTGTGACCAACCGATCTGGTGATAAATAACGAGCAATGTGATAACTTTACATCTCTGGAAGCTGAACAATTTAATCGATCTTTCTTTTGACCTCACTTTGAAAAGCTTATTCATGTACAACCTTAATTTACTCATTTCATTCTGGGTTAAGGCTCGATCTGAGTTTCCACTTGTAGGCTGTAAAGCTCTCCGTGTTCTTGTGCCTTTTGCAACGTCACACTTGTGTAAAGCCAGTTTTTCTGCGGTAGCAGTAATGAAGCGGAAATATCGCAATAAGATTGACATTGAACGCGACATGCATGTTGCAATATCAAACATTGCACCGCGGTTTGATAAAATGTGCATAGAGCAACAAGCTCACTGCTCACATTAAATGTTTTTTAATATTTTGCGAATAATGCTGACATTTTTGTGCATTTTGAATAATGAACATGATTTAAATACAATTTCTTAATAAAACTTAATATTTGCAAATTTTGGCTTCATTAAGGCGCCGCGAGTATGGATAAGTTTTCGAAGGGCGCCGTGAACAAAAAATGTTTGGGAACCGCTGTTATAGCCTATTCTTTATTTTTCCCGTAAACACAGGAAGATTCAATAGAATGAAACAGACTGTTTTGGTTTTTTAAAAAGTAGTTAAATAAATTTTGTATAATATATTTAAATATCCTTTTTCGAATAGAATCTTTCTAATTGAATAAGGATCAAGATTCTATTTAAATAAAGAAGCAACAGATGTTTGTGGTTTTTTCAAAACAGTGATTAAACAAATTTTGTATTAAAATATTGCTCTTATTCTTTGCCCTCTGCGAGGACGATTGATTCACTTTTTAATATGCATATAATCTTTAATTTACAATGGCTAATGGTGAACAATGTAAAACAATTAAGGAAGAGGCACTGTACATCAATTATGCAACTAATTAAACTAGGTGCTTTTAAAAATAATTGTTAGCCTCATATAAAAAACAAGGTGAATTCTGACTAAGAAGAATCGGAATCGAAAAATGTTGTTGAAATCGGCATCGGAGCCAAAAAAAAACTGGCATCATCCCATCACTAATTTAAACACTCAATGATTAAGAGTAAATAAATATCAAAATTCAATATGACTAAAACATAATGTAGCCGTGAGAATTGGATAACTTAAATTTTTTATTTGGTTCAATTTTCGCATGATTGTCACGTCGTAAATTTATCTCTTAAAATTGTAGAGTGAAGATTTGGCTGACTCAATCTTTTTTATTGCCTTAATGTTTCGTCACAAACGTTCTCGCTTATTTCCTCGTGCGTTAAATCTCTTGGGAATTTTTTATTTTGCGCACATGTGCTTCTAAAGTTTTCCACTAAAAAGATAAAGTTTAGCTATTTGTCAGTGCGGAGTTTGCAATTCATAATAGTTACGATTTAACCTTTTTAATGTTTAGATAACGCCACAATTGATTTTCATTTAGTTATATTTCTTGGTACTCGCTTTCAGATTTGATTAATATAATTGTAAAGATCAGAAGTCGTGATTCTTGTTCGAATAGAATAGTTTATCGCAAAAAAGATTTAAACACTAAATGATAAACTACTTGTTTATTAAAGAGTTGGAGAGCCGGAGCCGGAGCTGGGGAGCCGGAGCTGGGGAGCCGGAGCCGGAGCCGGAGCTAGTGGATAAGTGCTTGATAGCTCCGGAGCTGGAGCCGGAGCTAGTGAATGAGTACTTGATAGCTCCGGAGCTGGAGCCGGAGCTAGTGCTTTTCTACTGTGGCTCCCCAGCCCTGGTTTCAAGTAGATGGTCAGGATAAGAATATTTTACTAAAATTAAAAATTTTGAAAAAACAGTGTAAAGTTAAGTGGCGAATGTAATATTCTGTCGTTTCTCTTTTATAAAGCACACTTCAGTTTTATATGTTTTGTCTTTTTTTATTATATCTCATCATAACTAGTCAGTGATAGTTACTAAAAAATACAAAATTATGTGTCGCGTGTTGCCAAACCAAATTACCAATATATTACATCCCCCCCATATATTATAAGTTTTTGTATCAAGGCTTATAGAAAATCGAGGGTTAATTTAGTTTTGACATAAAAATTAATTTAAAGAATGACAAACCCGTTATACCAATAAACGAATAAAAAAGTACACACACATGTGCAGGTTAAAGTTTTAAAATTTCAAAATCTGTTTCAATTTTTTAGGTTTTAAATGTCTTAAAAATTTTGATTTTGAATGAGATCCTTCGATTTCACATGCTTGCTAAAGTTTTCATGATCGAATCCACGAGGCAAAAGGACTTAAACCAGGGGTGCACAACTCAAAACTGGTGCTGGGCCAATCTTATAGGTGCGTATAACGTGCGGGCCCACATAATGCTTATGGATGGATTTATGTTTATGCAATTATGCAAACATCAATTCCGGTAGAATTTTTGTAATATTTTTTAGACTCAAACTGTACTTGAAACAGCATTGCTAACGAAATCATTTTTTTATTACACAATTAGCACGTTTTACATTAACCTTTCGAGTCACATTCTATACAATCAATTCTCCTATAGACGTCATACACGAGTTTATGACCAATAAAGACAACTTAGACTGCGATACGTGACAGTTTTTATATTGTTTCTTTTTTGAGTGCTTTATGTTGTTACATATTCGCACAATAGGGAATTCTCTTCGGGTCTATTAAAAGACATTCGCAGGCCCTGAGTTGTGCACCCCTGGCTTAAACCCTTAAATTTTCAGGCAGATAACCTACTTTTTGGCACAACCATGACAGATATCTTTAAGATTCAAAACTTTCAAAAGTTTTTCGGTGTCCCCTAATAAATTTCTTTCGGTGAAATAAAAAAACGCCGCAGTATAAAAAAAATCAAAGTCGTGGAGAGAGGCTAAAATGTATTTTTTTGCAATGGAAAGACAAGACTTCACTTTTTCATGCACATTTAATTGGAAACAAATAATATTTTTGAAGTTGGCGAATACATGTATTGTTAAAAATATATAATAAATATATAAAAATATATAAAATATAATAACCCAGCCATCGGAGGCACATTTTCTGTGTCTCTTGCTGCCAATCCCAAGCCCGGATAAATGGGGAGGGTTGCGGCAGGAAGGGCATCCGGCGTAAAACTTTTTTGCCAAAACAGACAAATGCGTAATCATTATCAATCCATACCGGATTGGTAGCGGCCCGGATTACCAACGACTGCCTCAGGTGTCACATAGTAAGGGCATCTGTGGAAATTATGCTACTGCTAAACATAGTGAAAATAAGAGCAGAAAAAGAGGAAAAAAGCGAGTGAAGAAGCAGCGAGAACCGTGGAAAGGAAGATCCTCACTTGTAAGGGTGGGTACTTTAAATATTGGAACGATGACTGGAAGGGGAAGAGAGCTGGCAGATATGATGGACCGAAGGAATGTAGACATATTGTGTCTACAGGAAACAAAGTGGAAAGGGAGTAAAGCAAGGAACATTGGCAGTGGATGCAAAATATTCTACAACGGAGCTGATGGGAAAAAAAATGGGATAGGGATAGTGCTGAGGGAGGAGCTGGCTGAAAGTGTCCTGGAGGTGAAGAGGGTGTCAGACAGACTAATGGACATGAAGCTGGAGGTAAAAGGGTCCATCCTAAATATAGTAAGCGCATATGCTCCACAGGTTAACAACAGCATGGAGGAGAAAAATGATTTTTGGGAAGACCTGGATGGGTTGATAGAAAGTATATCAAAAGAAGAAAGGATAGTCCTTGGTGCAGATCTTAATGGACATGTGGGCAAAGGAAACATAGGGGATAATGAAATAATGGGGAGGTACGGTGCTGGAACAAGAAATAAGGAAGAATCAATGGTTGTGGATTTTGGGAAAAGGATGGATTTGGCGATTGTCAATACTTATTTCAAGAAGAAAGATGAACACAGGGTGACGTATAAGAGTGGAGGAAAAAGTACCCAAAAAGATTATGTGATGTGCAGAAGGAGGAACTTGAAGGAAATGTGTGATTGTAAGGTAATATTGAATGAGTGTGTAGCAAAGCAGCACCATAAGGTGGTATGCAAAATAGCTCTTATGGTGAAAAAGAAAAAAGCAGAGAAAGTAAAGCCAAAGATACGATGGTGGAAACTGAAGGAGACAAGCCGTCAAGAAGCGTTTAGACAAGAGGTGACCAGGATTCTGGGAGGCAAGGATAGATTACCTGATGTGTGGGACAAAACAGTAGAAATGCTAAGAAAAACAGCTGAAACTGTACTGGGAGTGACATTTGGGAAACGGAAAGGAGACAGGGAGACATGGTGGTGGAATGAGAAAGTTCAGGAGAGCATAAAAGAAAAGAAAGAGGCAAAGAAAGCATGGGACAAAACAAGAAATGAAAATATTAAAAAGATATACAAAGAAAAAAAGAGTAAGGCAAAGAAGGCAGTTGTGATGGCAAAGGGACGTGCCTATGACAATTTGTATGCTAGATTGGAAACAAAAGAAGGTGAAAAGGAGTTGTACAGATTGGCTAGGCAGAGAGACAGAGCAGGGAAAGATGTACAACACATGAGGGTTATAAAGAATGAATATGGTAATATGATGGTAAATTCGGAAGCAGTGTTAAAGAGATGGAAAGAGTACTTTTAGAAACTGATGAATGAGGAAAATAACAGAGACCCTAGGACAGAGGAAGCAGAAGTGGTTAATGAAGAGGTAAATTGTGTCAGTAGAGAAGAAGTAAAGAACGCACTAAGAAGAATGAAAAAAGGTAAAGCAGTTGGGCCAGATGAGTTGCCAGTAGAAGTTTGGAAGTGCATGGGAAAGATGGGGATAAAGTTTTTGACCAGACTGTTCAACATACTATTAATGGGTGAACGGATGCCAGAAGAATGGAGAAGGAGTGTGCTTATCCCAATCTATAAAAACAAAGGGGACACACAGTGCTGTGGAAACTACAGAGGAATAAAGCTAATGAGCCACACAATGAAGGTATGGGAAAGAATTATTGAAGCCAGGTTAAGAGATAGAGTGGAGATCAGCAAACAGCAATATGGATTTATGCCAGGAAAGGGAACCACCGATGCCATGTTTGCTCTAAGAATGTTGATGGAAAAGTACAGGGAAGGTCAAAGAGAGCTACATTGTGTATTTGTCGACCTACGACAGGGTACCGCGAGAAGAGCTGTGGTACTGTATGAGAAAATCCGGATAGTGGAAAAGTATGTACAACTAGTACAGGATATGTATGAGGGAAGCGAAACAGTGGTGAGGTGTGCAGTAGGAACTACAGAAACTTTCAAGGTTAAGGTTGGACTGCATCAGGGATCAGCATTAAGTCCATTCCTGTTTGCAGTGATAATGGACAGGCTAACGAATGAAGTAAGGAGACAACTACCATGGATGATGTTGTTTGCTGATGATATTGTGATTTGTGAATAGACCAGGGAAGAAGTGGAGCGGAGATTAGAAATTCGGAAGTATGCATTGGAAAAAAGAGGGATGAAAGTAAATAGGTCAAAAACCGAATATCTTTGCATAAATGGAGGAAATGATGACGAAACAGTAAAGATAGAGGATGCGAAAATGCCAAGAGTAAAGGAATTTAAGTATTTGGGATCAACGGTGCAAGTGGTGGTTGTGAGAGGGAGGTAAAGAAGAGAGTACAGGCAGGATGGAACGGATGGAGAAGAGTATCAGGAGTAATCTGCGACAGGAGGTTATCAGCTAGAGTAAAATGAAAAGTGTACAGTTCAGTGGTAAGACCAGCAATGGTGTATGGACTTGAGACAGTGGCAGTCACAAAAAAACAAGTAGAAGAGATGGAAGTCGCAGAAATGAAAATGTTGAGGTTTGCTATGGGAGTGACGAGAAAAGACAAGATTAGAAACGAGCACATCAGGAGTACCGTTAAGGTAGAACGGTTAGGAATGAAGATGAGGGAGGGCAGGCTGAGGTGGTATGGACATGTCATGAGGAGAGACCAAGAGTATATAGGAAGAAAGATGATGGAAATGGAGTTACCGGGAAAGAGGAGAAGAGGAAGACCAAAGAGAAGATTTTTAGATGTAGTGAAAGAAGATATGGGAAAAGTTGGTGCGAAGGAGACGGATGTTGAAGACAGAAAGATGTGGAGAATGATGATATGCTGTGGCCACCCCTGACTAAAGGGAAAGGCTGAAAGGAGAAGAAGAAGAAGTTAAAAATATATAATTAAAACTGACTACCCTGAACTTTTTTAACTCCCATCAACAGAGCCCGTGCCTTTAGTTAAGAATTCCTGGCTTAAATTAACTCGAAACTTAGTCCCCGACGGTTGTCTGAAGATACAGCCGAACATTCTACATTTTAAAATTAAAAGTTGGAAGGATTATTACATTCATAACGGCAATTGTTTCATTGGTTTTAATTGTCTTCACAATGGAAGTCAAAAATTCCGCAATCATATGATTCCGGTTCGAACGTAAAATTAGATTTAAATAAATTTTCAATATTGCGCAAATGTAAATCAGAACTTCACTTTAGAGTACACAAAGCTTTACTTATAAGAAAGTCAAATCCTAATTTAAACCTAATCAATAATATGCTAATGAAACAGCATTTTTACTTAACATTTTTTTAAAACCTGCTCGTTTTTTCATTTTTGTTTTATATAATTTAATTTCAACCAGACAATAATTGAAAATAGCAGCCATAATGGATTCAGCATTTTCAGCATTTATTAAATAAACATTAAAAATTATTATTTAAAAAAAAACACGAACGTTTTCGGCTTACTTCAGCCCTCATCAGGTTTCTACAATTTAGTAATATTAATTAAGTTTAAATTTATACACACACATAAAAAATTAAAAATTAACAACAGCAAAAAACAATGTATATTTTAAAAAGGCTGTACTTTTGACTAACAGGCTAAATTTTAAATCAAAACGAGAGAGAAACTAAATTGATACAAATTAAATTTCAGATTATGATGTCATTGAAGAAAAAAAGAAAAAATATTACAATCAATCAATCAATCAATCAATCAATCAATCTATTCATTTGTTTTTGCTTCAAAACGAAAAATACACCAATATATGTGAAAAAAAGTTTTCGAAAGCACAGGAAGGCAGCGAAATGACCATACGGTCTTCTAGTCAACTGCCTCCCTCTAAATAGTGGGACAAAAAAAAACACAGCAGTACACTTACAAAAACATAGTACATTTAGAAAAACAATGAAGATTAAATAGCAATATTAGTTGTTATTAAATAAATTTCCATGTCCCAGCTGACTTCATCAAACTGTTGTGGCATCTTATTTAATATTGACAAGTTAAAAAAAGTTTAAATTTCTTCTTAAATTGATTATAAGAAAGTGACTTTAATTCGAAAGGTACTTCTTGCCATATTTTAGGTCCAATGTAAGAAAATGTCTTTTTACCTAATTCTGTTCTCTTTCTAGGTTGAAAGTAATTTTGTTGCGCTGCCAGTCTTGTTTTATAATGATGTTTTTGGGTTATAGGCCTACTTGTTTTATAATGATGTTTTTGGGTTTGGGATTCATTTTTTGTTGAATTTTTATTAAAGCAAAACATTGTTTTTGCCATTTCAAGTTTAACAATATCTTTTATTTTTAAGAAATTCAATTTTTGAAAAAGAAGATTTGTATGTGACAAAAAAGGACTATTTGTAATAATTCTTATCATGCGTTTGTGTATTCTTACCAGTGGATCCAGGGCACTAGTCGAAGCCAGTCCCCATGTTGAGACACAATATTGAAGATAAAATATAAGTAATAGAACATTTGAACAAAGAGCTACAGGAGTTTTGGATTTTAACTGACGAAAAGCTCCTGTAGCTCTTTGTTCAAATGTTGTCTATAAATTCTCGTGTTCGTGCGATACGAACAAGACATACATCGGTATGTCGTCCAGACATTTGATCACTAGAGTTCGGGAGCATCTGAATTTCAAAAGTCTACAGGATAGTGCAGTTAAAGATCATATTTTGTCGTGTGAAAAGTGTTCTAATAATCGGTCTGATGAAAACAATTTTGTAATACATGTAATACGTAAATGCAAATCAGAATTTTGTTCTAAGATTCACGAAGCTCTACTCATAAAAAAGTTAAGTCCAAAATTAAATCGACAAATGTTCGCAAACGGAACTTCATATTTATTGAATATATTTTGATTGTAATATTTTTTCTTTTTTTCTTCAATGACATCATAATCTGAAATTTAATTTGTATCAATTTAGTTTCTCTCTCGTTTTGATTTAAAATTTAGCCTGTTAGTCAAAAGTACAGCCTTTTTAAAATATACATTGTTTTTTGCTGTTGTTAATTTTTAATTTTTTATGTGTGTGTATAAATTTAAACTTAATTAATATTACTAAATTGTAGAAACCTGATGAGGGCTGAAGTAAGCCGAAAACGTTCGTGTTTTTTTTTAAATAATAATTTTTAATGTTTATTTAATAAATGCTGAAAATGCTGAATCCATTATAGTCCATAAATGCTAAATGCATTATGGCTGCTATTTTCAATTGTTGTCTGGTTGAAAAAAACAACCTCTTTGCCGAAACTTTATAATTTAATTTACCGCTAATATGTAGTAACCTGTTTTATATAATCTAAAAAGAAAATCTATCTTCGTACTTTGTAAAATAGGGTTACCATATCTAAATAGGAGCAATTCCTGACAGACATAAGCATACCAGCCAAAAAAATTAGGGGTGGCGATGGAGTTTTGCTCTAATTTTGTGACATTTGCCCGAATTGATTTTCTAGTACTTTACGGATAGGACAAAAAAAAATTGTCTGGGATTCTAGAATAAAGACCAAAAAAAAAAAATAGGTCTTCACTTTCAATTTACGTCGAAAATTTATAGTGACCTCTAAAAAAAGGTCATTATTCGAGTCCATTATCCCTACTTTCGTTCTAAAGTTACGTCCTAAACCTAAGGTTGCGCCAGTTACGTTCTAAAGGTTTAGTATTCTGCTTCGCTGTTTCAAAAATTTTGAAATTCAAGAGAGTGTCATAAAAAATTATATTTTATCATGTGATTCCCGTTTAAACGTTAAATTTGATTTAAATGATTTTGCGATATTGCGCAAATGTAAATCAGAATTTCACTCTAGAATACACGAAGCTTTATTAATAAGAAAGCCAAATCCTAATTTAAATTGTCAATTATATGCAAACCGTCAAACAAAGTCAAATCCATTATACATATATACAGTATACAGGCTATGTAAATAAATAAATTCAAAAATGCTTAAACCAATACGGCTGCTTTCCATAGCAATTTTACAGTATAAGAAAGTAACCTCTCTACAGAAGCTAAATACCTAAACCTTTCACTTGACTGCTTTATCATACTATCCATTTGGAATTGTGCTTTCTTTATTTGGACCAAGTGACCAATTTTTTGTTTTAACTTACCGCTTAAAAAGTTATTTATGACGTCTGTATTCTACCAAATAACAAGTAAGTGATCAAACACATTGTGACAACTTCAGATACAAAATCGTTATTTATCAAGGTCTGTCTACGTCTACATACAGCTGCCGCAAAATAACCTGAGTCCTGCCTAGTTTTTTGAAAAAAACGCAAAGTTTGTTTGTATTCTTGCTTTTATTAAAACCAAAACCAAGGCTGTCAAAGGAAGGTTTTTTTGGAGTTCTCGTTTCATGATGGTGTCAGTCAGTCAAGATGTCTTTCTTCTTCTTCCTCCACCAAACTTATGCTTGGGAACAGTGTTATTTAGCTGCTTCCAAGAGCCTCATGATGGTTGCTTTCCCTCTTCCACTCCGCTCACACATGACTTTTATCAGCATCTTTTCCTGCCTCCATGCAAGAATACGAGCTTTTTCTTCATCACTAATGAACTTTCTAGGCATATTGAGTAAACTACAAATATTCAAAACTCCCCTCTACAAACTTACACTTTTGATTCTTTTGAATTCAAATCTGCTATGATTTTCGCTTGCCTTATCATGCATTCTCATCACTATTATTTCACATAAAAATCCTGAAGCAGTTTTATTTCCTTTGAAAATAAAATCATAATTGAACTACTGTAAGCGAAAAAAGGTTTTTGTGCTGTAAAAAATGGCTTTGATACTCCATGGCAATGAGAACGTGCGAAAAAGATCCAAGTCATTTTGCAGCAGCTGTAAATAAATAAAAAATCAAAATCAGGGCGTCGAACCGAAACCGTTTAAAACAATGTTCCGTTCAGGTTCAGGTTCAGGTTTAGGTTCAACAAATTTTATTCTTTTGGTTTCAGTTCCTGATCAGGTTCGGCAAATTTACTTATTCTCTTCCTATACGTTACTATGACAATAGTAACATCGAATTCTATATAGTTAGGCAAATGTAACTGAAAAATTTGGGTAAGCAGTGGGTCACATAAAACATTAAGTGCGTCGCAAGTTGGACTCCCTGCGTCAGGCTAGTTAAGGTTAAGAAAAGCCAAGCGACAGCAAAAATAAATATATCGCCCACAATGTTAAATTGGTAAGAGATTTTATACATGTAGAATTTTTGAAGCGGTCTCCAACCACATCCAAATTTCTCTTTCTTCTCACCTTTAATCTGTCGTGCTCTATTTGCTTCCATTACATAGAATTGAATTGAAATTGAATTACTTTTTTTTCTTTCATGATTATGCTCTACTTGCGTCTTCGCTTTTCTTTGGTTTCGCCGTGTAGCAATCGCGATCGCGACATAGTTATTTTTCACTTTGGATTATAAGTTAAAACTTATCTTCGGTGGCTGAGTGGGGCAGTGTAAAAAAGTTTTAAAACCTTATCACTACTGCGAAAGAGCCCCAGAATTTGATATCAAAAATTTTATATATTTTATTTTACCTCCTGACTCGCAGGAAAGCGACGGAGGCGCTATACATAGGGCAAGCAATTAGCCTGGCCTGCTTCCAGAGACGCCAAGATATTGATGTCATATTAAAATTTTTGATGTTTTTATTTTGTTTTTTAGTTTTATAGAGATGTGACTTAAATTTAGAATTGCTTACCAAGACCACCAAGTATGGGAAAGTGCCATAAAGTGTCTTACCCAAAGATACAACACGATAGCGCGAGTAGACTTTGAACGGAGACCATGCCAATCACAATCACGGCGCTCTAACCACTCGACCACGCAGCCGATACTACGAACAGTTTTTGCTAGCATTTTTGGGTCTCCCAAAATCATGTTTGTATATTTATTCAAATTTGTTGAAATATACAAAGTTTGTTATTAGAATTAATATTTAAATAGTTTGCCAATGAATAGATTCAGTGAATAATTTTTTAAAACCTGTACCACAAATGGCCAGGGCTTAAAAAATTCAGAGGAGGCCTATACAATTGCTTATCATTTCCCTCCAAGAAACATGCCAGTTGACTAACTGTACACCCGTAAACAGATAACATGAGGCTAAAAACATATTCTAACCAATTGGGGGCAATGAGAGCATCATTACTACTTCAATCTTTTTATCAGCAAAAAAAATCGAAAAGAATCTAATTTTTTGGGCACGTAGTATGTTTTATAACGCATAGAATGCTTCTGTAAATTGTTTTTTGGTAGTGTGGCGAGCTATTCTATTTGTGATGTTTTATATTGGCAACATAACATTGCCACGCAACGTGACTACGCTATGCGAACATGTGCTTTATTCGAAATATAACGAGTTGAGAAGTAGACGCGTGTTGGTTGTTATAAACTATAAAGTTGAGATTAGTTAAGGTTAAATAAAAGTTAAACGAGACAAGAACACTATAGTAGCAAGAAAGTTATTTTACGCTTAAATTATTTATTTCAATGTGCTGTATACCAGATAAAATCATAAAACTATCTTTTTTTCAGTAAAATTGATTACATTAATTCGTTACTTGAAACTTGTGAATTAATCTTTTAACACGTTAACCACCAGAGCGAATTATTGGATGCCAGCTGCCACTTCGTTATGTACCACCTGGTAGAAACGCAATTTTATTTTGTATAATGGCAACATTTATCACTCTCTGCTTGATCCGTGTGCATCTTAATCGTGTTGAATTTTCTTTCTGTTTTTTCAGTTTTTTGATTTGAGTTTGTAATGCACGTGGTCGGTAGCGTAGTCATTGAATATTTTTAAAATTGGTTTTATTTAGCTGTGCTTGTTCTAAATTGCCTTCACTTAGACCTTGCCAATAAAATTTTCTCATATGCTTAAAGATTAAGTACGATATAGGTTTACGTAAGGTAAGTTAATAACGACAGCCAAAGACTGATAAAAGAAATAGACCGCGGCTGCTGACGATACACGTAGCAAAATTAACATAAGGTTTTAAAAATATTCGTTAAGGTTAGATTGTTTAAGAGATTATGGTTAAAAAAGGTACTATACCTGAAATAAAAACAGCTGAGAAACCAGAGTTGGTTTCTGCAGAGGTAGAGGAAAGTGCTGATGAAGATATTCAGCAAGATTTTAAGTTTTGTGTAAAGACGCACAAAAGGAAAATTTTAATGTTTCAAATGAAACTTGTAACGGTTTCAAAGGAGTTTTGTGAAATTAAGAATAATGTTAAAGATGATAACCTTAAACTATTTGAAGGTAAGGTTCTTGCTCTAGAAGAACAAGTGTGTTCTATTTACTTAATTACTTTGGATAACGTTGAACAATGCGGAGATGAGCTTGAAGCGCGTGCTGAGCGTCTGTTGGATGACGCCCGAGCCTTATCAAGGTCATGTAGTGCTTTGCTAAATAATTGCGATAAATCTCGACCAGAATCTTGTTCGATTGTTTCAAAGGGAGAGAATTTGGAATCATGTTCTTGGCCTCGTGTATCTAACGCCGAAAATTTAACCAAATTCTTTAAGCCAGGAACATCATTTGCGCCAGTAAAGAATAAAATTACCACTAAGTTGTTTAAACAAAAATCAGATATTGATGAATTTAAATTAAGCAATTCTTATTTGCAACCTATGGCACCAACAACTAGTAAAGCATTTGAAAATAAGATGCCTCCGCATAGTTCTCTAGTGCCTGCCCCAAGATTAAAATTAGATGCATTTAATGGCGATGTTTTAAAGTACCTCACCTTTAAGAGAAAATTTATAAGAATGATAGAAAATGAGTATCTGGACTTTGATATTAGATTTGTTTTTCTTGAGGAAGCGTGTGTCGGAAGGGCGCAGCAGGTGATAGCCGGTCTTTCGTGCTTAGAAGATCGAGAACAAGCGTATAATATGGCTTGGTCGCGGCTAGATAAAAGATTCGGAAACCGAAACAAATTAATGAGCTTAGTTAAGCAGGATTTGGAAGGCCCGCCAATAAAGGAGTGGGGTGCGAAGGCGCTGATAGATTTGTGTGATAAAATGTATAAATGTGAGACAAGCTTTTTTGGTTGGCGCGAATCTCACTTATTAAATAATGATGATCTACTTCAAAAGGTATTTCAACGGCTGCCTTACAAATTGAAATCACAGTTTGTCTCGATTTTTGATAAAGGTTTGGGAACGTTTACACAGCTAAGAGAACTTGTCAAAACCGCTGCTTTAGAAGCCGATACCGCTTATGGTCAACTCTTGTCACAAGGTAATGTTAGAAAGTCTAATAATAATCAAAGTGTGATTAATAATGTGTGTAAGCGTACGTGTGTTGCTCAACAACATCTCGCCCCAATAAAGCCTGCAGTAGAACCTTCATTGTGTGTGTTGTGCAGCGAAAATCATGAGATTTGGAAATGTGCTGTCTTTGAAAGTAAATCTATTAAGGAGCGACTAAGTTTAGCACAAACTTTTAAGTTGTGTTTTAATTGCCTTCAAACTGGGAATAGAGTGTCTCGATGCCGATGGAAGGTTCAGTGTAAAAAATGTGGAAAGCGGCACAATCTGTTATTGCACGCGGACATCGAAGACCAAACAAATCTTCCCGCATCGCAAGACAAGAAAGAAAACCTGGGCGCTTGTACTTCTTGCAACAATAGTGCATCTTATTTTCTGGCCGAACAATCTTTAAGGTCGTTCCAGTTAAGGTGTGGTACGACGACCCATCAAAATATGTTTGCACCTATGCGTTTATTGACGAGGGATCAAGTGTAAATATGTGTTCTGCAGAGCTGGCTGAGCGACTTGGAGTGCCTGTAAAATGGGGTAACGTCGAGCTAATAACTGCAAACGCAATCACTCACGAAAAGAAAAAGGTAGATTTCCTGGCTATACAAGGAATTGAAGAAGAAAGTGCTTTTATGGTTAAGGATGCTTTAGTGCAATATAGCGTTGTTGACGTCAGCTCCAGTATTCCTACACATGCGATGGTTAAGGGTTATTCACATTTACGAGACCTGAAGTTCCCAGAAATTGAAAATCAAAAGATAGAGTTATTGCTGGGCAGTGACCTGCATATTTGGGCAGTGACCTGCATCAAGCATATTTGGTTTCACGGTCCAGTGTTTTTACGTAATATTGCTGTTGACCGGCCAAGACAGCCAGATTTCTTGCAGGAACTCTCCAGAGACGACCCTGAAGTCAAGAAGACTGAAGTTTGCATGACTCAGCTAAAATTCCCTCAAAGTTCAGACTGCTTACATCGGCTGTTCCGACGATATTCAAACTTTCTGCACCAACGACAAGTTACCTCAACGTGGTGGTGCAGTCCCCTTCCCGGCACTGGGGCGGGTCGAAATGGCTTGTCAATTCCCCGAGGGTCTCATCCTCGGGCGGTTTTCCTTCGGACAACTCTTCTTCTCATTTTTCATCTTTGCTGTCCAATGTGCGGTCACACATGGACAGCATTCTTAAACCCAATTGACCGCCCCCCTACCTCTTCTACTTTCTTTCGGACAACTCTTCTTAGTCCCTTCTTCCACCCAAAACCTCTTCACTACTCATCTCACCCACCGCTGATACTTATCTTTATGCTTCTCCTCATCAGTGGTGATATTCACCCCAACCCTGGCCCTATAGACCCCTGCTCTGTCTGCTCCCGTAGAGTGACCTGGGGAAACAGATCGGTACAATGTACTAACTGTTCTCTCTGGGAACACCTCCCCTTCTCTGGTCTTTCACCTGCTGACTTTCGTAAAATCTCACCGGGACACTCTTGGATTTGCCCAATGTGTCCATCCTCTTCTCAACCTCTCCTCTCTCTCTCACACCCTAATCCTGTATCTTTATCCTTCTCTGTATCTCCATCCACTCACACACCAAATCCCCACCCTCACTCACAAACACCCACCAAACCATATCCTCAAAAATGAACCCTCACCCAAAAATAACCTCGAATAACCCCACCTATCCTCTTAATTACCCCCAACTAATTTATACTTACCCTCCCTCAGCATCATCTATACCTTCTCCTCAAACCCAACATACCATCTCTCCTCTCACACAATCCTCTTTCCATCCTTCCTTTCCCTCTCAAAACAACCTCCGAATCATACAGTGGAATGCTAATGGGATTCGCCCTCGCCGTACTGAATTCATACAATTTCTCTCTCAAAATCAGTACGATCTCATCTTCATACAAGAATCACACCTCTCCTCTGACTCCACTTTCCGCATACCCGGCTACAAAACCCTCCAAAAGAACCGTTCTATGACAAGGAGAGCAACCACCAACTCTACGGGAAACCTAGGAGGTGGCGTATCATACTTGTCAAAAACGGTCTAACCTACACTTCACTCTCCACACAATTCCTCTCTTCCCTCGACCCCAGCTCCGATTATTTAGCTATCGCAGTTAAAGTAAAAGAAGCCTCACCTATACATGTTTTCAACGTCTATGTCCCTTCTATCCAATCCTCTTCTTTCGACTTTCGCTCAAAATCTTTCTCATCCTTTCTCTTACCATCATCCCGTACCACATACATCTTCGGCGACTTTAACAGCCATCATTCATCCCGGGACTCCCACTCACCGGAAGATCAATCAGGCAAAGAGCTGTTTGATTGGCTCCTCTCTTCTGATCTTTTACCTCTTAACAACCCCGAACATCACACCCTACTACACCGTGCCACCGGAAACCGCGCTTCCGCTGAGCTTTCCCTAGTTCCTGTCCGAATTGCCTCTAATGCACATGGCAGACCCTTCCGGACCTCGGCTCACATCATCTTCCTATCTCTATCACTATTCCCACTTCCCCCTTAATTAACTCTATCCACCGCCCTCCTCATTTAACTATAATGAAGCTCGCTGGGACGATTACCTTACTTATATTGATACCCACTGCCCTCCTCCCTCTAACTTTACAACACTTTCTCTTTCTGAAGCCACCCACACCTTTACCAAACTCCTCAATGATGCTGCCACTTCTGGCATTCCTTTCGGCAGCATCAATCGCCCTACTAAAGCCTGGTGGTCTTCCGAAGTCGCAGATGCCGTTGCGAAACGCCGAAAGGCATTTGCAAAGGCACACTGTTCCGAAGAAGACCGCCAGTAGTATATAAAAGGAATTTTGGTGACCGTCCGATGGAGCAGGCGCAGGCGCACAGGCGCACCGACGTCAGTGCGTTCCGAACCCTAGACTCCATGAATCAAGGTCCAAACCCTATCTTTTAATGTTTCAAATCAATTTAGTTTCAAATTAATATTAATAAATTCTAAAAGAAAAAATAAAATTAATAAGTTCTAAAAGAAAAAAAATAAAATTAATTCTATTGAAAACAATTTTAAGTTCTAGTCAGTTACGACGAAGCCGCGTCATTTCCTGTTCTGAATCGTATCAATTTGACCTTAAGTAAACTCTAAGTCCAAAAAAACGATTTAATATATTTTAATCTCAAAGGCGATATTGGTGCACGTTTAAGCGTTAATTTTTGTTAGACCTTTGTTTAATTTTTCTTGAAAAACTTAATTTTTGTCATACCTAAACTCAATTTTTCTTGACAACCTCGAATTTTAGATACCTTTGTTCAATTTTTTTTTATTTAAGCAACCTTGATTTTTTGTTATAACTTTGTTTAATTTTCGGCAAGCTTGATTTTGTTGTACTTTTGTTGAATTTTTCTTAGCAATCTTGTTTTTATCATATTTATGTTTAATTTTTTCTAGGCAACCTTGATTTTTAGGTATCTATATTTAATTTTTTCTAAACAAATTTGATTTTTGCTATAACCTTGTTGAATTTTTCTTTGTCAACCACGATTTTTATTATTCTTTTGTTGAACTTTTAAAAGTTTATCTTGATTTTTGTCATTCCTTTCTTCAATTTTCTCCTATACAAACTTGATTTTTGCTACACCCTTGTTGAATTTTTCTTGAAAATCTTGATTTTTTATAACTATATTTAATTTTTTCTAAATAAGTTTGGTTTTTGCTATACCTTTGTTGAATTTTTCTTTAAACAACTTTGATTGTTGCTGTAGACCATTCATTTACTATACGTTTCAAATCAATTTAGCTTCAAAAATTATTTTTAGTCTTAGTGATATGCAGCTGTAAGATTTATTGAAAACGATTTTAAGTTCTAAACAGTTACGACGTATTTCCTGAAACCTCGTCGTTTCCTGTTCTGAATCGTATCGATTTGACCTTAAGTAAACTCTTAACTACTTCCAAAAAAGCGATTTAATTTTTCTTTCTTTAATCTCAAAGGCAATACTTGTGCACGTTTAAGCGTTCCCTAGATAACCTCGATTTTAATTCACAAGATACCTATAGTCAAAAGTTTTTCTAGACAAGTTTAATTTTAGGTGAATATCAACTTTAAACATTTTTCTAGGTACACTTAACTTTTATTTGCACGATATTTTTTTTTCTATGTAACCTTAATTTGTGTTAGACCTTCACTTAATTTTTTCTTGACAAACTCGATTTTTGTCATACCTAAACTCAATTTTTCTTAAAAATCTTGATTTTTATCACAACTTTGTTTAAGTTTTTTCTACAATACCATGTTTTTTGTTACACCTTGTTGAATTTTTTCTTAAAAACCTTGATTTTTTATAACTATCTTCAATTTTTTCTAGGCAAGCGTGATTTTTACTATACTTTTACTTAATTTTTGGCAACCTTGTTTTTGTCATTACTACCTTCAATTTTTTCTAATCAAATTCGATTTTTATTATAACTTTGTTTAATTTTTTCTAATCAATCTTAATTTTTTATTACTATCTTCAAATTTTTTATAGGCAAGCTTGATTTTTGTTATACTTATGCTCAATTTTTTCAAAAATTTTTCTTAGACAACCTTGGTTTTTGTTACACCTATCTTCAATTTTTTTCTAGACAAATTCGATTTTTATTATACTTTTGTTGAAATTTTAAAAGTTTTTCTTTAGACAACCTTGATTTTTGTTACACATTTGTTTAATTTTTCAAACATTTTCTTAGTCAACCGTGATTTTTTAGATATCTATCTTCAATTTTTTCTTGACAACCTCGATTTTCATTATTCCTAACCTTAATTTTTCTCTAAGCAACCTTAATTTTTGTTATTTCTACGCTCAATTTAAAAAGTTTTTCTTGGTAACCTCGATTTTTGTTATACCTTTATTTAATTTTTTTCTAAACAAACTTAATTTTTTTATAACTATCTTCAATTTCTTTCTTGGCAACCTTGATTTTTGTCATACTTATGTTCACTTTCTCAAAAATTTGTCCTAAGAAGTTTGATTTTTAGGCAGCTTTATTTAATTTTAAAACTTTTTCTCTTAACAACCTTAATTTTTGTTATACCTAACCTAAATTTTTTCTCTAACAACCTTGATTTTTGTCATACTTTTGTTTAATTTTTTCTAACCAACCTTGATTTTTGTCATAACTAATCTCAATTTTTTTCTTATCAACCTTGATTTTTATTATCTTATCTTCAATTTTTTTCTAAACAACCTTGTTTTTGGCATACCTATCTTTAATTTGTTCTTGGCAACCTCGATTTTTCTCACACCTATCTTTAATTTTTTCTTAACAATCTTGATTTTTGTCGCACCTAACCTCAATTTTTTCTCTAACAATCTTGGTTTTTGTCATACTTTTGTTTAATTTTTCTTGGTTACCTTGATTTTTGTCATATCTAACCTTAACTTTTTCTAGACAAAATTGATTTTTGTTATACCTTTGCTTAATTTTTTCTAAACAACTTTGATTTTCCCATGTCTTTGTTTAATTTTTTTTTTTTTTTAATTTTTGTCGTACCTATCTTTAATTTTTCTTGGTAACCTTGATTTTTGTCATATCTTTGTTTAATTTTTCTTAACAATCTTGATTTTGTTGCACCTACCTTCAATTTTTTTCTAAACAACCTTGCTTTTTGTCATACCTATCTTCAATTTTCTTAACAATCTTGGTTTTGTTGCATCTACCTTCAAATTTTTTTTTTTTCTAGACAAACTTGATTTTGTTATATCTATGCTTAATTTTTTCTTGGTAACCTTGATTTTTGTCATACCTAACCTCAATTTTTTCTAGACAAACTTGATTTTGTTATATCTATGCTTAATTTTTTTTCTTGATAACCTTGATTTTTGTTATACTTTTGCTTAATTTTTTCTTGGCAACTTTGATTTTTAGATACCTACATTTAATTTTTCCCTAAGAAAGCTTGATTTTTAGGTACCTTTATTCAATTTTAAAACTTTTTGTCTAAGCAGTCTTGATTTTTGTTATACCCAATCTCAATTTTTCTTTAAACAACCTTGATTTTTATTATACCTATGTTTAACTTTTTCTAGAAAACCTTTATTTTTATAACTATCTTTAATTTTTTTTTTCTTGGCAACCTTGATTTTGTTATATCTAGGTTTAATTTTTTCTAATCAATCTTAATTTTTCTCATAACTTTGTTTAGGATTTTCTTGGCAACCTCGATTTTTCTCATACCTATCTTTAATTGTTTCTTAACAATCTTGATTTTTATCACACCTACCTTCAATTTTTTTCTAAATAACCTTGGTTTTTGTCATACCTTTGCTCAATTTTTTCTAAACAACCTTGTTTTTTGTCATGCCTTTGTTTAATTTTTTTTCTTTGATTTTTGTCGTACCTATCTTTAATTTTTTTTAACAATCTTGATTTTTGTCATACCTTTGTTTAATTTTTCTTAGTAACCTTGATTTTTGTCATACCTAACCTCAATTTTTTCTTCATAACCTTGATTTTTGTTATACCTAAACTCAATTTTTTTCTTGGCAACCTTGATTTTTAGATACCTACATTTAATTTTTTCCCTAAGAAAGCTTGATTTTTTAGATACCTTTATTCGATTTTTCTAGATAAACTTGATTTTTGTTATACTCAATCTCAATTTTTCTTTAAGCAACCTTGATTTTTACTATACTTATCTTCAATTTTTTCTAAGCAACCTTGTTTTTGTTATACCTAAATTCAATTTTTTTCTTGGCAACCTTGATTTTTATTCGCAATCAAAGTAATTCTTAAAAGTTTGAATTTTTATTGATAGGATATTTGTGTTCAATAAGCAGATGTTTCATAATAAAAAATTCGTCTTTTTTCTTTAGTAAACCGAATTCAAACATAGTTATTATTTTTATGGAGTATGAATTTAATTTCTAGTGTTAATATTTTAATTGTTTCAAAAATGAATTCAGTTCTAAATATGTTTAATCTTTTGGTCATTTTATAAATTTTTAATAATAAAAAAGCTACCCGTAATCTCTGTAAGCGTGACAATATTTTTTTGATAATTGCGTCAAATTCTCTCTCTTATACAAAAGCTTGGGCCATATCCTGCTCATAGCGTATTCCGTTTCCTGACATATTCACGATCGGAGTTTGAAAATCTGGTTACCTTAATTTCCAGAGTAAAAAATAGAGTAAGCGAAAACTTTCTATGATACACCTTGATTTTATAGTTTTTTAACAATTTTCAGTAAAAAGGAAATTTTAGTACAAGCTTGACCAAACATATTTTGATTTCAAAACACCGACTTAGCTTGATCCCCAGTCAATTGCAACTGTTTATGTTAAAAAGTTTTACATTTTTTCACTTTTAATAAAAAATTCATCATAAAACTGAACATTTTAATTTATTTTACCAACTAAATTTTCTAAAATTAACATAAAATTCGAAATCAAATAAGACCAACGTAAGTTTAAAAAGTTTTGTATAAGTAAGATCAATTCCAAGAAAAATCGGTTGTTTTTTGAAAATATATTAAGATTTTTTCTATCAAGTCCTATCGCAGTTAGTTCTTATGTCTAAATGAAAACAAGCCAAACTGAAATTATTTAATTAACTTATTGACTAGCTCGAAATCTAAAAATAAACTCTTCAAAAAGCAGGATTTTTTTAAAAAATACCTAAAACTTTGCTTTCAGGATACGGTTTTGCTTGGGGTAACAAACACAAATAAAGAAATCAACAAATTCACTCTTTTATCTTGAACGTTGCTAACCTCTAAGAAAAACTAGACAATGTCAAAGAAAGCGTATACGGGTATTAAAAATTAAACTTTTAAATTTCATTTTCCGCAACGACGTTTTGTGGTCAATTATTGCACTAGTTTAACCAAAAATATTTTAGTTTTTCTTTTTCCAAATAAACGTATTAACCAAAAACTTTATGAATTGATATTAACAATATGATCCATGAATATAATTTTATACAGTTTTCACACGGAGGTTTTGCGGTCAGGTTCTTAAAATTATCACCATTTAAAGATTTCCTCAAGAGTCTCACATTGTAAAGGTTTTAGTATGGAAACACTAGATTCCTTTTACATAAAAAATTAACTTTTCGAAACGCCGACCTTTTTTTCCAAGTGTCTTAAAAGTTACGGAAACACTAGCTTAAAACATCTAAAAAATTTTTCCTGAAAAGTGTACGTTTCTTCGTTGCAGAAGTTTAATTTTTAGAACCAAATCCTAAAAAAACTACTTTATGTTAGGTTTTTACTATTTTTAACGCATAGCAACAATTCAATCTCAAAATTTTTGTCACAATATTGCTTTCTTAATTGTGCAAATGTTGTAATTTTGTCAAACTCTTTGTATAATTGTTGCACAGAGGCAAATATTTCGACTTTTGCACGGTTCTCGTTTTACTTAGTTTTTTCTTTTCAAAGTAAAAAAAAAGTTGCATTAAAGGTTTTAACTAAATACCAATTTGTTTGTTTTAAATACTAAGCAACAACACAAACATTTCAAAGTTAACTTACAAAAAGTTGACTAATCAAGTTTATTAGACTCACGAAAAGATATCAATTTTTGACTTAAAGAGTTTTTCACCTTGTTACCTAAACGTTTTCGATCTACTTTGCATTAAAAAGGTGTTTAGCATCACAAAATTTCACGAGATTTTCTCAAGTTGAAACCGTCTTGATTGAAAAATAGCAAATTTGGCATTAAAAGTTGTTCGATTTGCAAATCAATATCTGTTTTTAGCAACTGTTTATTCATTGTGTGATGCTTTAAATTAACTTTATGATAAAAATCAGTCAACCTTACAAATTTTAACTAGTTGAAACCGTTTGTGCTTCAAAAAATCAGAAACATTACGTTTCAGCATGATTTAATTTTGCCTTTTTACAAGCAAACTTTTCAAAACAAACCTACATTTTACTTTGTTCACGTTTCAATAGCTAAGTTTGTTGTTTCAAAAGTAAAAGCCAAGAAATCTTT